>CM055276.1:62107261-62131356 GCA_029237695.1 Conchocele bisecta | reverse complement strand
GACCTCGCCGGCCATCAGCGCCCAGTGACCTCGCCGGCCACCATCACCCGCGCCATCATCGACGACATCACCATCGTCCACGCCACTATCACCGCGCAATCATCACCCCCGTTACCCCGAACAGAACATTTATCAGGTAACCTCCCCTGCCCTGCATTGACCGAATACGGACTGACTGATAACATATTGTTGTATCAGGCATTGACCTGATATCAACATCCGGATTACAACGAAGTGAAAACTGACGTTCCATTGGTCGGATGACGACACATGACGTTACCGAATGACGTCAGTGTAATGACGCAACGTAAACAAGTCCACGTTCTGTCCATAGAATACGACGTCATCTAATGTTATTTTCGAGCATAAAACGTTACCTGATAAATAGAATACCAGGCTAGTATATTTTGATATCAAGTTTGTCAGGCTCGGCTCAGAAACAGTAGGAATTCCTCGGCAAGCCTCGAAATTCCTAAAAGTTTCCTAGCCTTGCCTGATAAACTTGATATCAAAAGACACTAGCCTGGTATTCTCTATATTGTTTCTCCTGTGTGTGGCCAGAAACATTATTACATGTACTTAACATGTACTTTGTTTTTGGCCACACACAGGAGAAACATGAAGTAAGCATGAAATTTGAATGTTACACGCAGTGACATGTATAAGTTCTTAATACTATGGTAAGTATGTATGTGTGAAGTATGTTAATATGGAGTCCTAGATCTACAACTGGGACGGACACGGTTCCTAGAAACCAGTGTCCACTCCATTTGTAAACCTTAAAATATAGTCATATGATGCACTATGATAAAAAGAGGCCTCATAACCCATTTGTAATTGTATTCGCAAACACCTATATACCACATACAAAGTATTCCAGTTAAGAAACATTTTTGAGTTGCTTTAAAAGATGTCTCGACTCAATCTTTGCAAACATGGCAGCCCAGACGAGACGAGACGGCTCATCAGGATCAGCACCACTTGCAAACACAGGTCACCTAAAACTATTTTTTATCCCGTCAACACAGTGCGTATGTGCCGTGAAACACGGTTCCATGAAACATTTCGATATCCTGTCAATACGACCTAATCATTGTGTATGAATATGTGCAGTGATTGGGGTTATGTCTTTGCATTTTAAAGCTATTTGTAGGTGTTGACGGGATAAATAGAATAGTAGGTTAGTGCCGTGAATGGGAAAAAATATCTGGCGCGGCACGTAAACGGGATGTGCTCGGCAGAGCCTCGCCCATCCCGTTTCCTGAGCCTTGCCAGATATTTTTACCCATTCACGGCACTAACCTATTCTCTATATAAGCAACCATGACCATCACAAAAGATGGCACATCACACTCCACTGAACTTGTAATTTGTATGAACTTGATCAGCATGCATGAGCGAGTGAGTGAGTGAATAGGGTTTAACGTCCGCTTTTCTGACATAGAGGTACAAGCCTCAGGGAGTCTACACGCAGACGGGTCAACGGGGTCGTGTCCCGTATCCACCTGTCCGAGGGGGGTAAATCCCAACTTCAGAACTCAATACTTACAATCAAAATATATATTCAGTCCTGAAATTAGAACAACCTGATCTGGTGCCAGGCCCTCGCCACACCAGCATCATTTATCCCATCCCCTAAAAGTAATAGGATTAGCGCTAATCTTACTTTTATATATGGGGCATAGCCTAAACTCAACTCTACACTACCAGAAAGCCAAAAAGTACATGAGGGCCAAATCCGGTATAGTGGGTTCCGGAAAGTATGAACCCAATCGTTAAGCCAGTTTAGTCGCCTTTTACGACAAGCAATGGCTACTGCAGCACTATTCTCAGGATCAGTTGATCCCGCCCCGGTGCCTGCACGGGGCTCAGCATGCATGAACCATTGACATGGTCAACACATGCCGTGTCAGTACCATACCGTACCACAGCATAAATGAAGCTGAATTTACTTTTATCGCTTACATAACATAATTACGTACTATATACATGTTTCTATTACATTATATCTTGTACATTTATTTAATACTGAGTAGAATATACTGCTTTTGTATACATTACTTAAATTCATGTATTATATTATTCACAAAATTAGTTAGATTTGGTATGATAATTTTCTTCTTAGATTACTTTAAATTTTTAAATTTCAGTGCATTAGGTCTAATATAAAATCTCTTAATATATTTTTTTCCTTCATCCTTAAAATTAGAGAAATTGAAAAGGTAGTGAAATTAATCTCTAAGTCATTGAATTACATATAGTTCATTTTCAATATTGTTCCAGCGTCTTACTTCTATTGGTTATGGTTGTATAATTACTTAAAATTTATTTATTATAAAATTCACAAAAAAACTGCTATTGGTAATTTATTTTATGGATCGCTCTGTAAACGTTGGATATTGGATGTCTGGATTTAATATTAAATCAATTCTGCCTCTGCTGTCAAGAATATTATTTACCTAATCAATTGTATTCGTTACGGTCATTAACCATCGCATATATTAAATTGCTTAGTTTAGATTGTTTTTCCATTTTTAATGTTATCCAGTAATTTATGATACGTGATTTAATTTCGATGTCAAGTGGGTATCTACTAAGTTTGTATATAACATTTTATTTTTTTCTTAATTTAGTGATATTACGAAGAAATGAGCAATGTAAATTTTAAATTAAATTAAACACCATCCCCGCCCCCCTACCATCGTCCCCATCGCCATCATCATCGTCCCTCATCACCATCCCCACACCATCATCATCCCCCATCACCATCCCCGCGCCACATCGTACCCCATCGCCACATCGTCCCCCATCACCATCCCCGCGCCATCATTCGTCCCCCATCACCATCCCCGCGCGATCATGTCCCCCCATCACCATCCCCCGCGCCATCATCGTCCCCCATCACCATCACCATCCCCGCGCCATCACCATCACCATTATATTTATTAATTTCCTTCCATTGTATTATCATTCACATTCTCTCATTTTTATTCTTTCATTTTCATGTCTTTCCGTTCATCATTGTTCTCTTCATATATTTCATATTTTTCTACATTTCGTTCATTACCTGCTTTTATTTTCATGTTCCATAACCGTCATCTCCACATCTCTAACGCATATTCACCACAATCTGCTCCAGCCGTCACTGTAATCGCCATCATCCATTGTACCATCTCCACAATCGCCATCATCACCGCTCGCATCATCGTCCCCCATCACCATCCCCGCGCCATCATCGTCCCCCATCACCATCTCCGCGCCATCATTGTCCCCCATCACCATCCCTACGCCATCATCGTCCCCCATCACCATCTCCGCGCCATCATTGTCCCCCATCACCATCATCATCCCCGCGCATCCCTGCGCCATCATCACCCCGCGCCATCATCGCCCCCCATCACCATCACCGCGCCATCATTGTCCCCCATCACCATACCCGCGCCATCATCGTCCGCGTCACCATTGCCCCCTTCACCATCACCTACAAAATCCCCCACATCAGCGCCCACATCATCACCCACATCAGCAGCTCCATCATACTTCCATCATCACCCACATCACCCACATCACCCCACATCACCTTCATCTTCACTCACATCACCAACATCAGCACCCATGTCATCGCCCATGCCATAACCTACATCATCGCCCATACCATCATCACCCACATCATCACCCACATAATCATCGCACACACCATCATCACCCATGTCACACTACACATATTACACCTACTACACCTATACCTACACATGTCATAATTACTATCCTCAACAACACAAGATAATCAAAATAATAGACACATTGAATGCATTACATGAAACTCATCACCGATCTTACCATTACAGTACCCTCGTGCCACGGCCCTCGTCTTTAATGTCCTTAACATCACCTGCACACGAATGTAATAAAGTCACATGGAATACAGTACATGCAATACACCATCCCCGCGCCATCATCGTCGACGCACCATCATCGTCCTCCATCACCATCCCCACGTCATCATCGTCCACGTCACCACCACCGTCCTCAACATCACCTACACACGAATGTAATAAAGTCACATGGAATACAGTACATGCAATACACCATCCCCGCGCCATCATCGTCGCCGCACCAACATCGTCCTCCATCACCATCCCCACACCATCATCGTCCACGTCACCATCACCGTCCTCAACATCACCTACACACGAATATAATAAAGTCACATGGAATACAGTACATGCAATACACCATCCCCGCGCCATCATCGTCGCCGCACCATCATCGTCCTCCATCACCATCCCCACGCCATCATTGTCCACGTCACCATCACCGTCCTCAACATCACCTACACACCAATGTAATAAAGTCACATGGAATACAGTACATGCAATACGCCATCCCCGCGCCATCATCGTCGCCGCACCATCATCGTCCTCCATCACCATCCCCACGCCATCATCGTCCACGTCACCATCACTGTCCTCAACATCACCTACTCACGAATGTAATAAAGTCACATGGAATACAGTACATGCAATACACCATCCCCGCGCCATCATCGTCGACGCACCATCATCGTCCTCCATCACCATCCCCACGCCATCATCGTCCACGTCACCACCACCGTCCGTCACCTCACATCACCTACACACGAATGTAATAAAGTCACATGGAATACAGTACATGCAATACACCATCTCCGCGCCATCATCGTCCCCACGCCATCATCGTCCACGTCACCACCACCGTCCTCAACATCACCTACACACGAATGTAATAAAGTCACATGGAATACAGTACATGCAATACACCATCTCTGCGCCATCATCGTCGCCGCACCATCATCGTCCTCCATCACCATCCCCACGCCATCATCGTCCACGTCACCACCACCGTCCTCAACATCACCTACACACGAATGTAATAAAGTCACATGGAATACAGTACATGCAATACACCATCTCCGCACCATCATCGTCGCCGCACCATCATCGTCCTCCATCACCATCCCCGCGCCATCTTCTGCCTTCATCATGTCCTTGTCGCCGTCTTCACGATTCTGAAACTCAGGAATAATACATAGCACGATACATGCAACACCATCACCGCCAAAAGCACCACCACCAACAAACACCACCACCAACAAACACCACCACCACAAACAACAAACACCACCATCATACATACACCACATACACATGCTACACCTATTACACCTACACATATTACACCTAAGCCTAAACATATTACAATTACCTACACCTATTACACCTACACCTACTAGGCCTAGTATACCTATACCTTACACGTGTCTTCTGTCTGTTATCATCAGGGTTCTGAAACAAAATTAGAATTTAATGTTATTCATTATGTGATCAGATTATAACGCGTTAATCCATGTATGTACGTACGTACGTGCGTGTGTACGTGCGTGCGTACGTACGTACATACATACATAAGTAACACCTCCCATTTTTCTATAACTTATGAACCGCTTCACTGATTGTGATAATATTTGGCCACAATGTGTGTCTAGGATTGGTGTAATAAATATGCAAATGAGGGCGGTACAGAAAACACGCTAAGTGGTCATTGCAGCTTTGGCGTATTGTGCTGTGCTTATGAAATAAATGTAAACATTTGTTTTGATTTAACATAATATTTACTAAACTCGTTGACCGATTGACTCGGCTTAGCCTCGTTTCTTATGAAATAAATAAACTTGTTTAATATGTATCATATTAAATCACACATATAAGATCTTTATATACAATAGTATACCAGAGCTCCAGATAAGCTGCGCATTTGCGTAAATACCCAATTAAAATTGCCAAAAACCCAATTGAAATCAGAAGTAGTGAGTGTCAAAAAGCAATAACAAATTTGTGGTACCTTTATAATGCTACAGAAAACAATAAACAGACCACAAATATAGCATATTTTTCTTATTTTCCATGAAAACACATCTTGGTATTTCATTAGAATTGTCTCAAAGGAGACAATTCTAATGAAATGCCAAGACGTGTTTTCATTTCGAAGCAAACTATTCAATAATTGCGGTCTGTTGATGTGTAAACAGTAGTGTGATTTTATTTTACCCAATTAAAATGTTGAAATACCCAATTGCTTCAGATATCATGGAGTGAAAATACTCAATTACCAGTTCCTTATCTGGAGCGCTGGTATACATACTAGATTTGTGTTGATTTAATATAATATTTACGAAACTCGTTGACTGATATCATAAGAAACTCAGCAATGCCTCGTTTCTTATGAAATAAGTAAACTTGTTTAATAAGTATCATATTAACTCATCATTCATATAAGATCTTCTCTATATACAATATAGTATACATATATACTAGATACATTTCCAATAGATTAATTATAACGTGCAAAGGGGACCCCTTTTTTCCTATGTTTTCGTTCTTTATTTTTAATAATTTCTAATAATGCCAATATCCTACATAGCAACTCATATACTAAAGTTAAAGCACCGGAAGGCCTTGTCCAGTATTCCCGCGACTTTTCCAAGTTTATATCCCCGATAAATACCACAAAAAGGCCATTCATTCCTTATAATTCCAGCATTTGAAATCAATTCATCAAGAAAATGTGTTTATTTTGACAGACGATAGTAGCCATTTGTTTACATCGACAGCACTGACAAGCGCACCTGTAGAAAGTAGTTCGGCGTGGGAGTTTACTGGGATATAAATTTTGGACAGAGACTTGCTATGGGCCAATCAAATGTTAGGAAATTGTGTAAATATGTTTGTGCTGGAATTATATGCAGGTGAATACATGTACTATTTTTGTGTATGCCCCCTCCAAGTACTGTGCTGACAAATATCTGATTTGGTTGGAACTGAGACGATCTCAATTATTCTGTACAAAATAAAATATAATATATTTGCCTATGGGTAACGTTTACAAACAATAAACTGTGCATCAGATAGAAAAGTTTACACATTGAAATTTATTTTAAGATTGATGGGAGATATCTTATCTTTTGCAGTTTTCTGGCATAATACTTATAGCACGCTGTTTTCATATATGTCTGATGTATTGCACCACATTTTATTAGTTTTACTGTCCTATTATTTGCTGTAGGCGTCAGTCGAAGAGGTGAAATTGTACGATGGCTTGTAAATGAGATGGCGGAGACGGCAACTCAATGTACCTTATAGTATGCAGTATGCATTCACATATCTTATATTCATATATCACATCACTCTTATGAAGCAATTATGGTCGAGTCAAAGTGTATCTTTCTATGGCCTTAATACTCATATTATTTTGTGGATTGCTTCAATATTTAGACACTTGATACATGTAAGCATTTGGAACACATACATGCCGTCATTAACATAAACATGACCTTCTTGACCTTCACATGGTTGTGAAAACACTTTTAATGTCCGCCAAACGAATTAGGAGTACATGTATAAAGTTTTATTTTATTTCTCTCTGTAAATATGTCTTGAAATTCCATTAGAATCGAGTCCTCAGGACTCAATTCTAATGAAATTCTAAGACATATATATTCATGCTATTTACGGGGCGAAATACAAGAAAATATTATGAATTCTTGTCCGCTAGTTTTGAACTATATTACAAGTTTCCCGGCATGCAAACAGTTAAGATGTGTCCATTGTGATGCGGCATGTGTATACGTTTACATAGATTCCATAAAGACATGTTACGCCAATACAAAATTGGTGGCTACGCCCCTATAAACTGGACACCCTATGGCATTCCAAGGGCGGCCGGCTTAGAGGTGTTCCACGGTAATTTAGACATTTCAGTTCTCAAGGATATACGGTACACCGCAATTTTATTGTACAGACAAGTTCAGGGATATATTACCAACATCCCGAGAGCGGAAATCATAACAATAAATCAGTAACGTTGCTGAATGTACCCCTCATTTGAATTTGACCTTGTGCACAATGACGACATGAGCGGGCCACATAATGATAATATGAATGATGAATAATGAACATATCACGATTCAAGCCAATCCAAATTACGGACAGAGTGTGTACACAAAAACATCAACGCAAATATTTACAAAACATAATCCTAACAAGAGTGCCGTAAGTCACAAAATACGCCCGTCGAAGATGGGCCAGACAGTGAAGATGCAGAAATGTGAAGCTGATCACCAAGGCAAGAAACATTAATGAGAATTTTAAAATACATAGCATTATTTCTTCCTCTTGTGATAAACAGGTATACTAATTTAGGTAGAGATGTGTATAGTAGAACTGAAGACAGAATTGGATAGAACAATTTAGAAAAAAATGGCTTAGTTAAAAAGGTGATAATTCCACCACAAAAATATTTACATAATTCCCTAACATTTGATTGGTCAGTAGCAAGTCTCTGTCCAAAATTTATATCCCAGTAAACTACATGCCGAACTACTTTCCATAACCGTCAGGTGCAGTTAAAATAATTATTAAGAAAACGGAAAATAAATACATTTTCTTGATGAATTTATTTCAAATGCTGGAATTATAAGGAATGAATGGCCTTTTTGTGGAATTTATCGGGGATATAAACTTGGAAAAGTCGCGGGAATACTGGACGAGGCCTTCCGGCCTTTGTCTAGTATTCCCGCGACTTTTCCAAGTTTATACCCCGATAAATTCCACAAAAAAAAGGCCATTCAAGGCCATTCATTCAGCCATTCATATCTTAATAAAAATTTTTGTTTAAAAAAACAACATTTTGGCATAAATACACCAATGTGCGCAAAGGAGTTCACAGTGTACACCAACTATGTACCATCAGGGTTCCCACACAGAAGCCGATATAAAATTCCCTGACATTTCCCCCGACACAATGCCATTTTTCCCTGACAAAAAATGAGCGACGTCATTAACTTAAATGTCTGGTATTAATTGCTGCAAGATCAAAGCCTTAACATGTGAACTCTAAATTAATGTTGGCCTTCATATCCTCCCCTTCAGCCAACCCTAGCCACCTTTTTGGATGTACATGTATTTTGTTAATTTGTGAAAACAAGTACACAATCGCTGGCTACATGTGAAGAATAAAAAACAGGAATTCCATATACTTAAATGTATGTCTAACTTTTCTTCAGAAAGAATAACATGTGATTCTATCTCATGTCGCATGTATCTAAGTTTGTTTCACGCATGTAACATCCTTACCATTGACATGAAAGGTAAACATACATGTACTTACAGAAAATCATAATATGGTATGTATACATTGTTTTACTTAACAAATGTATCAAGTTCAGGATATTTAAAACTTATCGGGTATCAATTGCGCTTTAGTTGCCATTAAGGTATTCAGGCGCGGATCCAGGATTTCGGGTTAGGTGGGTGCGTAACTAATTTGCAATACTTTACTATAACCGAGCGGAGCTCGGGATAGCGGTAGGGGGCTCAGTGCCTTGTAACTTGAAAAAAATCTTTACTCGGCAAATTTTAGGGGGTCCCCCCCGCCCCCCCCCCCTGAATTCGCCCATGATATTAGGTAATAGATAGATACATACACAGGACTTCAATGATAATTACTTCATAAGAGTGATGTGATATATGAATATAACATGTGAATATTGTCTTGTTACTGTATACTATATGGAGCATTGAGTTGCCATCTCCGCCATCTTTGTATATACAAGCCACTGTACAGTTTCACCACTTTGTGTGTTTAAACATACAGCAAATAATATGACAGTAAACCAAATAATATATGGTGCAATACATAATAGACAGATATGACAAGGGCAAGCTATAAATATTACGCCAGCAATCTATACAAAAGATGAGATATCTGAGAATTTCTCCTATCAATCTCAAAATAAATTTCAATGTGTAAACTTATCAATCTGATGCACAGCCTATGTTACTGTACACGTTACCCATAGGCAAAGCCATATTTACTCGCACAGTAGGTGAGTAGACACCAGGGACAATACACTGTAACTGCTGACATGTCACTGGATTTGATAGCTAATAACAGGGTACAGTAGTGGGTATATATGGTATGTGCAGACGTCCATTCACTTCCGGTTCCAAATATTTCTCCTATCAATCTCAAAATAAATTTCAATGTGTAAACTTATCAATCTGATGCACAGCCTATGTTACTGTACACGTTACCCATAGGCAAAGCCATATTTACTCGCACAGTAGGTGAGTAGACACCAGGGACAATACACTGTAACTGCTGACATGTCACTGGATTTGATAGCTAATAACAGGGTACAGTAGTGGGTATATATGGTATGTGCAGACGTCCATTCACTTCCGGTTCCAAATATATAGGAATATAGGGATTTTTTTCCAAAAATATATGGATAAATATAGGGATTTTTGCCAAAAAAATAGGGATTTATAGGGACAAAACTCAATATTTTCCAATTTTACGGCATGTACGTGTGTACTTAAAGGATTTTTTCGAGTTAAAAATCTAGATTAATGGCCTCCTCCCCTTATAGCCATTCCGTATCCTCTCCTGTTTTTTAAATGGTTTACAATTATTAACTTGATTAATTATTATTTTTTATTTTCGAAAACGGGTATGTTAGATCTGACAAGAAGTGACAGTTTAAGTAAATTTGCAACAGATGAACTGTAACATATACTACTATACGTCCTTTTGAACTCAGCAAATGATATTGTGACACTCGTCGGTGAAATAACAAAAAAATTGTAACCCACCTTACTCTTTTCAAAAATATTTAGGAGACCACAAAAAAAAAACTACCGTAGATAGATTGGTAAAACTGACAAATGCTATCTGACAAGGCTTAGATTCAGAAATATAATGAAAAACATTAACGTAGATCTGGATGCCGGACAGACAAAGTAGCAATAACATGCCCCGCCCCCCCCCCCCCCCCCCCCCCCCACACCCCCACCAAAATTTTATTTTAGGGAACATAAAAATTACTTATTTTCTGTACAAGAACAGAGATGTCCCACCTGCAGCTATGTCAATAAACGAGGTAATGTGACAGTAACCACGGTAACTACATAACTATTCTGATAGACGAATAGGCAGTATGGACGAATAGACAAGTGTATAATTCTAAACTATCCTCATGGTGGGCCATAATAAATTCTCATAGCTACAATACTATGCAGGTGCTCCCTTTTATGTATTTTAAAATTAAAAATTTGAAATTAATTGCTATTGTGTCCTAACTGAAACTGAATTTGTCTATGTTGCACATGGTACTACACGAATGTACCCCGACGTCATATTCTAGACATGGTATGTTTATTGATTGATATCCATTTTTCAGCCGGATGACTTTATTGTGCAATTTCATTAAAGCTGAATCTAGCAAAGTGATGGTAACTTTCAGTTTTATATTATGTAACATACGACCTTTACGTGCTCTGTGAATCAAAATCATTCAAGCTTATGTTGATGTAGAACCACACGCGACAGACAACTTCAGCCTAGTAGAAGCCAAATATAAGCATCATAATCACAACAGCTGTTTCCTTTCATGTAATTACAACTTACAAAACTGCCAAATTCTCCTATCTTTAAAAGATACAAGGATTTGTAGCATCAAATTGCTTTACGAGTATTTGTAACATGACATTTAACAATTTTCTATTTACTCGAATCGGCTAAACAATATAATCTTTTAACACGGGTGGACTAGGAACTAGAAACTGAAACATAGTAGATACCAAAAAGTGCTTTGGTGACACCTGTGTAGTTACAATGTTTTAATATTTCACCGACGAGGAGCAGTTTAACGTCATGCTCAGAATGGTCCTTTCAGGTAAAAAAAATAATGTTTCCTGTTACCAGGTTCCAAAGACAACTCAGAGACTTAAAACACAATGTTATATCATCTCAATCAGCTACCGGTAAGCTAAGGATGGCAAATTTTTTAAATGTTTGCTGAAAATACAGAATTACACATCTTACAATGTCAGAGATAAACAAGAAACGAGGCAAAGCCACGAAGGCCAGGTTTTTGCAAGCATAGACACTTGGATAACATAATTATACCCACTTTTTGTAGACTAGATGGCCGTGGCCTGCATGTCGCGCCTTGGGGCGAGGCATGGACACTAAAAAAATAGATATAGTAGATGGAAAAACTTTAACGAAAAAACTTTAACCGGACACACGGACGTACGGACGGACGTATGCCAATATGCCGACGATATCGCGTTTTCTGCAAGCGGGTGCGACAATGATGATAAACACCCATGTGAAGTATCAAGGTAATGGGTGAAGCAGTTGCAGAGATATAGTATAACAAAAAACTTTTAACCATAAAAACTTTAACCAGACGTACGTTAAAAAGTTAACGTTGAAAATGGCTAAGTCAATTACGTAGAAATAATAGGTGAAGGTAAAATAAATGGTCACATGTTGGATAGTTTTATGTGGTAGGCACCCCTTGGTTATGAAGCTGTGAAAGTTTGGTGGTCCTAGGTGGTACAGTACCAAAGAAATGGACTTAAACACGAAAACTTAACATTGTAAACGCGAAAACTTAACATTGATAATGGCTAAGTGGACTGCGCGGAAAAAATGGGTCAAGTTAAAAAAAACAAGAAACGAGGCAAAGCAACGAAGGCCAGGTTTTTTCCAAGCATAGACACTTGGATAACATAATTATACCCACTTTTTGTAGACTAGATGGCCGTGGCCTACATGTCGCGCCTTGGGGCGAGGCATGGACACCAAAAAAATAGATATAGTAGATGGAAAAACTTTAACCAAAAAAATTTAACCGGACACACGGACGAACGACGGACGTATGCCAAAATGCCGACGATATCGCGCTTTCCGCAAGCAGGTGTGACAATGATGATAAACACCCATGTGAAGTATCAAGGTATTGGGTGAAGCAGTTGCAGATATTTTGTACACAAAAAAACTTTAACACAAAAATTCAAAGTAATTTGAACTTGACATAGGGCACAGGATCGCGCAGGTGCGACAATGATGATAAACACCCATGTGAAGTATCAAGGTATTGGGTGAAGCAGTTGCAGAGATATAGTACACAAAAAAACTTTAACAAAAAAATTAAAAGTAATTTCAGCTTGACATTGGGCACAGGATCGCGCTTTCCGCAAGCAGGTGCAACAATGATGATAAACACCCATGTGAAGTATCAAGGTATTGGGTGAAGCAGTTGCAGAGATATAGTACACGAAAAAACTTTAACAAAAAAATTCAAAGTAATTTGACCTTGACATTGGGCACAGGGGCCGCACGGTTGGGGGGTTAGAATGAAAATATGGATGATGATCAACACCCATGTGAAGTTTCAAGGTAATGGGCGAAGCAGTTGCAGAGATATAGTATAACGAAAAAGTTTTAACCAAAAAACTCTAACCAGACGTACGTTAAAAAGTTAACGTTGAAAATGGCTAAGTCAATTACGTAGAAATAATAGGTGAAGGTAAAAAAATGGTCACATGTTGGATAGTTGTATGTGGTAGGCACCCCTTGGTTATGAAGCTGTGAAAGTTTGGTGGTCCTAGGTGGTACAGTACCAAAGAAATGGACTTAAACACGAAAACATAACATTGTAAACGCGAAAACATAACATTGAAAATGGCTAAGTCGACTAGGCGGAAAAAATGGGTCAAGTTAAAAAAAACGTAACATGTTGGATAGTGATATGTGGTGGGCACCCCTTGATTATGAAGCTGTGAAAGTTTGGTGGTCCTAGGTGGTACAGTAACAAAGAAATGGACTCGAACAAGAAAACTTAACATTGATTGTGGACGCCGCACCCGCCCGCCCGCCCGCCCGCCCGGCTTTCGCCAATCCAATAGCCTGGATTTTTTTTAAAAAAACCTGGCAAAAAATGATCCAAACAAAGAAAACTGGTAAATACGATCATAATTTAGTCAAATGCATCTCTCTAACCTTGCACTGTGTTTAGAATAAACCAGTAAGTTGAATATCAGACTTGATTTTGAGCATTTTACAAAAATTATTTAATGATTTTTGAAAAATATAGGGTTTTATAGGGATTTTGGGAAAATATAGGGAAAATATAGGGATTGTCAAATTTTTAGGAATTTATAGATAATGAACAGCCTGTATGTGTTGTGTGGTTTGCCAGGTAAAAGTGATACACAAAACTGCCGTAGCCATATATCTGCAGGTTTACAAACAAAATCACAGATCTTGAGATTTCAAATTTCCCTGACATTTCCCTGACATTTGCTAAAATTTCAAATTTCCCTGACAAAAATCAAAATTCCCTGACATTTCCCTGACATTCATTTTTCCTGAGTCCATATATAGAAGTGTATACAAAAATGTAGAAAAAATGGCTAAGTTAAAAAGGTGATAAATATTTTTGTTTTCGGCATAAAAACAACAAGGTGCACATCTTCAATATGTGTAGAAGACGTGTGTACAGTTTCAGATCGATTGACTGAACGGTTTCAGAGGAGTTAATTGTGCACGAGTTGTGTACACAAACTCTGTACCCTATATGGAATTGTATAGAAAAATGTAGAAAAAATGGCTAAGTTAAAAAGGTGATATTTTTGTTAAATAAGTACCGTTTAAAACGGTCGTATACAAATGTGCCACAGGAAATAACCTGGAAATTGATGAATATGGACGATTTATTCCCAGGGGCGGATCCAGGATTTCAAGTTAGAGGTGGGTGGGGGCGGGACTTCTTAGATCATCTACTGTCTGTTTCACGAAAGCTGCCCACATTTTACGGCTATATAAACAATTCAAAAACAATATTTTTTTCGATAATATTAAATTAAAGGAAAATTGAAGAATGAGCCTTCTTTTTATTTTGTGAAAATTGGTCAAATATTTATTTTATTCTGAAACAAGAAATGAGTCTGTCGAACGCGGATGCCACCTGCAGCATATTTGAGAAACTGTGACAAAGTGGTTAACCGGACGGACGGACGGACGGACGGACGGTCCAAACACTATATGCCACCCGTTTCTTCGAAACCCGGTGGCATAAAAATGTTTTGTCTATGGGAATTTAACATGGGGGGGGGGGGGGGAGGAGGTAGAGAAGCTATGGGACGAGTCCGAAAACAAACATTTTTGGAAATTGACTCCAAAACCTGGCTAGATAGCTTGGAAATTATCTAAGAAAACAAGTTAAATTTTGAAAATCAGTCTAGTATTTTTGAAATTCAAAAAAATTCCCCATGCTAAATCCCCAGTCCCCATAGATATCTTCACTCTGTGAAGGGGGAAAAGGAGGTGTGAAGATGTCTATGGGGATTTAACATGGGGAAAAAATAATTTCGCAAAAAAAAAAATATTTGACCAAATTTCATGAAATAAAAAGAAGGCTCATTCTTAATTTTTCCTCTAATATTAATATTATCGAAAGAAATATTATTTTTGAATTGTTTATATAGCCGTACAATTTGGGCAGCTTTCGTGAACTGACAGTAATGCTATGCATAATTGCTTTCTAAATGTGATGAGATATAAGCACAACACACATGTGAACATTCTCTTCTTACTATATCCTACACAGTGCATGGAGTTGCCAAGTGCTTAGCGTGTACAAGCCATCAGCCAGTTTTACCTCTTATTGTGTTTGACACATACCACTAATAATATGACAAACACACACATGAATAACATTTGGTGCAACATGATGGGGACACATCTGACTATAAGTATTGAATCCAGCGACTTGAAAGCAGTTATCTGGCTGTATTAATTGTCACTACTGTCTACTTTCCTGCTATGAGAGTAAATACGGTTTTTACCTGTGGCAGATGCACTTCTAATAATATTAGAAATGCTCAGATATCTAGCTTTTTGTGTAGTCTGCTGGAACTGGATTGGTGAGTAAGCGAGGCTTACGGAATACGTGTGGGCCCAGGTACCCCTAAATATATAAAAATGTCCAAGTGTGTGGGCTTGCGACCTGGACTCTGGGCTTAGCGGGGGCGGCATAAACATGAATTTGTCACAGGGTGGTAGAGGTCCATTGGAACAATGCGAGTGTGAAATGTGAAGCAGATCCGAGCAAGGAAGTTGAAGTTATAACCGATTTCTCTGATGTTAAGTGTTGTAAAGAGACTAAGTATGTGACCTTGACGTTGAGATCAGCGGGGATATGTCACAGTATGATAGTAGAGCCTTACAGGAATGCATGCATGCAATATTAAGAATCTGCAATGAAGGAAATAGAAGTTATAACATTTCTCCTAAGTTAAGTTTTGTAAACAGACTAAGTATTTGACCTTGACCTTGGGATCAGCGGGGGTTGGACGGTCGTGGATTTGGCACAGCATAGTAGTAGAGCCTTACAGGAATGCATGTGTGAAATATTAAGCATTTTACATGAAGGATAGTTATAACAATATTTCTCCGATGTTAAGTTTAGTGACAGATGGACGCACGGACGGACGGACGTTCAAACATTTGGGAGTTATGAGCTATTTGTTCTTTAAAAGATCAAAGGATTAGCTCCTAAAGATCAATAGAATTAGGAGCTTACCGAATAAAACGAACGAATCCTTTGTTCCTAACCCTTACCCTAAGCTCTTAAACCCCCGATGTTGGCCCGGACAGACGGACGGATGGACAACCTGACTCCAGTATACCCCACCACAACTTGTTGCGGGGGGTATAATAATATTTATTGGATGTTGTCATTCTATATATGCGAGACGTATTGTACCAAATGTTATTCGATTTTCTGCCATATTATTTGCTGTATGTGTCAAACCCTCCAAGTGGTGAAACTGTCAGATAACATGTACAAACTAAAATGACGGAGATGGCAACTCAATGCTCTTATACATGGCATAATATACTCTAAGAATAAGAAGAACAGGGTCAGATATATTTTTATGTAGATATTTAGTCACATGTATGATTCCACTACATTTGAAACAAACAGTCATATTCTATATAGTCAGTCCTTCTATTAATCGGGTGAAGTGAGGAAACGCATAGGAATATTCCGAGGTTCGCCAAGGTATTTCCTAATGTTTCCGAGCCAAGCCGGATAAAATATAAAACTAGCAAATAGGTTCATAGCACACGGATGATCCACTATCGGCTTTGATAGTAAGCATAGAAATAGAGGATATTCATATTTGTGCAATGAATACGACATATGTTCATCGAGTGGTGTGAAATGTCCATAGTTTAAACTGGAGATGAACCACATATGTTCGCAAAAAAATAATAGAATTTTTTGGCAAACGAATAGGACTTGTGCCTAAACGGCCGGCACTCGTAAAAATATTTGACATTGTTTCACACTCCACGAGATTGAAACATATATGTCATATACGTTGGCAAAAAATAAGGCAAAAAAATATTGAACATTCTTTAATTTATTAAGTACCGGACCGGCAACAACGTGAAATATGGACAATTCCACTCCACGAGATGAACATATGTCCTATTTGTTGCAAAAATATGATTCTATTTATTTTTATATACCGCTCCATGAAAATTATCAGTGTTTTTTTTAGACTATACGGTAATGAATGTGTATTTGCAAGCCTATTTGCGCTGTTTTCTTTTGAGGTGTGCGTTATGAATATAGCGGAAGTAGTCGTATTGTCACCGAAAGTTGTTTATTTCATCGATGAGAACATATTATACATCGTATAACAATGTATTTCATTTGTAGGTATATACTAAATTGCAACATTCTATGTCAATGAGTTCACAGAACATGGATGCCCCACCAACGGCTTTGTTATTAAACGAGGCAAACGAGAAAATGTATAAGCTCAAAAGCGGGAGATAATCCATCGCCTGGTGTTAAATCAAAAATTGCAATTACTTTTGCGCATCTACACTCCAGAAGGAAGCTACATGCCAAGTATGAGTAGCCACCAGTTACTATGGACTAAATGTTTTACGAGTTACAACGTCCAAAGAAGATTAATCTATGGCCTGGGGATCAAATAAAAAAAATGAAAAGCATTTTGCGCATCTACACACCATAACGAAGATACATACATGCACCAAGTATCAAGGTGTAAACGTTTTATGAGTTACAAGGCCAAATTTTGAAAGTGTAAGTACTTGTTGAGATAATTCCTGACCTAGGGGTTGAATCAACAAGAGTTGTCAGAAGACAATAAAAGCCCACCTGGTGGTGGTTTCGTTTAATGAATATCAAGAATTTGGCATGGCATGATAGAGAACCATTAGAGGAAGGGCTGTGTAAAATATCAAGAAGAGCGGTGAAAGGACACATAAATTATAACGAAGTTTAGTTTATGAAAATCCCAACATTTTGGGTTAATGGGGTATTTCCATTGTTTGAATTGAATAACAAAGAAACATTTAGGAGCTTAAAAAATAAATCAAAGGAAACTTTTAGGTTAGGCCACACCCCTAACCTCTTAAACCGCCAGACGTTGGCCCAGACGGACGGATGGACAGACGCTGACTACAACGCCGTAGGTATGACATAATCACTCCTTCCTTCAGAAGGCACGCTAAAAATGGAAATTCATTTTGCGCATCTAGACACTTTAAGGAAGCTACAAAGTATGAATTTACCAGCCGTTACTGTTTAAAAGTAGTACAAGTTACAAGGCAACATTGTGAAATTATAAGTCCAAAAGGTGGCATAATCCACGACCGAGTTCGAACAAAATTGAAATTAACTTTGCTCATTTACTGTATGTGCTCATAAGGCTCATACAAATTATAAAGCCTGCAGCTAATGTCACTGTAAACATGTGAAATCCTAAGCTCAAATTGGGGAGACAATCTATTATCCGGGTGGAGGGGGTGGGGGTCGAAAACAATTATAAACTAGAAATCCCATAAGCGCATGTGTATCTCTCTCCCCGACGACCACGAAGACGGAAAATCGGCGACTATAATGGCGGCTTTTTGTTAAAGCAGGTGCGACAAAACCAAAGGGAAAACTTTCATTCTTGCGCACGACACACCTTTGGGTCATGGCATATGCATGTGTGAAGTTTCATGAAAATCTTCCAAAGAGTGCAAGTTATGCTCCAGACAAGACATCAGTGCGTGGAAAAAACAAAAGGGGATAACTCAAACATAAAGTGAAGCAAGAGTTGTCATTCTTGCACGCGACACACCTTTCAGACGCGACCTATGCATATGCTGAGGTAACGTGTTGTGCTAGAGAATGAGCAAGTACATGTATAGTGAAACCTCTCTAAACCTGGGAGGTTGCCAGGGTGTCCGGCTTAGAGATAAGACCACTGTAAATCAGACATTATAATTTTGACCATTCTGAGGCATGTTTCAGAGCTCCAGATAAGATGCGTATTGGCGTATTTTATGCAATTATTTTAGCTGAATACGCATTGATTATCAAAAGTGGGAGTGCAAAATACGCACAGCAATGTGAAAAAATATGCATTGCATGGTTTTCCAATTGAGTAGTGAAAATACTGTCATAAAGTTGAACATTCATTTAGTTGAGCTGCAAAAAGCAATCAGTGTTTGCTTTTTGCAACTCAAATTAGTGACTGTTTCAATATGTAATTTTTTTTATCATTTGTTCCCTATTTAGTAATGAAGAAAATCAATAATCAATTTGTAAAAGTAAAATACGCAATGAATTTGAAATCATGGGGTGTTAAGTACGCTTTAGACACAATGCTTATGTTTTTCACCGAAATGCATTATGTCATATTACACTAACAATTGCATGTATTTGATGATTAAAAGTATGCAAAATTATTATACTGAATTTATTACATTATCACAGCCAAAATGGCTGTGATAATGTATGTAATTACATTCAGTATAATAAAAATTAATAAATTTATCCTAAAATTTAAAAATTTTCCCTCAATATATACTTTGCTAGATAAGTACTTTGCAAGGTTGGTGAAATAGGCTATTTTCAATGTTGATGAAATAGGCTGCAGTAGCTCTGATGTTTGTGTCCTTTGAAATCAGGAACATAGCTTCTCAGCTGAGCTAAATGACCAAGAAACCCATAAAAACTAGAAAATTGTTTGTAAAACAAAATGCCACCGCTGTTGAGCATTCATGAATACAACAGCAATCACTGAGCGAGTAAAAACGGTAGAAGTAGTTCGCCGGACAAGGAAACTGGTCTACTGACAGACGGACAGGACAGACAGGCGGACAGGGTAAACACTACATGCCACCGACAACTATCGTTGCGGAGGAATAGTAAGGGGGGGGGGGGGGGGGGGGTAGGTTTCCGATGTTCCTCTGTGTCCGGTTTAGAGAGGTTCCACTGTATGACATGGTGACATGAAAAGAATGCAGATTTTAATTTGTATATATGTACATGTATATATGCCAACCCAACATTATTCAGTAACCTAATGCAACGTCATTCGACCAATGGAATGTCTACGACAGTAGTTTTCAAATGTTGCGACCAAGATGTGCATGTCTACTGTCCGTTTCACGAAACCTATCCAAATTTCACTGCTATATAAACAATATTTTTTTCGATCGTATTAAATTTTATCAAAATTTAAGAATGAACCTTTGGTCCAATACTGATTTTATAACGAAAACTAGAAAATGTGTTAATAGAACACGGATGCCCCACATATCGCTTTGATAGTAAACGAGGCAAATTTCCAAATTTAATATAAGAGATAATCCATGACCCGGGGGTTGAATCAAAAATCAAAATAAGCCTTGCGCATCTACTCATCATAAGGAAGCAAATAACAAGTTTCAGATCTGTAGCTACTACAGTTTAAAAGTTAGTCAAAAAGAGATAATCCATGACCTCGGGGTTGAATCAAAAATGGAAATAAACTTTCCGCATCTACTCATCATAAGGAAGCTGCATACCAAGTTTGAGGTCTGTAGCCAGTACAGTTTAAAAGTTTTACGAGTAAGTCGAAAAGAGGGATATAATCCATGACCTGGGGGTCGAATCAAAGATTGAAATAAACTTTGTGCATCTATTCCTCATAAGGAAGCTACATACCAAGTTTGAGGTGTGTAGTTATTAGGGTTTAAGTTTAAGTCGAAAAGGGGGAGATAATTCATAAACCGGGATTGAATAAAAAAATCAAAATAACGGACGGATGGACGGACGGTCGGCCCACCAATAGTGAAGAAGGGGCCATTTCCATTGTTCTAGATCAAAGAGATGGCCCCTTGTAATAAATAGAATAAATCAAAGGATTATTTTGTGTTAGGCTCCGCCCTATGGCCCCTTCTACACCCTTGGTTGCTCAGACGGACGGACAGGACGGACGTTCCTACAAATGGATACTTATGTGGCTAACCTAACCTTTTCCTTTGTTCATCCCTATTGTTCTGTAGCCACATAAACCCATTTTTAGCCACATAAAATCACGGAACAATAGAATATTACATAACCTATTGTTCTCCAAGCCACATATGTATCCATTTGTAAGCTTGGATCGACGTACGGAGACGGACGGACAGACAGACGGACGGGACAGACAGACGGACGGACGGGACGGACGGACGGACGGACGGAGGGAAGGAGGGAGGGAGGGGACGGGACAGGACGCGGACTGACAAGGGTAACACTAATGCGTAAAAATAGAAATTCACTTTGTGCATTTACAAACCATAAAGGATCTACATACCAAGCATCAAGACTCCAGCTATTACGGTTTAGAAGTTTTACAAGTTACAAGGCAAAATGGTGAAATTATAAGTCAAAAAGGGGGAGATAATCCATGACCTGGGGGTCAAATCAAAAATCGAAATAAATTTTGCACATCTACTCATCATACGGAAGCTACATACCAAGTTTCAGGTCGGTAGCTAGTAGTTTATAAATTTGACGAATTACAAGGCAAAAAGGGGGAGATAACCAGTGTCAAATCAAAAATCAAAACAAAACTTTAAACTTTGCGCATCTACCCATCATAAGGAAGCTACATACCAAGTTGCAGGTGTTTAGCTATTAGGGTTTAAAAGTTTTACGACTTACAGGACAAAATTGGAAAATTCTAAGTCAAAAAGGGGGAGAAAATACATGACTTGGGGTCGAAATAAAAAAACAAAATAAACTTTGCCCATCTACTTATCATAAGGAAGCTACATACCAAGGTACAGGGAGCCGTTTCACTAAACTTCTTACTACTAAAATGTTTGTAAGTGCAAAATTATAATAGTCTGAATTTCACATTAACGTTTTCTTGTAAACAATGATTGGATTTACATTTATTGAGCATAGGCTGCATATGAAGCCTATGCTCAATAAATGTAAATCCATCAATTGAATGTGCACTTACGAACATTTTAGTTGTTAAGAAGTTTAGTGAAACGGCCCCCTGGTCTGTAGCTAGTGCGGTTTAAAAGTTTTACGACTTACAAGCCAGAATTGGAAAATTCTAAGTCGAAAAGGGGGAGATAGTCCATGACCCAGGGGTCGAATAAAAAATAGAAATAATCATTGCGTATCATAAGGAAGCTACATACCAAGTTTTCGATCTATAGCTAGGCTAGTGCGGTTTAAAAGTTTTACTATCGTGGTAGGGCATAGAGTAATTTATGCAGAAAACGAAGGTCAAGGTGAAATGAAGTTGATATGTCGTACTGAAGTTACTGATGCAACCACTAGCAGATTATGTTGTCCGATTTTGATGGTAATAGTCGTTGCAGTGTGAATTGGAAATTACTAAATATTTAATGCGAAAGAGTAGGCCAATGTCAGATGACGGTCATATGTCGTACTACAGTGTCTGGTGTATATCACTAGCAGCTGATGTTGTCCAAATTTGGTGGTTGTAGCCGTTAGAAAGAGTTATAAATAAAACGAACATTTAAAATGAACAAGAGTTGTCAGAGGACAATGAAGTGCACCCGATAGCAGCAAAGGAACCGAGGGCACATTTGAAAACACAACGTGCTGGATAAGGGAAACAAAATTTATGAGCCATTTACCAGAGCGTGTTAAAGTTTTAAGCGTACAAAGTATTTGACCTTGACCCTGGGCTTAGCAGAGGTAGAGGACCCTTGGAGCAATGCGTGTGTGAAATATGAACCAAATCCAAGCAAGGAAAATATAGGCCATTTACCCGAGCGTCCGAGTGTTAAGGTTTTGAGATGCACAAAGTATGTGACCTTGACCCTGGGCTTAGAAGGGGCGGCACGGACGTGGATTTGCCACAGCGCAGTAGAGGACCCTTGGAGCAATGTGTGTGTGAAATATGAAGCCAATCCAAGCAAGGAAACAGAAAAAATAGGCCATTATATTTTTTGAAGACAGGCGGGCAGGCGGACGGACGGACGGACGCCGAGGGTATGCCATAAGCACTTCTTCCTTCGGAAGGCGCGCTAAAAATGACTATCGAAAATCGCGATAAAATCAATATTTTATGGAATTGCATCAAATAAAGAAAATTGGGGAGGGTTACTTTTTTGTTATTGATGAAAATGCCGTCTCATCAAGATCAGCACTTTTTGCAAGTAATTTTCATATTTTTAACAACAAAAACACCCCCTTTTCATAAATGGACTACCGGTAGTCTGAAAATCATTTTGTGACGATTGGATTGGTTGCAAAATTAACATATCAAATTAAATTCCAGTTATGTCTGGGTGAAAGGGTTAAAGCAGGCCCGTAGCCAGGGGGGTCCGAGCGGTCGGACGACCCCCCGCCCAGCCTCGAGGTCCACTTTTTGAGCCTCGAGGTCCACTTTTTTAGACCCCCCTAGATACCTCAGGCCCATTGGGCCTTCGAAACGACCCCCCCCCCCTTCTTAAACAGGTCTGGCTACGAGCCTGTAAAGCAATGCGTGTGTGAAATATCAGGTTAATGGCAACCCGAACAGGACACACCCACCCCCACCCAAGTATTTATTAAAATAATGAACAAAAAAATGACCAAGCCATCTTAAAATATGACATTAATCAATTCTATCAATACAACACATTTTCAGATTGGGTTTTTGGAAATCTGCTATTTAATCTAATGGGTGCATAGGTTTAAATAACGGACCGAGGTCTATAAATACATTAAATATACCTAAAAGCATTATAACTATTTATAAATGTTTTTAGGTATATTTAATGTATGTATAGACCTCGCTCCGTTAGTTCAACCTGTGAATGGGTGGTCTAATGAAAAACAGCAGATTTCCGAGAAAAAAGAAAACAATTATTGATCGAACAATTATTCGAAA
>CM055276.1:62059218-62106761 GCA_029237695.1 Conchocele bisecta | reverse complement strand
ACATACAAAATTCAAAGACGTATGTGAGGGCCAAACCAGGTCTCCAGTCGGACTTCCGGTAATGATGAACCCCGATCGTTAAATTACCCATCGCTTGCACCCACCTTCCACCCACAGAGTCAATCATTAATGCTGATCAGATTTACGCCTATGGATGTTTTGGACTGTCACCGTTTCGGCCCGTGGACATTTCGGTCAGTGCAATTAATTTCGGCCCACAGCCACGTCCAGAACAAGACATATTTATTTTTGCTCATCTACTAGGAAATATATCAGCCAACAATCCAACATGATGTCAATTTCACCCATATTATACGAGATGTGTTCGAGATGTTCCGTAACCGTGTAAATTCTGATCGCCCTGTGTCCGTGCAAATAGCTACTGCCGATGAGGAATTTACTGTGACAACAGAAAAAGTTGAATTTCGCTTCCGCTTTTGAAAGTGAAAGTAGCAATCATGTTTTTTTTTCCCTTGATTTTCAAGGAAATACTGGAAAGAAAAGAAATTAATCTACTGTCTGTTTCACGTTAACCTGCCCAACTTTTACACCTACTTAAACACCCTAAAACTCTTATTTTATGGCATAAAATCAGTATTCAGCAAAATTTAGCAATGAGCCATCTTTTTATTTTCTTAAATTCGGTCCTGTAATGAAGTAATAGCCATAAATCAAGAATTGAATGCCGGGTTGCAATGTTAAAATGTCACGTGCGATCAGATTTTCAACATTTTTCTAGCATCAAACTGCTTGCTGGATTTCATCATTAAAAACAAGACACTAACCTTGTATTTATGAGAGCAAATCTTGCCAAGTTGAAAAATAAAGGAATCGAGCCTCCATTTCTCGGTGTTCGTACAAGAATTACAGAAGAAAATGCCGAGAATTTGGTCAAAATACAACATGATGTCATCATCATCTGCTACAGCTTTCGTATCTATTGACAACGCCAAGCTGAGGTTGGCACGCTGTTCCTACCACGCAAAATTAATTGCATGTGTCCTCGCACATCGACACAGGTGTAAATCTACATTCTCTAATGGTATGACTTGGGAACACCATATATACGTCATTTCCGGCGGAAGTATACAGTCACTTCCTGTGAGCCAGTTTCTTTGCCGGACGAATTTCCGGCGGACAACTTGGTTTACTAAATGCTGATTGGTTGGTGAAGGTCACGAGTTTAATCGAATCAAGTTAGTTAGCATTCACAATTTACAATACATTAGGACGTATTAGCAATAGTATCAGATCAACTTGGAACCTTATGGATGAATGATATTCGCTAAATATATGAAGATTAAATGATTAATTGATATATTTTAATGCAAATTGTTTAAATTATATACCAGAAAATGATGTTAATAAACAAATTTATGAAGAATTTGTGTTCAGTTCGCAATAATAGTTGTTGTTGTTCTTTACCGGAAGTGATTATTGCAATAGCAGTTTCTTGTTTTATTGTCAACAACTAAAATTCAGTGAAATGAATTTATAAGGCAAAAGCCCATCCATGACTGTTTATTCAAAATAACTTTGTTATTAAACGGATTTTCTTGAAATAAAAAGTAGGATAGTTTTACATCATTTTATATAAAAAATAAGCAGTTTGGAGTGTTTTTATAGCAATAAATGTTGGGCAGCATTTCGTGGAACAGACAATAGTTGGATATTGGATCTAATTTTGTTTCAAATTAGTACTGGGCGTTTATAAGGCATAAATTTCGTGAAAATCAGCCAAAAAATAGGCAATTTTCAACGTAAAAAGTGGGGGGTGTGCATCTATTAGAATCTTTACGGTATTTATGAAAACGGATACGGGTCACAAAAATCATACGCCCCATTATTACCATTGTCAACAATGTAGTATTTTAACAAACATACTTATGGCAACACCCTGTATATAATTGTATTCACCTTGAACCCCAGCATCCAGTGCGCATGCTCTGTTTATATCTGTGTGACTGCAACGGCCACTGAGTCGTTACTATCTTTAGTCTTAGTAATATATCCAAGCAGTTGTAACGGAAGTGGTACCATGTGTAATCATGAGTTGAATGTGGATATAAATATACCGATCGAGAGCATCGTGCTCCGGTAGCGCAGTTGGTTAGCGCGTCCCGCTGGTATTGGGAAGGTCCCGGGTTCGATCCCCGGTCGGTGCACATTTTTTTCATTGCATTTTCCCGTATCCGGTTACATTTGGGGGCTCGTCCAACCCTTATGAGTGTCGGTGTGCTCTCTAGAGGGGTGAACTTGGGGCGAGTTTGACGAAACTCAAAGATAACGGGGGAGGAGTGTAACGGAAGTGGTACCATGTGTAATCATGAGTTGAATGTGGATATAAATATACCGATCGAGAGCATCGTGCTCCGGTAGCGCAGTTGGTTAGCGCGTCCCGCTGGTATTGGGAAGGTCCCGGGTTCGATCCCCGGTCGGTGCACATTTTTTCCGTTGCATTTCACCTATCCGGTTACACAGTAAACACGTCTTGTTGTTTCACTCATCCCACAGCTCAGTGGTTAAGCTAAGGCTCACACACCCTCAATACAGGGTATACAACAAACAACTCCTTGATCGTGAAGCGACCGGTCATCTTCGAGACATCGTCCGTTTCTGACCAACACGACCTTGTGGTAAAGCGAATTCTTCATACTTTCCGAGGGGTCGAAAAAGTGGGCTAGGGACGTTACTTTCACGTTGTCTACCGTTAAGTCTGGTCCGAAAATACCGATGAACTCGCTACCATCCATAAAAGTGACTCTAAGTTTCAACTTAGACGAAGGGAAAATGTTTGAATCAGATACAAACATTGTTAAAAACTTCAAGAAATCTTAGAAAACAAAAACTTGGCAGGAGTCTTGGGAAGTTTGCATCTACTCTAGTCAGTCGACGCTTGGATATGCATTATAATGCGTTTAGGTAACCGTGATCACTTTAAAGGGGATGACTAACGTGCGCATTGGAAATTCTTTGGCGCATTGGGCGCATTGGAGATTTCGCGGCGCATTGGAGTTTTATATGTTATATATTATATCTTCTTGATACAAGCAAACGCGGATCTAGGAGGGGGTTTCCGGGGTTGAAACCCCCCTTCCCCCCACGGAGTTTACATAGATCACAGCTTACCACCAGTTGGTGTCTGAATTGAAATGCCGTAAAACACAGGAAAGTGCATTTCTGGACATCTAGATGTCAAAATTTGTCCTGGGGCATGCCCCCTGACCCCCCTAGCATACTCGCTTCACTCCGTGGAGCTCGAAAATAGGACAACCCCACAGTTTCCCAAATGCTGCATCCGCCCCTGAAAAGCATTACATTTATTTTATATAATATACTGTTACATATGTATAATATATATTTAAAGGTGCATGCGCATGTGTAAAGTGGATTTTGTATCAATATCAGGGGCGGATCCAGCATTTGGGGAACGGGGGGGTGTGGGGGGGGGGGGGGGGGGCTGTCCTATTTTCCAGCTCCAGAGTGAAGCGAATATGCTAGGAGGTCCGGGGATGCACCTTCCTGTGCTTTACGGCATTTAAATTCAGACACCAACTGGTGGTAAACTGTGATCTATGTAAACTCCGTGGCTGAACAGGGGGAAGGGGGGTTGCAACTCCGGCCCCCACCCCATCTAGATCCGCCCTTCAATCTTCTAAGCCTTCAGGCCGAAGTAGACACGCCCCTGAATATTAAAAAATACCTAACGAAAATATAATATGGCCGCGGCGCATTGGAGATTTTATTTTTTATGTGATCTTCCTTACAAATTCTTCTATATCTCAACTTCCGTACTCTGAAAGGATAAAAGTTCTAGGGTTACCTACACTCGAGTATAGAAGAACCCGTGCTGGAATGATTCTTTCAAGGTGTTACACCAAATTCATTACATGGCATTGACAAAGCCCAACAAAGACAAACTATTCTCAATGTACTCATACCAGCCAACCAGGGGTATTTCGCTAACATTGTACAAAAAGAGAGCGAGAACAGAAATTAGGAGGAATGTATTCAGTCACAGAGTGGTGGAGGCATGGAATGGCCTTTCTGAAACTGTAGTCACAGCACCCTCAGTTATTTATTTCAAAAACAGGTTAAACAAAGAGTGGATCAGGCATCCAAATAAATTCACCGCTAGCTGCTATTAATAAGCAACCGGAAGTTACAATCTAAAGTTAATAGGATAAATTACCAGACGTAGAAAACCACATAAGACGGGCCAAATAAACTGATTTTTATATGGGCATTGCTCATATTGGTCTCTATTTACTGTATGAACTGTATGTATGAACTGCTAAATAAAAGCATAAAACAATTGTTTTCCTGTTATATATAATATAGTGTGTTACATATGTATAAAATTTATTTAAATCAAGGTAAATGCGCACGTCTAAACTGGAGTTTGTGTCAATATTAGAAAAATGCCTACTCAGTACCGCAAATTTAATATGGCCGCGGCTCATTGGAGATTTCGGGGCGCATTGGAGTTTTATATGTTATATATCATCTAAATAAAAACATAAATAAAAATGTTCTTGTTCTATATTAACTATAACTGTTACAATATTGCAGATGAGCCGCGCCGTGCGAAAACCGGGCTTAATGACAAAAAAAATCAGTTTTTACTTTTTCGCGTATTCTAAATTGTACATCTTTTAAAAGCCATATGCCGCCAAAATTATCAATGTATCCCAATTATTTTTCATTTTAGAAGTATTTTTGTGACGCGTGGTAAAAACTTATATTACTTTTTAGATCAATGATGAACGGCGTATATAAGAGGTGTTGATAAAATACCCGGACAAGTGCTATAGATTTGTCATCTTTTATCGCATGTCAACCAAATTTGGATATCGCATAGCCTGGCCAAGTGTCTCCCATTAGGCCAAGACAAAGTATGAAAATAATGTTTATGGCTCGTGTTGCAATTGCTAATATAACGTCATGTTTTGGATTGCGGCACAAGTAACGTAATTTCGTATGAATAATTTTCAAACAAGGCAGAGTGAGGCGTTTCCCTGTTGTTTACTGCTGTCTGAAATAATTTTGGGGAATAATAGCGAAATTATTTAACATTTCGTATGCGACGACATATCTTAAAGTAGGCAGTGGGCCGCTTATAACATTAACTTTGTGACAAAACACGATGTCTGGCAGATGTGGTAGCGTGATAGCGTGATAACTGTCGCCGTGTGTCTTTTTTGAATATCGCATTACCATCACCTGATATCAATTATTAAGCAGTCAAGTGATACGCTGATGATTTGATACTACAAATCGCCACGAAAAGCAAGTTTATCAAATTTCAAATTAATTTCAAGTCTTTTCGAAAAAACTCCACCGACCTCACTGTGTGTTTTGTGCATTATGTATTGCTTGTACACACACACAATCAAGAGGCTGCACTGAAATCACTGATTCTGAATCTATTAGAGAGATGTTGATGCATTTGTTTTGCCAAATTCAATCCAAACCCTGGATATATATGAAATTATATAGCTGCGTATCTACCTCCGTTTATGATAAAATAAGTGGCATTAAATGGCATATCGTTCGCCAAGTACTGGATATAATTGTTTAAAAAATCTCAATTTACTAATATCGTTTGCATACACTAGGTTGTTCATATTTAAGATTATTTCTGGATCAAAGTGCAGTGTAAGCGAAAACTTCGCTGATATGTAACCAGTTAAATTATGCGTTCACCATTTTGAATTCATAAGGACAAACGACGAAAAAGAGTGACAATGTCAAAGAACGACAGTTATGCGACAATTTACAGCGCCTCAAGCATTTATAAGTCATTGATGCTGCGAGGAACTCGTGCAAGTATCCTTGGTATCATATTTTGTCACGACACCATGGCTATAACGTCAAACATGTATTCACGTTCAGTGACGTCACAAGTACGTGACGTCAAGTCATGGCGTCATAATATGTGTACTGAGGTACAAGGCATCGCGTCTCATATTAGTGAAAGTTTCAGTAAGTTATCATTTCCGTTTTCTGTTCACACTTAATGTAAACGTAAATGGGAGGGCAAAATGTGAACTTTTACGGCGACGTTAGACACTTTGAATCGTCGTTTTTGCCGACGTCGTTTACCGCTTTCCGTAACGTTGTCATTAAGCCCGGTTTTCGTATGGCGCGGCCCATATTTAAGTCGAGATAAATTCGCACGTGTAAAGTGGAGTTTGTATCAATATTAGAAAAATGCCTGCCGAAAATATAATATGGCCGCGGCGCATTGGAGATTTTGACACGCATTCGAGTGTTATATGTTATATATCTTCTAAATAAAAGCATTATTGTTTTTGTTGTATATAACATACTGTCACATATTTATAATATATATTTAAGTCAATGTGAATGCGCATATATGCAGTACATATCCTTATCAAACAGGGTAGCCATTATATATGTTTTACAATATCAGTTTAGATCCTGATCAGACCGGGTAGCAAAATTTTAAATATTTTTTTTTTGTGTTTACAATCAGAGTTAGATCCAGAAATACATACAGGGTATAGGCATTATATATGTGTTACAATAGCAGAGTATATTATGTGTTTATCAGTATTGCTCCAGGTCAAATAACAGACCCTTGCAGCCTGATAGCGAACAGTGTATATCCTGTTCAGACGACTGTGCGGTGAAGAAGATATTATAAAAAAATTGTTTTTATTTATGTGTTTGCATTAAGCCAACTGGCCCATGAGCATTACAATACAATGTGACTAATGGCATAACGAAAATATGATCAAAAGTTTGCAATGTACATGTACACATATATATATTTACGTTTACAATTGGCATATAAAGTTATGATAATTAAGAGTGCATGCACAATACAACTACGTAATATTCCAATACACTTTGCAGACAAACCAATGCGTTAGGATAAGGACGTGTGAAAGCTTGGTTAAATCCGATACGGGGCGAAGATACATTACATTATAACATATTAGACTTTATGTTGGATGGTATAAAATACGATTCCTTATGGCAAATGCCTTGTAAATAAATATGGCAATTTTTCTAATAACCATGGCATTTTCAGAACTGATAAGGTCTATGAATTGTATCATACTTGGCTTTTTCCAATAACGTTTCAAAATATATAAAACTCCAAAGCGCCGCGAAATCTCCAATGCGCCCAATGCGCCCAATGCGCCCAATGCGCCCAATGCGCCAAAAATCTGCAATGTGCACTTTAGTCATACCGCTTTAAAGGTACATGCCCACTCAGTAGTCACAACATGTTCTTTGTAGGAATTAAATAAGTTAATAATTGTGTCACTATTCCACCAGTTCTAAAAATTGCGAGTGCCCGCTATGTATAATAATGGCAATCATTACGTGAGGTAATGAGTGAATGCATGTTTATTTTACCAGAAAATGTCATATCTACAGAATATACAAAACTATCTGATTTAATTCCTATGAAGTATTGATTAGCATTCTTGTATACATTTTATATCAGACGCAAATTTCCACACTGATCATGCTGATATCAGGGTCGATAACTGTGTTAATATTTATTCTCTGTATTTATTTGTTGATGTCCAATGAACATACCTTGTACTCTGTAATCTGTGAATTATTATTTGTTCAGGCATAGCACAGGAGCGGCGGATGTGTGTGCCCCCCCCCCCCCCCCCACCCCCAATAATTGTGTTCGGGAAGGCCTGGCCCCCTCAATAATTCTGTAATAAAGAGCACATTTTCTCATCCTCAAACTTGCTGAGAATGATAATTGCAGGAAATGGCGTTTGCACTGCCTCTTAGATATTTCAAACATATCCGGGGGATCATCCCCATGCCTCCTAGCAACATGCGGCCCCTCAATACTGGCCCTCAATAAACGCCGCCTTTATATTAAAAAAAACAAGGACTGGGGAGCAATGTCTCCCGCTCCTCTTCCCCACCCCCAGCAACATCGGCCCTCAACATCTGGGGCACCGAAAGCAGGAAATTGACGTTCACGTTTTCCTTAGATTTCAAACATTTACGGGAGCATGCCCCCGACCCTCCTAGCAACATCGGGCCCTCAACACTGGGCACCGAGAATGCAGAAATGACGTTTACATCGGTTTCTTAGATTTCAAACAATACGGGGGAGCATGCCCCCGGACTAGCAACATCGGCCCTCAACACTGCGATGAGAATGCAGGAAATGGCGTTTCACGTCCCTTAGATTTCAAAATTTCCGGGGGAACATGCCCCGGATCTACATTAGGGTACAATCGGTTATAAGGTACAAGGGCACAAACTAGTCTACAGTATTTACATTAGGGTACACTGGTTTACATAAGGTACAAGAACACAATATAGTCTATAGCATCTACAATAGGGTACGATGAGCAGGGGCGTCGGAACAGGTCCGGCAGATCCCGGCGGCAACTGCCGGATAAATACTTGTGACAAAACAAATGTTTTTATTGAAATATTCGGAATTCATATATACCAAATAATAATGTCAGAAATGTTAATATTTGTTCTGCAATGTTTCTCATTTCTCAAAAAAGTGTATGCTGTTACCATTCAGTTGAACCGTCTCGGCGAGACGGTTCTACTGAGTGGTAACAACATACACTTTAGGTGGGTAGCGTGGGCACCCAGTAGATTCGCCGGACCAATCTTATGATGCTTCCGGTGCCGCTGATATGTTACATAGAGTAAACGGGAACAACTCAGTCTACACCATATGCAATAGTTATATGGGGTACCATTAGTTATATGAGGTGCATGGACACAAAACATTATTTTACTGTGTCAGTGTATCGGTAATACTGTTTTTTAAATACTTTATGCTATCAATAGACAGTATGGTGGAACTTGATGGAACATCGGCACATTTGGCGGCCATCTTGGATTTCGGTAAACAAAACATTTATCCAAGCAAGTTTTGATATTTTCATATTTCGTATGTCTTTCTGGACTGCGCACATTGGTTTTGTATCGTTTAAAACTATTTACATACATGTGTATATATGTACTGTGTCGTCGATTTTGATTAGCCGACTATGATGTCATGGGAACTAGATGCTATCTCGTGGGAACGAGATGCTATCTCTAGCATTGTTTCTCGGGAACGAGATGCTATCCACGACATAGCTAACTCGTGGGAACGAGATGTTATCTCGTGGGATCGAGAGTGTCATTAATTTATGAACTTACCGGTGCACAATGTAGACCCTGACCAGGCTCATATAATCATCGAAATAATGGCAGTGTAAACCCTTAAAATAATCTGTCATCCATCGAACGAACGGCACATCGTGTATATCCAAATCAGATGACATATATTCATGAAAAGAATGACAGTGTACCCTTACAAGAATATATGATACTTTGAATTCATGACGAATGGTGTAGACACAGATCATCAGGTAGTGCGAATTTCGGTCTACACTGGTACCAAATTGTGTATGCTAACTTTCTCAATGACAATGCATTATATGGCTTGTCCATTGAACAATGGCCTATAGTTCGGATTATGGCATAGTGTGAACTATGACTGTCTAAGAGAAATTGGGTCTATACCATTGGTGACCAGTCTAGCTCCTGATCTGATAGCACACTCCTCCCGCAGTATGGAAAGGATGCAAATGTTCGTTAAAAGTATATTGGGTGATAAAACGGTAACTGGTGATAAACCTGATCAAATTATGTGAATGAGTTGAATGGAGAGTTGCTGTAAAAGCCAACATTCCATTTTATTTCCAGTAAGACACAACAATGTTGCCCTGTCACCATGGGCCAGATCCAGGTCTATAAATTTGGTCAAGTTTAGATTTTAACCCATTTATTACGTGGAAAGATATGTAGCCTATTTCACCAACATTGCAAAGTATACTTATCTAGCAAAGTATACTTTGAGGGAGAAATTTTCAATTTTAGGATAAATTTATTAATTTTTATTATACTGAATTTATTACATTATCACAGCCACTTTGGCTGTGATAATGGCTGTGATAATGTAATAAATTCAGTATAATAATTCTGCATACTTTTAATCATCAAATATCTGCAGTGTTTAGTTCTATATGAAATAATGCATTTTTGCTAGATAAGTATACTTTGCAATTTTGATGAAATCGGCTACTGGGGCGCGTTGCACCAAACTTCGTACGATAAAAATGTTCGTCAGAAGATTTTCCATCAATTTATTTCACACATTAATGTGATTTACTAATGCTACCATCTCCCACCGACAGGTAACGGAAAGATTTACCCAAATCGGCTGCTAATGCGAATTGTGTTGTCAGCTTTAGTTTGGTACTTACGAACTTCTTAGTCGTACGGAGTTTAGTTGAAATCAAAGGGCCCCAGGCAGATTATTTCCTTATTTCTCACCCAAAGTGTATGTTGTTACCACTCAGTTGAACCGTCTTGTCGAGACGGTTCAACTGAGTGGTAACAACATATACTCGTGATGAGAAATAAGAAAAAATGCAGAAAATAATCTGAATGTTTATATGAAAGTTGACGAATACATGTGTGTCTCATTTGAAATCTACGCCGCCCCCTCTATACATGCATGCTCGATTCGCCCCTGGTCACCAATGTCATACAATGGGTGCTATTGTATTGTACAGTGCAGCTGACCACATCATGAGTGATACGTGTTCACCTGAAATTTGAATGGGGATTACCTGGCCATGTGATCAGCACGTGCAGGCCAAGGTATCGTTATATACAGCTCACGGTCAATTGGCGGCAGACCAGAGAAGACCAGACGACCGGTAAGTCATCTTTCTTACATGTGGAAGTAATAACATTTGTTGATGGTGTATTTTCACAACTTGACCATGTCCTTTCTTGCATACTTTTGCTAAAGTCGTCCGTCCGCCCGTCCGCCCGTCCGCCCGTCCGTCTGCATGGGCGGATTCAGGGGAGGGGGGGGGGCGGACCCGTCGCGCCGCCCCCCCCCCCCCTAAAATTCGCCCAGTAAATATTTTTTACAAGTTACAAGGCACGTTTCATGCCAAGTGCCATGTATTCCACGCATTTTTCTGCTCCGCTCCGCTCGGTCGACTATTTTGCAATATTTGACTATTATCTGTTTAGCTCGTTCGATAACATAGTCAAGTAGTGAAAAATAGTTACGCCCCCCCTAACCCGAAATCCTGAATCCGCGCCTGGTCTGTCATTCACGCTTTCAATTTCCTATAACCTATTTGCGGTATGAACCAGTAGATGGCAGCTTTATCATTCATCTGTTCATGCAATTTCCAACACATGCTCCCGCGTGCCCACAGGCTAATGGCGCCACACCTGCCGGCACATAATCTTCAGTTTGTGAAGGATCTTCAGTTTATGAAGGAGTGATGTAACTCTGAAGAAGAAGAAGTATTTATTAAAATAATCAACGCGAGATGACCAAGCCATCTTAACCGGTAGACCACTACACAGAACAATTGTCGTCTGCTGTTGCTTTTTTACCTTGCCTTATTTCTCAATAAAAACATGGTTTGACAGCACTTAAGAATCTTTTCCATTCTGAAGTGCTGTCAAAGCATGTTGTGGCTTATTCTAAAGTGCTGTCAAAGCATGTTTTTGATGATAAAAATGGAAAATAGAAAATAAACAGTGGACAACAAAAAATTAAGATGGCAGCCCAGGGCTCCAGATAAGCTTCGTATTTGCTTAAATACCCAATTAAGATTGCCAAAAACCCAATTGAAATCAGAAGTAGCGAGTATCAAAAAGCAATAACAAATTTATCATACCTAAAAAATTACCATGCTACACTGTACAGAAATCAATAAACAGACCACACATTCTTATTTTCCATGAAAACACATCTTGGTATTTCATTAGAATTGTCTCCAAGGAGACAATTCTACTAATGAAATACCAAGATGTGTTCTTGGAGACTATTCTAATGAAATACCAAGATGTGTTCTTGGAGACTATTCTAATGAAATACCAAGATGTGTTTTCATTTCGAAGCAAACTATTCAATAATTGTTTTCTTTTTTTCTTGGAAATCTGCTTTTTTCGTTAGACCACCCATTCACAGGTTGAACTAACGGAGCGAGGTCTATGCATACATTAAATATACCTAAAACATTTATAAGTTATTAATGCTTTTAGGTATATTTTATGTATTTATAGACCTCGGTCCGTTATTTTAACCTATGCACCCATTAGATTAAACAGCAGATTTCCAAAATAAATTGTCTGAAAATGTGTTGTATTGATAGAATTGATTAATGTCATATTTTAAGATGGCTTAGCCATTTTTTTGTTGATTATTTTAATAAATACTTGGGTGGGGGTGGGTGTGTCCTGGGTCCGTGCCATTAACCTGATATTTCACACACGCATTGCTTTACAGGCCCGTAGCCAGACCTGTTTGAAGGGGGGGGGGGGTCGTTTCGAAGGCCCAATGGGCCTGAGGTATCTAGGGGGGTCTAAAAAAGTGGACCTCGAGGCTAAAAAAGTGGACCTCGAGGCTGGGCGGGGGTCGTCCGACCGCTCGGACCCCCCTGGCTACGGGCCTGCTTTAACCCTTTCAACCAGACATAACTGGAATGGAGTTTGATATGTTAATTTTGCAACCAATCCAATCGTCACAAAATGATTTTCAGACTACCGGTAGTCCATTTATGAAAAGGGGGTGTTTTTGTTGTTAAAAATATGAAAATTACTTGCAAAAAGTGCTGATCTTGATGAGACTGCATTTTCATCAATAACAAAAAAATAACCCTCCCCAATTTTCTTTATTTGATGAAATTCCATAAAATATTGATTTTATTGCGATTTTCGATAGTCATTTTTAGCGCGCCTTCCGAAGGAAGAAGTGCTTATGGCATACCCTCGGCGTCCGTCCGTCTGTCCGTCCGTCCGTCCGTCCGCCCGCCTGTCTTCAAAAATATAATGGCCTATTTTTTCTGTTTCCTTGTGGCCCTATGTTTCCTTGCTTGGATTGGCTTCATATTTCACACACACATTGCTCCAAGGGTCCTCTACTGCGCTGTGGCAAATCCACGTCCGTGCCGCCCCTTCTAAGCCCAGGGTCAAGGTCACATACTTTGTGCATCTCAAAACCTTAACGCTCGGACGCTCGGGTAAATGGCCTATATTTTCCTTGCTTAGATTTGCTTCATATTTCACATACGCATTGCTCCAAGGGTCCTCTACCTCTGCTAAGCCCAGGGTCAAGGTCAAATACTTTGTACGCTTGAAACCTTAACACGCTCTGGTAAATGGCTCATAAATTTTGTTTCCCTTATCCAGCACGTTGTGTTTTCAAATGTGCCCTCGGTTCCTTTGCTGCTATCGGGCGCACTTCATTGTCCTCTGACAACTTTTGTTCATTTTAAATGTTCGTTTTATTTATAACTCTTTCTAACGGCTACAACCACCAAATTTGGACAACATCAGCTGCTAGTGATATACACCAGACACTGTAGTACGACATATGACCGTCATCTGACATTGGCCTACTCTTTCGCATTAAATATTTAGAATTTATTTCCAATGCACACTGCAACGACTATTACCATCAAAATCGGACAACATAATCTGCTAGTGGTTGCATCAGTAACTTCAGTACGACATATCAACTTCATTTCACCTTGACCTTCGTTTTCTGCATAAATTACTCTATGACCCTTAACCACTGATAGTAAAACTTTTAAACCGCACTAGCTATAGATCGAAAACTTGGTATGTAGCTTCCTTATGATACGCAATTATTATCTCTATTTTTTATTCGACCCCTGGGTCATGGACTATATATCTCCCTCTTTTCGACTTAGAATTTTCCAATTCTGGCTTGTAAGTCGTAAAACTTTTAAATTTAAACCGCACTAGCTACAGACCAGGGGGCCGTTTCATTTCACTAAACTTCTTACAACTAAAATGTTCGTAAGTGCACATTCAAATTGATGGGGATTTGCATTTATTTTTTGAGCATAGGGCTTCATATGCAGCCTATGCTCAATAAATGTAAATCCAATCATTATTTACAAGAAAACGTTAATGTGAAATTCAGACTATTATAATTTTGCACTTACACACATTTTAGTAGTAAGAAGTTTAGTGAAACGGCTCCCTGTACCTTGGTATGTAGCTTCCTTATGATAAGTAGATGGGCAAAGTTTATTTTGTTTTTAATTCGACCCCGAGTCATGTATTTTCTCCCCCTTTTTGACTTAGAATATTCCAATTTTGTCCTGTATGTCGTAAAACTTTTAAACCCTAATAGCTAAACACCTGCAACTTGATATGTAGCTTCCTTAGGATGGGTAGATGCGCAAAGTTTGTTTTGATTTTTGATTCGACACTGGTTATCTCCCCCTTTTTGCCTTGTAACTCGTCAAATTTATAAACTACTAGCTACAGACCTGAAACTTGGTATGTAGCTTCCGTATGATGAGTAGATGTGCCCCCATTTGACCCCCAGGTCATGGATTATCTCCCCCTTTTTGACTTATAATTTCACCATTTTGCCTTGTAACTTGTAAAACTTCTAAACCGTAATAGCTGGAGTCTTGATGCTTGGTATGTAAATGCACAAAGTGATTTTCTATTTTTACGCATTAGTGTTACCCTTGTCAGTCCGCGTCTTGTCCCTCCCTCTCCCTCCCCTCCGCCCTCCCCTCCTCCGTCCTCCAGTCCGCCGTCCGTCCGTCCGTCCGTCCGTCCGTCCGTCCGTCCTCCGTCCGTCCGTCCGCCGTCCGTCCCTCCGTCCGTCCGTCCCCGTCCGTCCGTCCGTCCGTCCGTCCGCCGTCCGTCCTCCGTCCGTCCGTCCGTCCGTCCGTCCGTCCGATCCGCCGTCCGTCCGTCCGTCGTAGTCCGTCCGTCCGTCCGTCCGCCGTCCGTCCGTCCGTCCGTCCGCCGTCCGTCCGTCCGAGTCCGTCGCCGTCCGTGCCGCCGTCCGTCCCCTCCCGTCCGTCCGTCCGTCCGTCCGTCCGTACCGTCCGTCCGTCCGTCACGTCCGTCCGTCCCCCGTCCGTCCGTCCGTCCGACCGTCCGTCCGTCCGTCCGTCGTCCGTTACCGTCCGTCCTCCGTCCGTCCGTCCGTCCGTCCGTCCGTCCGTCCGTCCGTCCGTCCGTCCGTCCGTCCCATCGTCCTCCGTCCGTCGTCCGTCCGTCCTCGTCCGTCCCGTCCGTCCGTCCGTCCTCAGTCCGTCCCGTCCTCCGTCCGTCCGTCCGTCCGTCCGTCCGTCCGTCCGTCCCGTCCGTCCGTCCGTCCGTCCGTCCGTCCGTCCGACCTCCGTCCGTCCGTCCGTCCTGTGCCGTCCGTCCGTCCGTCCGTCCGTCCGTCCGTCCGTCCGCCGTCCGTCCGTCCGTCCGTCCGTCCGTCCGTCCGACCGTCCGTCCGTCCGTCCGTCCGTCCGTCCGTCCGTCCGTCCGTCCGTCCGTCCGTCCGTCCTACCGTCCGTCCGTCCGTCCGTCCGTCCGTCCGTCCGTCCGTCGTCCGTCCGTCCGTCGTCTCCGTCCGTCCGTACCGTGTGCCGTCCGTCCCGTCCGTCCGTCCGTCCGTCCGTCCGTCCGTCCGTCCGTCCGTCCGTCCGTCCGTCCGTCCGTCCGTCCGTCCGTCCGTCCGTCCGTCCGTCCGTCCGTCCGTCCGTCCGTCCGTCCGTCCGTCCGTCGTCCGTCCGTCCGTCCGTCCTCCGTCCGTCCTCCGTCCGTCCGTCCGTCCGTCCGTCCGTCCGTCCGTCCGTGTCCGTCCGTCCGTCCGACCGTCCGTCCGTCCGTCCGTCCGTCCGTCCGTCCGTCCGTCCGTCCGTCCGTCCGTCCGTCCGTCCGTCCCCCGCCGTCCGTCCGTCCGTCCTCCGTACGTCCGTCCGTCCCGTCGTCCGTCTAAACTACGTCGATCCAAGCTTACAAATGGATACATATGTGGCTTGGAGAACAATAGGTTATGCAATATTATATTGTTCCGTGAGTTTATGTGGCTAAACATGGGTTTATGTGGCTACAGAACAATAGGGATGAACAAAGGAAAAGGTTAGGTTAGCCACATAAGTATCCATTTGTAGGAACGTCTGTCCTGTCCGTCCGTCTGAGCAACCAAGGGTGTAGAAGGGGCCATAGGGCGGAGCCTAACACAAAAGAATCCTTTGATTTATTCTATTCATTACAAGGGGCCATCTCTTTGATCTAGAACAATGGAAATGGCCCCTTCTTCACTATTGGTGGGCCGACCGTCCGTCCATCCGTCCGTTATTTTGATTTTTTTATTCAATCCCGGTTTATGAATTATCTCCCCCTTTTCGACTTAGAATTTCCCAATTTTGGCTTGTAACTCATAAAACTTAAACCCTAATAACTACACACCTCAAACTTGGTATGTAGCTTCCTTATGAGGAATAGATGCACAAAGTTTATTTCAATCTTTGATTCGACCCCCAGGTCATGGATTATATCCATCTTTTCGACTTAGAATTTCACAATTTTGCCTTGTAACTCATAAAACTTTTAAACTGTACTGGCTACAGACCTCAAACTTGGTAACCAGCTTCCTTATGATGAGTAGATGCGGAAAGTTTATTTCCATTTTTGATTCAACCCCGAGGTCATGGATTATATCCCTCTTTTCGACTTAGAATTTCACAATTTTGTCTTGTAACTCATAAAACTTTTAAACTGTACTGGCTACAGACCTCAAACTTGGTATGCAGCTTCCTTATGATGAGTAGATGCGGAAAGTTTATTTCCATTTTTGATTCAACCCCGAGGTCATGGATTATCTCTTTTTGACTTGGAATTTGTCAATTTTGCCTTGTAACTTGTGAAACTTTTAAACTGTAGTAGCTACAGACCTGAAACTTGTTATTTGCTTCCTTATGATGAGTAGATGCGCAAGGCTTATTTTGATTTTTGGTTCAACCCTCGAGTCATGGATTATCTCCTATATTAAACTTGGAAATTTGCCTCGTTTACTATCAAAGCGATATGTGGGGCATCCGTGTTCTATTAACACATTTTCTAGTTTTCGTTATAAAATCAGTATTGGACCAACTTTCACAAAATAAAAAATAAAAGGTTCATTCTTAAATTTTGATAAAATTTAATACGATCAAAAAAAATATTGTTTATATAGCAGTGAAATTTAATAAGATCGAAAAAAATATTATTTATATAGCAGTGAAATTTGGACAGGTTTCGTGAAACGGACAGTAGACATGCACATCTTGGTCGCAACATTTGAAAACTACCGTCGTAGACATTCCATTGGTCGAATGACGTCGCATTAGGTTACTGAATAATGTTGGGTTGGCATATACATGTACATATATACAAATAAAAATATGCATTCTTTTCATGTCACCATGTCATGTCATACAGTGGAACCTCTCTATTCCGGACACAGAGGAACATCGGAAACCTTACTATTCCTCCGCAACGATAGTTGTCGGTGGCATGTAGTGTTTACCCTGTCCGCCTGTCTGTCCTGTCCGTCTGTCAGTAGACAAGTTTCCTTGACCGGCGAACTACTTCTACCGTTTTTGGCTGATTTTGATATACAACCCTACCATCAAGTGCAGGAGTGTGTAGCGTAAAAACTTTCGCTGTTCCACTGATATATTCAGAGTTATGCCCTGTTTTCGACACTAACCCACAGTTATGCCCCTTTTTTGACTGAACAATTCCAGCTGCAGTTATGCTCCTTTTTTCGACTCCGAATATATATTTTTCCTACTTTTAACTACATGTACTTCTACAGTTTTTGGCTGATTCTATTCATATTCGGTATACATTCCCACCTGCAAGTGCAGGAGTGCGTAACATAAAATATTTCCTGTCCCACCGATCCAGCCGCCGCAGTTATTCCCTGTTTTCGACTCTGAAAATAATTGTTACTTGCTCAGTGATTGCTGTTGTATTCATGAATGCTCAACAGCGGTGGCATTTTGTTTTACAAACAATTTTCTAGTTTTTATGGGTTTCTTGGTCATTTAGCTCAGCTAATGTTCCTGATTTCAAAGCACACAAACATCAGAGCTACTGCAGCCTATTTCATCAACATTGAAAATAGCCTATTTCACCAACATTGCAAAGTACTTATCTAGCAAAGTATACATTGAGGGAAAAAATTTAAATTTTAGGATAAATTTATTAATTTTTATTATACTGAATGTATTACATTATCACAGCCATTTTGGCTGTGATAATGTAATAAATTCAGTATAATAATTTTGCGTACTTTTAATCATCAAATACATGCAATTGTTAGTTCAATATGACATAATGCATTTCGGGGAAAAACATGATTGCTCCCTCAAAGTATACTTTGCTAGAAAAGTATACTTTGCGATGTTGGTGAAATCTGCTACAGATAAGCATTGTGTCTAAAGCGTACTTAACACCCCATGATTTCAAATTCATTGCGTATTTTACTTTTACAAATTGATTATTGATTTTCTTCATTACTAAATAGGGAACAAATGATAAAAAAAATTAAAAATTGAAACAGTCACTAATTTGAGTTGCAAAAAACAAACACTGATTGCTTTTTGCAGCTCAACTAAGTGAATTTTCAACTTTATGACAGTATTTTCACTACTCAATTGGAAAACCATGCAATGCGTATTTTTTCACATTGCTGTGCGTATTTTGCACTCCCACTTTTGATAATCAATGCGTATTCAGCTAAAATAATTGCATAAAATACGCCAATACGCATCTTATCTGGAGCTCTGAAACATGCCTCAGAATGGTCAAAATTATAATGTCTGATTTACAGTGGTCTTATCTCTAAGCCGGACACCCTGGCAACCTCCCAGGATGTCCGGTTTAGAGAGGTTTCACTGTACATGTACTTGCTCATTCTCTAGCACAACACGTTACCTCAGCATATGCATAGGTCGCGTCTGAAAGGTGTGTCGCGTGCAAGAATGACAACTCTTGCTTCACTAATGTTTGAGTTATCCCCTTTTGTTTTTTCCACGCACTGATGTCTTGTCTGGAGCGTAACTTGCACTCTTTGGAAGATTTTCATGAAACTTCACACATGCATATGCCATGACCCAAACGTATGTCGTGCGCAAGAATGAAAGTTTTCCCTTTGGTTTTGTCGCACCTGCTTTAACAAAAAGCCGCCATTATACATTATAGTCGCCGATTTTCCGTCTTCGTGGTCGTCGGGGAGAGAGATACACATGCGCTTATGGGATTTCTAGTTTATAATTGTTTTCGACCCCCACCCCCCCCCCCCCCTCCCCCCACCCGGATAATAGATTGTCCTCCCCAATTTGAGCTTATGATTTCACTTTATTGTTTACAGTGACATTAGACCTGCAGGCTTTATAATTTTGTATGAGCCTTATGAGCACATACAGTAAATGAGCAAAGTTGATTTCAATTTTGTTCGAACTCGGTCGTGGATTATGCCACCTTTTGGACTTATAATTTCACAATGTTGCCTTGTAACTTGTACTACTTTTAAACAGTAACGGCTGGTAAATTCATACTTTGTAGCTTCCTTAAAGTGTCTAGATGCGCAAAATGAATTTCAATTTTTAGCGTGCCTTCTGAAGGAAGGAGTGCTTATGTCATACCTACGGCGTTGTTGTCAGCGTCTGTCCATCCGTCCGTCTGGGCCAACGTCTGGCTGTTTAAGAGGTTAGGGGTGTGGCCTAACGTAAAAGATTCCTTTGATTTATTTTGTAAGCTCCTAAATGTTTCTTTGTTATTCAATTCAAACAATGGAAATACCCCATAAACCCAAAATGTTGGGATTTTCATAAACTAAACTTCGTTATAATTTATGTGTCCTTTCACCGCTCTTCTTGATATTTTACACAGCACTTCCTCTAATGGTTCTCTATCATGCCATGCCAAATTCTTGATATTCATTAAACAAAACCACCACCAGGTGGGCTTTTATTGTCTTCTGACAACTCTTGTTGATTCGACCCCTAGGTCAGGAATTATCTGAACAAGTACTGACACTTTAAAAATTTGGCCTTGTAACTCATAAAACGTTTACACCTTGATACTTGGTGCATGTATGTATCTTCGTTATGGGGTGTAGATGCGCAAAATGCTTTTCATTTTTTTTATTTGATCCCCAGGCATTAGATTAATCTTCTTTGGACCTTGTAACTCGTAAAACATTTAGTCCATAGTAACTGGTGGCTACTCATACTTGGCATGTAGCTTCCTTCTGGAGTGTAGATGCACAAAAGTAATTGCAATTTTTGATTTGACACCAGGCGATGGATTATCTCCCGCTTTTGGGCTTATACATTTTCTCGTTTGCCTCGTTTAATAACAAAGCCGTTGGTGGGGCATCCATGTTCTGTGAACTCATTGACATAGAATGTTGCAATTTAGTATATACCTACACATGAAATACATTGTTGTACGATGTATAATATGTTCTCATCGATGAAATAAACAACTTCCGGTGAAAATACGACTACTTCCGCTATATTCATAACGCACACCTCAAAAGAAAACAGCGCAAATAGGCTGCAAATACACATTCATTCATTACCGTATAGTCTAAAAAAACTGCTAATTTTCATGGAGCGATATATAATAAATAGAATATTCATATTTTTGCAACAAATAGGATATATGTTCATCTCGTGGAGTGGAATGTCCATATTTCACGAGTGCCGGTATATAATAAATAGAATATTCATATTTTTGCAACGTATATGACATATATGTTCATCTCGTGGTGTGAAATGTCAATATTTCACGAGTGCCGGCCGTTAGGCACTCATGAAATATGGACATTCCACACCACTCAATAAACATAGGCACTCGTGAAATATGGACATTTCACACCACTCGATAAACATAAGTCATATTCGTTGCAAAAATTCATATTTTTTGCAACATATATGTTCATCTCGTTAAATATGGACATTTCACACCACTCGATGAACATATGTCGTATTCATTGCAAAAATATGAATATCCTCTATTTCTATGCTTACTATCAAAGCCGATAGTGGATCAATTCATCCGTGTGCTATGAACCTATTTGCTAGTTTTATATTTTATCCGGCTTGGCTCGGAAACATTAGGAAATACCTTGGCGAACCTCAAAATATTCCTATGCGTTTCCTCACTTCACCCGATTAATTGAAGGACTGACCATATAGAATATGACCGTTTGTTTCAAATGTAGTGGAATCATACATGTGACTAAATATCTACATCAAAATATATCTGACCCTGTTCTTCTTATTCTTAGAGTATATTATGCCATGTATAAGAGCATTGAGTTGCCATCTCCGTCATTTTAGTTTGCACATGTTATCCGACAGTTTCACCACTTGGAGGGTTTGACACATACAGCAAATAATATGGCAGAAAATCGAATAACATTTGGTACAATACGTCTCGCATATATAGAATGACAACATCCAATAAATATTATTATACCCCCCGCAACAAGTTGTGGTGGGGTATACTGGAGTCAGGTTGTCCATCCGTCCGTCTGTCCGGGCCAACATCGGGGGTTTAAGAGCTTAGGGTAAGGGTTAGGAACAAAGGATTCGTTCGTTTTATTCGGTAAGCTCCTAATTCTATTGATCTTTAGGAGCTAATCCTTTGATCTTTTAAAGAACAAATAGCTCATAACTCCCAAATGTTTGAACGTCCGTCCGTCCGTGCGTCCATCTGTCACTAAACTTAACATCGGAGAAATATTGTTATAACTTCTATTTCCTTCATCTAAAATGCTTAATATTTCACACATGCATTCCTGTAAAGCTTACGTTTATGCCGCCCCCGCTAAGCCCAGAGTCCAGGTCACAAGCCCACACACTTGGGACATTTTTATATATTTAGGGGTACCTGGGCCCACACGTATTCCGTAAGCCTCGCTTACTCACCAATCCAGTTCCAGCAGACTACACAAAAAGAAAAAAATATCTGAGCATTTCTACTATTATTAGAAGTGCATCTGCCACAGGTAAAAACCGTATTTACTCACATAGCAGGAAAGTAGACAGTAGTGACAATACAGCCAGATAACTGCTTTCAAGTCGCTGGATTCAATACTTATAGTCAGATGTGTCCCCATCATGTTGCACCAAATGTTATTCATGTGTGTGTTTGTCATATTATTAGTGGTATGTGTCAAACGTAATAAGAGGTAAAACTGGCTGATGGCTTGTACACGCTAAGATGACCACTTGGCAACTCCATGCACTGTGTAGGATATAGTAAGAAGAGAATGTTCACATGTGTGTTGTGCTTATATCTCATCGCATTTAGAAAGCAATTATGCATAGCATTACTGTCAGTTTCACGAAAGCTGCCCAAATTGTACGGCTATATAAACAATTAAAAAACAATATTTCTTTCGATAATATTAAATTAAAGGAAAAATTAAGAATGAGCCTTCTTTTTATTTCATGAAATTTGGTCGAATTTTTTTTTTTTTGCGAAATTATTTTTTCTCCATGTTAAATCCCCATAGACCTCTTCACACCTCCTTTTCCCCCTTCACAGAGTGAAGATATCTATGGGGACTGGGGATTTAACATGGGGATTTTTTTTGAATTTCAAAAATACTGGACTGATTTTCAAAATTTAACTTGTTTTCTTAGATAATTTCCAAGCTATCTAGCCAGGTTTTGGAGTCAATTTCCAAAAATGTTTGTTTTCGGACTCGTCCCATAGCTTCTCTACCTCCTTCTAAATAGAAACTTGCTAAATGTCATGTTACAAATACTCGTAAAGCAATTTGATGCTACAAATCCTTGTATCTTTTAAAGATAGGAGAATTTGGCAGTTTTGTAAGTTGTAATTACATGAAAGGAAACAGCTGTTGTGATTATGATGCTTATATTTGGCTTCTACTAGGCTGAAGTTGTCTGTCGCGTGTGGTTCTACATCAACATAAGCTTGAATGATTTTGATTCACAGAGCACGTAAAGGTCGTACGTTACATAATATAAAACTGAACGTTACCATCACTTTGCTAGATTCAGCTTTAATGAAATTGGACAGTAAAGTCATCCGGCTGAAAAATGGATATCAATCAATAAACATACCATGTCTAGAATATGACGTCGGGGTACATTCGTGTAGTACCATATGCAACATAGACAAATTCAGTTTCAGTTAGGACACAATAGCAATTAATTTCAAATTTTTAATTTTAAAATACATAAAAGGGAGCACCTGCACAGTATAGTAGCTATGATAATTTTTTATGGCCCACCATGATGATAGTTTAGAATTACACTTGTCTATTCGTCCATACTACCTATTGGTCTATCCGAATATTTATATAGTTACCGTGGTTACTGTCTCATTACCTCGTTTATTGACATAGCTGCAGGTGGGACATCTCTGTTCTTGTACAGAAAATAAGTAATTTTTATGTTCCCTAAAATAAAATTTTGGTGGGGGTGGGGATGGCATGTTGTTGCAACTTTGTCTGTCCGGCATCCAGATCTACGTTAAAGTTTTTCATTATATTTCTGAATCTAAGCCTTGTCAGATAGCATTTGTCAGTTTTACCAATCTATCTACGGTAGTTTGCTTTTTTGTGGGTCTCCTAAATATTTTTGAAAAGAGTAAGGTGTGGTTACAATTTTTTTGTTATTTCACTGACGAGTGTCACAATATCATTTGCTGAGTTCAAAAGGACGTATAGTAGTATATGTTACAGTTCATCTGTTGTAAATTTACTTAAACGAAACTGTCACTGCGACGTCAGATCTAACATACCTGTTTTCAAAAATAAAAAATAATAATTAATCAAGTTAATTATTGTAAACCATTTAAAAAACAGAGGAGAGGATACGGAATGGCTATAAGGGGTGGAGGCCATTAATCTAGATTTTTAACTCGAAAAAATCCTTTACGTACACACATACATGCCGTAAAATTGTAAAATATTGAGTTTTGTCCCTGTAAATACCTATTTTTTTGGCAAAAATCCCTATATTTTTGGAAAAAAATCCCTATATTCCTATATATTTGGAACCGAAAGTGAATGGACAGCCTGCACATACCATATATACCCACTACTGTACCCTGTTCTTAGCTATCAAATCCAGTGACATGTCAGCAGTTACAGTGTATTGTCCCTGGTGTCTACTCACCTACTGTGCGAGTAAATATGGCTTTGCCTATGGGTAACGTGTACAGTAACATAGGCTGTGCATCAGCTTGATAAGTTTACACATTGAAATTTATTTTGAGATTGATGGGAGAAATTCTCAGATATCTCATCTTTTGTATAGATTGCTGGCGTAATATTTATAGCTTGCCCTTGTCATATCTGTCCATTATGTATTGCACCATATATTATTTGGTTTACTGTCATATTATTTGCTGTATGTTTAAACACACAAAGTGGTGAAACTGTATAGTGGCTTGTATATACAAAGATGGCGGAGATGGCAACTCAATGCTCCATATAGTATACAGTAACAAGACAATATTCACATGTTATATTCATATATCACATCACTCTTATGAAGTAATTATCATTGAAGTCCTGTGTATGTATTTATCTATTACCTAATATCATGGGCGAATTCAGGGGAGGGGTGCGGACCCCCTAAAATTTGCCGAGTAAAGATTGTTTTCAAGTTACAAGGCACGGAGCCCCCTACCGCTATCCCGAGCTCTGCTCGGTTATAGTAAAGTATTGCAAATTAGTTACGCACCCACCTAACCCGAAATCCTGGATCCGCGCCTGAATACCTTAATGGCAACTAAAGCGCAATTGATGCCCGATAAGTTTTAAATATCCTGAACTTGATACATTTGTTAAGTAAAACAATGTATACATACCATATTATGATTTTCTGTAAGTACATGTATGTTTACCTTTGATGTCAATGGTAAGGATGTTACATGCGTGAAACAAACTTAGATACATGCGACATGAGATAGAATCACATTTTATTATTTCTGAAGAAAAGTTAGACATACATTTAAGTATATGGAATTCCTGTTTTTTATTCTTCACATGTAGCCAGCGATTGTGTACTTGTTTTCACAAAATTAACAAAATACATGTACATCCAAAAAGGTGGCTAGGGTTGGCTGAAGGGGAGGATATGAAGGCCAACATTAATTTAGAGTTCACTGTTAAGGCTTTGATCTTGCAGCAATTAATACCAGACATTTAAGTTAATGACGTCGCTCATTTTTTGTCAGGGAAAAATGACATTGTGTCGGGGAAATGTCAGGGAATTTTAGATCAGCTTCTGTGTGGGAACCCTGATGGTACATAGTTGGTGTACACTGTGAACTCCTCTGCGCACATTGGTGTATTTTTAACAAAGATATTATAGGAATGAATGGCCTTTTTGTGGAATTTATCGGGGTATAAACTTGGAAAAGTCGCGGGAATACTGGACAAAGGCCGGAAGGCCTCGTCCAGTATTCCCGCGATTTTTCCAAGTTTATATCCTCGATAAATTCCACAAAAAGGCCATTCATTCCTTATAATTCCAGCACTTGAAATAAATTCATCAAGAAAATGTATTTATTTTCCGTTTTCTTAAGAATTATTTTAACTGCGCCTGACGGTTACGGAAAGTAGTTCGGCATGTAGTTTACTGTGGTATAAATTTTGGACAGAGACTTGCTACGGACCAATCAAATGTTAGGGAATTATGTAAATGTTTTTGTGGTGGAATTATCACCTTTTTAACTAAGCCATTTTTTTCTAAATTGTTCTATCCAGTTCTGTCTTAAGTTCTACTATGCACATCTCTACCTAAATTAGTATACCTGTTTATCACAAGAGGAAGAAATAATGCTATGTATTTTCAAATTCTCATTAATGTTTCTTGCCTTGGTGACCAGCTTCACATTTCTGCATCTTCACTGTCTGGCCCATCTTCGACGGGCGTATTTTGTGACCTACGGCACTCTTGTTAGGATTATGTTTGGTATATATTTGCGTTGATGTTTTTGTGTACACACTGTCCGTAATTTGGATTGGCTTGAATCGTGATATGTTCATTATTCATCATTCATATTATCATTCTGTGGCCCGCTCATGTCGTCATTGTGCACAAGGTCAAATTCAAATGAGGGGTACATTCAGCAACGTTACTGATTTATTGTTATGATTTCCGCTCTCGGGATGTTGGTAATATATCCCTGAACTTGTCTGTACAATAAAATTGCGGTGTACCGTATATCCTTGAGAACTGAAATGTCTAAATTACCGTGGAACACGTCTAAGCCGGCCGCCCTTGGAATGCCATAGGGTGTCCAGTTTATAGGGGCGTAGCCACCAATTTTGTATTGGCGTAACATGTCTTTATGGAATCTATGTAAACGTATACACATGCCGCATCACAATGGACACATCTTAACTGTTTGCACGCCGGGAAACTTGTAATATAGTTCAAAACTAGCGGACAAGAATTCATAATATTTTCTTGTATTTCTACCCGTAAATAGCATGAATATATATGTCTTGGAATTTCATTAGAATTGAGTCCTGAGGACTCGATTCTAATGGAATTTCAAGACATATTTACAGAGAGAAATAAAACTTATACATGTACTCGTAATTCGTTTGGCGGATATTAAAAGTGTTTTAACAGCCATGTGAAGGTCAAGAAGGTCATGTTTATGTTAATGACGGCATGTATGTGTTCCAAATGCTTACATGTATCAAGTGTGTAAATATTGAAGCAATCCACAAAATTGTGCCATAGAAAGACACTCTTTGACTCGACCATAATTGCCTCATAAGAGTGATATGATATTTGAATATAAGATATGTGAATGCATACTGCATACTATAAGGTACATTGAGTTGCCGTCTCCGCCTTGCCGTCTCCGCCATCTCTGTATTTACAAGCCATCGTACAATTTCACCTCTTCGACTGACGCCTACAGCAAATAATAGGACAGTATGAAAACAGCGTGCTATAAGTATTAAGCCAGAAAACTGCAAAAGACAAGATATCTCCCATCAATCTTAAAATAAATTTCAATGTGTAAACTTTTCTATCTAATGCACAGTTTATTGTTTGTAAACGTTACCCATAGGCAAATATATTATATTTTATTTTGTACAGAATAATTGAGATCGAGTTCCAACCAAACCAGACATTTGTCAGTACAGTACTTGGAGGGGGCATAAAAAACAATAGTACATGTATTCACCTGCATATAATTCCAGCACAAACATATTTACACAATTTCCTAACATTTGATTGGCCCATAGCAAGTCTCTGTCCAACATTTATATCCCAGTAAACTCCCACGCCGAACTACTTTCTACAGGTGCGCTTGTCAGTGCTGTCGATGTAAACAAATGGCTACTATCGTCTGTCAAAATAAACACATTTTCTTGATGAATTGATTTCAAATGTTGGAATTATAAGGAATGAATGGCCTTTTTGTGGTATTTATCGGGGATATAAACTTGGAAAAGTCGCGGGAATACTGGACAAGGCCTTCCGGTGCTTTAACTTTAGTATATGAGTTGCTATGTAGGATATTGGCATTATTAGAAATTATTAAAAATAAAGAACGAAAACATAGGAAAAAAGGGGTCCCCTTTGCACGTTATAATTAATCTATTGGAAATGTATCTAGTATATATGTATACTATATTGTATATAGAGAAGATCTTATATGAATGATGAGTTAATATGATACTTATTAAACAAGTTTACTTATTTCATAAGAAACGAGGCATTGCTGAGTTTCTTATGATATCAGTCAACGAGTTTCGTAAATATTATATTAAATCAACACAAATCTAGTATGTATACCAGGGCTCCAGATAAGGAACTGGTAATTGAGTATTTTCACTCCATGATATCTGAAGCAATTGGGTATTTCAACATTTTAATTGGGTAAAATAAAATCACACACTAACTGTATTTACTACATCAACAGACCGCAATTATTGAATAGTTTGCTTCGAAATGAAAACACGTCTTGGCATTTTATTAGAATTGTCTCCTTGGAGACAATTCTAATGAAATACCAAGATGTGTTTTCATGGAAAATAAGAAAAATATGCTATATTTGTGGTCTGTTTATTGTTTTCTGTAGCATGATAAAGGTACCACAAATTTGTTATTGCATTTTGACACTCACTACTTCTGATTTCAATTGGGTTTTTGGCAATTTTAATTGGGTATTTATGCAAATACGCAGCTTATCTGGAGCTCTGGTATACTATTGTATATAAAGATCTTATGTGTGATGATTTAATATGATACGTATTAAACAAGTTTATTTATTTCATAAGAAACGAGGCTAAGCCGAGTCAATCAGTCAACGAGTTTAGTAAATATTATGTTAAATCAACACAAATGTTTACATTTATTTCATAAGCACAGCACAATACGTCAAAGCTGCAATGACCACTTAGCGTGTTTTCTGTACCGCCCTCATTTGCATATTTATTACACCAATCCTAGATACACATTGTGGCCAAATATTATCACAATCAGTGAAGTGGTTCATAAGTTATAGAAAAATGGGAGGTGTTACTTATGTATGTATGTACTTACGTACGTACGTACGTACGCACGCACGCACGTACACACACACGTACGTACGTACATACATGGATTAACGCGTTATAATCTGATCACATGATGAATAACATTAAATTCTAATTTTGTTTCAGAACCCTGATGATAAGACAGAAGACACGTGTAAGGTATAGGTATACTAGGCCTAGTAGGTGTAGGTGTAGGTGTAATAGGTGTAGGTAATTGTAATATGTTTAAGCTTAGGTGTAATATGTAGGTGTAATAGGTGTAGGAGGTGTATATGGTGTATGTATGATGGTTGTGTTTGTTGTTTGTGATGGTGGTGTTTGTTGGTGGTTTGCGTATTGCATGTACTGTATTCCATGTGACTTTATTACATTGGTGTGTAGGTGATGTTGAGGACGGTGATGGTGACGTGGACAATGATGGCGCGGGGATGGTGATGGAGGACGATGATGGTGCGGCGACGATGATGGCGCGGGGATGGCGTATTGCATGTACTGTATTCCATGTGACTTTATTACATTTTGAAGTTGTATTTGGTAAGTCAGGTTGATGTTAGGACGTGATGGGACGTGGAACGAGATGCGGTGAATTATAGGTGGATGGAAGACATGAATGGTGCGGCGACATGAATGGCGCGGGGATGAATGGTTATTGCATGTTACTGTATTACCATGTGGACCTTTATTACTTTGTGGATAGGTGGTGTGAAGACGGTGGATGAGGCGTGGAACCGGATTTGGATGGCGTTGAAGATGTGAGTGGAGGACGAGGAGGTGCGGCGCACCGATGATGGCGCGGGGATGGCGTATTGCATGCTGTATTCCATGTGACTTTATTCATTTTGTGTAGGTGATGTTTGAGGACGGTGAGGTGCGTGGACGATGAGGCGTGAAGTGGTGTGGAGGAGATGTGGCGGCGCGATGAAGGCGCGGGGAGGAGTATTGCAGCAGGTATTCCATGTGACATTCATTTGTAGTAGGTGATGTTTGGACGGTGATGGTGCGTGGATATGTGGCGAAGATGGTGATGGAGGACGTTGTGGTGGCGAGATGATGGCGGGGGATGTATTGCATGTACCTGTATTCATGTGGACTTTTATTATTTGGTGAGTAGGTGATGTTGAGGACGGTGATGGTGACGTGGACAATGATGGTGAAGGGGATGATGATGGAGGACGATGATGGTTTGCGGCCGACGATGATGGAGGCGGGGAGGTGCGGCGGAGATGATGGCGCGGGGATGGGGTATAGCATTATGTATTCCATGTGACTTTATTACATTGGTGTGTAGGTGATGTTGAGGACGGTGATGGTGACGTGGACGATGATGGCGTGAAGATGGTGATGGAGGACGATGATGGTGCGGCGACGATGATGGAGCTGGGATGGTGTATTGCATGTACTGTATTCCATGTAACTTTATTACATTCGTGTGTAGGTGATGTTGACGACATTAAAGACGAGGGCCGTGGCACGAGGGTACTGTAATGGTAAGGTCGGTGATGAGTTTCATGTAATGCATTCAATGTGTCTATTATTTTGATTATCTTGTGTTGTTGAGGATAGTAATTATGACATGTGTAGGTGTAGGTGTAGTAGGTGTAATATGTGTAGTGTGACATGGGTGATGATGGTGTGTGCGATGATTATGTGGGTGATGGCATGGGCGATGATGTAGGTTATGGCATGGGCGATGACATGGGTGCTGATGTTGGTGCGATGATTATGTGGGTGATGGCATGGGCCGCTGATGTAGTTATGGCATGGGCGATGAAATGGGTGCTGATGTGGGTGATGATGGAAGTATGATTGAGCTGCTGATGTGGGTGATGATGTGGGCGCTGATGTGGGGGATTGTAGTAGTGATGGTGAAGGGGGCAATGGTGACGTGGATGATGATGGCGCGGGTATGGTGATGGGGGACAATGATGGCGCGGTGATGATGATGGCGCGGGGATGATGGCGCAGGGATGCGCGGGGATGATGATGGCGCGGGGATGGTGATGGGGGACAATGATGGCGCGGAGATGGTGATGGGTGGGGGACGATGATGGCGCGGAGATGGTGATGGGGGACGATGCTGGCACGGGGATGGTGATGGGGGACGATGATGCGAGCGGTGATGATGGCGATTGTGGAGATGGTACAATGGATGATGGCGATTACAGTGACGGCTGGAGCAGATTGTGGTGAAGATGCGTTAGAGATGTGGAGATGACAGTTATGGAACATGAAAATAAAAGCAGGTAGTGAACGAAATGTAGAAAAATATGAAATATATGAAGAGAACAATGATGAACGGAAAGACATGAAAATGAAAGAATAAAAATGAGAGAATGTGAATGATAATACAATGGAAGGAAATGAATAAATATAATGGTGATGGTGATGGCGCGGGGATGGTGTTGGTGATGGGGGACGATGATGGCGCGGGGATGGTGATGGGGACGAATGGCGCGGGGATGGTGATGGCGCGGGGATGGTGATGGGGGACGATGATGTGGGATGGTGATGAGGGACAATGATGGCACTGGGATGGTGATGGGGGACGATGATGGTGCGGGGATGGTGTGGGGATGGTGATGGGGGACGCATGATGGCGCGGGGATGGTGATGGGGGGGGGGACAATGATCGCGCGGGGATGGTGATGGGGGACGATGATGGCGCGGGGATAGTGATGGGGGACGATGATGGCGCGGTGATGGTGATGGGGGATGATGATGGTGTGGGGATGGTGATGAGGGACGATGATGGCGATGGGGGACGATGGTACGGGGATGGTGTTTAATTTAATTTAAAATTTACATTGCTCATTTCTTCGTAATATCACTAAATTAAGAAAAAAATAAAATGTTACATGCAAACTTAGTAGATACCCACTTGACATCGAAATTAAATCACGTATCATAAATTACTGGATAACATTAAAAATGGAAAAACAATCTAAACTAAGCAATTTAATATATGAAGCGATGGTTAATGACCGTAACGAATACAATTGATTAGGTAAATAATATTCTTGACAGCATAGGCAGAATTTATTTAATTTTAAATCCAGACATCCAATATCCAATGGCTACAGAGCGATCCATAAAATAAATTACCAATAGCAGTTTTTTTGTGAATTTTATAATAAATAAATTTAAGTAATTATACAACCATAACCAATAGAAGTAAGACGCTGGAACAATATTGAAAATGAACTATGTGTAATTCAATGACTTAGCGATTAATTTCACTACCTTTTCAATTTCTCTAATTTTAAGGATGAAAGAAAAAAAATATATTAAGAGATTTTATATTACACCTAATGCACTGAAATTTAAAAATTTATAGTAATCTAAGAAGAAAATTGTCATACCAAATCTAACTAATTTTGTGAATAATATAATACATGAATTTAAGTAATGTATACAAAAGCAGTATATTCTACTCAGTATTAAATAAATGTACAAGATATAATGTAATAGAAACATGTATATAGTACGTAATTATGTTATGTAAGCGATAAAAGTAAATTCAGCTTCATTTATGCTGTGGTACGGTATGGTACTGACACGGCATGTGTTGACCATGTCACTGGTTCATGCATGCTGAGCCCCGTGCAGGCACCGGGGCGGGACCAACTGATCCTGAGAATAGTGCTGCAGTAGCCATTGCTTGTCGTAAAAGGCGACTAAACTGGCTTAACGATTGGGTTCATACTTTCCGGAACCCACTATACCGGATTTGGCCCTCATGTACATTTTTGGCTTTCTGGTATGTGAGAGTTGAGTCGGGCTATGCCCCATATATAAAAGTAAGATTAGCGCTAATCCTATTACTTTCAGGGGATGGGATAAATGATGCTGGTGTGGCGAGGGCCTGGCACCAGATCAGGTTGTTCTAATTTCAGGACTGAATATATATTTTGATTGTAAATATTGAGTTCTGAAGTTGGGATTTACCCCCCTCGGACAGGTGGATACGGGACACGACCCCCCCGTTTTGACCCGTCTGCGTGTAGACTCCCTGAGGCTTGTACCTCTGTCAGAAAAGCGGACGTTAAACCCTATTCACTCACTCACTCACTCATGCATGCTGATCAAGTTCATACAAATTACAAGTTCAGTGGAGTGTGATGTGCCATCTTTTGTGATGGTCATGGTTGCTTATATAGAGAATAGTAGGTTAGTGCCGTCAATGGGTAAAAATATCTGGCAAGGCTCAGGAAACGGGATGGGCGAGGCTCTGCCGAGCACATCCCGTTTACGTGCCGCGCCAGATATTTTTTCCCATTCACGGCACTAACCTACTATTCTATTTATCCCGTCAACACCTACAAATAGCTTTAAAATGCAAAGACATAACCCCAATCACTGCACATATTCATACACAGTGATTAGGTCGTATTGACAGGATATCGAAATGTTTCATGGCACCGTGTTTCACGGCACATACGCACTGTGTTGACGGGATAAAAAATAGTTTTAGGTGACCTGTGTTTGCAAGTGGTGCTGATCCTGATGAGCCGTCTCGTCTGGGCTGCCATGTTTGCAAAGATTGGGTCAAGATATCTTTTAAAGCAACTCAAAAATGTTTTCTTAACTGGAATACATTGTATGTGGTATATAGGTGTTTGCGAATACAATTACAAATGGGTTATGAGGCCTCTTTTTATCATAGTGCATCATATATTTTAAAGTTTACAAATTGAGTGGACACTGGTTTCTAGGAACCGTGTCCGTCCCAGTTGTAGATCTAGGACTCCATATTAACATACTTCACACATACATACTTACCATAGTTTTAAGAACTTATACATGTCACTGCGTGTAACATTCAAATTTCATGCTTTCTTAAATAAGTTTCTCCTGTGTGTGGCCAGAAATAAAGTACATGTTAAGTACATGTAATAATGTTTCTGGCCACACACAGGAGAAACAATATAGAGAATACCAGGCTAGTGTCTTTTGATATCAAGTTTATCAGGCAAGGCTAGGAAACTTTTAGGAATTTCGAGGCTTGCGGAATTTCGAGGCTTGCCGAGGAATTCCTACCGTTTCTGAGCCGAGCCTGACAAACTTGATATCAAAATATACTAGCCTGGTATTATATTTATCAGGTAACGTTTTATGCATCGAAAATAACATTAGATGACGTCGTATTCTATGGACAGAACGTGGACTTGTTTACGTTGCGTCATTACACTGACGTCATTCAATAACGTCATGTGTCGTCATCCGACCAATGGAACGTCAGTTTTCACTTCGTTGTAATCCGGATGTTGATATCAGGTCAATGCCTGATACAACAATATGTTATCAGTCAGTCCGTATTCGGTCAATGCAGGGCAGGTTACCTGATAAATGTTCTGTTCGGGGTAACGGGGGTGATGATTGCGCGGTGATAGTGGCGTGGAAGATGGTGATGTCGTCGATGATGGCGCGGGTGATGGTGACCGGCGAGGTCACTGGGCGCTGATGGTGACGCGGGCTAGGAAGACCCAGGCGGTGGTATGTAAGTAATACACAGTAAGACGAGGATGCAGTAATGGTAAGGTCAATGATAGGTTCAGGCAACTTATTCTTATTTCATAGTAAAACCGGGGTCGTGATACAAGGGTGCGATAATGGTAAGGTCGGTGATATGTTAAGGGAATATATTCTTATTGGATTTTAAAATCTTATTTTGTTTTGTTAAGGATAGTTATGATGTGATGATGAAGGACAGTGTTGTCGCGCGCAGTGATTTCGCGAGCGGTTTGTTTTCACGGTCTCGTCGCGGGCGGTAATGCAGCCAGGATTAGCGTGGGCTGTGATGTCGCGGGTGGAGATTTGTCACGCGGGGAGATGGATACAACGCGGGGAGAAATGAAAAAATTAGTGGAAGATGGTGATAGGGAGTGTGGTGGCTGTAGCGATTTTGATGTGGGCACTGATAAGCAATTGTAGTGGTACATGTAAGTTAAGTGATAGGATGCGATTTTGATGAAGGTATCCAGTGGTGACCAACAAAACGTACTTCTAGAATACATCAACCCCTCTGCCAACAAGAAGCACAAGGACAAAACAATACGTTGGGTACTACACCAGATTTATGGAAGTTTTGCTAACTCAAACATTTCCTCTGAAGCTGAAATCTATGGCAGACATGGTCCAGAATGCCAAAACCATTTCTTGCCCATATGATCAAGAATTGCAAAAATACTGCAACAGTTTACCACTTATCGGTATTCCAGTATGGCAATGCAAGTTTACCATTTCTGGTCCATATGATAAGAATGGCAACAATACAGTGAACCATGTCCTCCCTAATGTCAATACGACAGGTTACCATTTCTTGTTCGTATTGTATTCTACTCCATTTTCTGTACATATTTCAAATTGGAAATATGAAAGTTCACCATTTCTTGTCTGTATACCAGAATGGCTATGCGACAGGTTACTATGTCTTTGTCCATATGATCTAAAATGGCAATACGACAGTTAACCATGTCTTGTCCATATTCCATATTTGACAAATGAGTCTACTGTTTCTTGTCCATCTTCCTGATTGGAACACGTGATAGTTTACCATTTCTTGTTCAAATGTCAGATTTGAGAGAACGACAGTTTACCACGTCTTGCCCATATGCCAGTTTGGAAAGTATGGCAATTTACCTTTTTTGTCTATTTCAGACTGTATAGTATAACAGTTTACCATTTATTGTACATATTCCAGATTGTAAAGTTTGACAGTTTATGGTTTCTTGTTTATATTGCAGATTGTAAAGGATAACTTATGGTTTCTTTCTTATATTCCAGGTTTCTTGTCTATATATATATTTCAGATAAGACCGTTTGACAGTTAATGGTTTCTTGTCCATATTCCAGGATGCAAAGTATGACAGTTTTTGGTTTCTTGTCACTATTCCAGGATAAAGTATAACAGTTTATGTTTTTTTGTCTCTATTCCAGTATGGACAGTCCGATAGTTAATGTTCTCTTGTCTATATTTCAGAATAGAAAGCATTACCGATTGCATGGTTTGATGTAGTTAATGTTGTCTTGTCATAATTTCTCTAGGATCTGCCACATGTATGGAGCACCTACCTGTAAAAGTCGACCAAGGTACTGAACACATCTTAGGGGTCTCTCCGACGTTGATGTTTTAATTGTTACTTATTTTATTGTCTCGTGTCTTTTTGATTGATGTCTAATAACGTTTAGGGTAATAATGCAGTAACTTTTTAATGTCTAATAAGAACATATTAGATATTTACAAGTTAGTATTATTATTCACTTTTAATGTCTAATATATTTTTTTATCTTTCGGAACATTCGGCAAACTAAACGCACCTGTGTATTGCTGTACATCACGTCCCAAATGATTCACTGTACTGATTGACCTTGAACGTTGGCATTGAGCTTAGAGGGTAGGCGTCTGTTCTGGTCTGGTCTGGTCAGTAACTATCTCGCATTGGAACCGCTTTCCTTGTTATTTATAAGATTTTCATTACCATGCGATCACATTAGTTTTCTTTCATCAATTTACATCAACTTTCGTCTTTGCCTTTTACTTGCCTAAATACAACATAACGATTGAGTTTGAAAATAGGTTGTCCTTTTTTACCACGTTATCTTTTCTTGATGAAACATAAATTAGTTGTATACAGGGGCGGATCAAGGATTTCAGATGGGGGGGGGAGGACTTCTTAATTGTAATAGTTTACTATACTTTTGAACTAGCACCGTTTATTCGTTGACCAAGCGGTCCTGGGTAGACTGCTAGGTCGGTTGTCCCCTATGTGAATCTGTCCTTGGTATATGTGTCATAGCTTTTCCATTTACCAATTTACGCACTTTATTTGTTGTAGTTTTAATTTTTGTGTGATAATTGTTTGGGTATTTATCATTCAACTTTTTTTTTTATGACAACCTCTGACAAAATAGGGCAAAGATCAAGCAGTACTGTAATCAATGTGACCATTGAACACGTAACCATGGGCTGCACAAAAACCGTGAAACAACCCTGCCTGGATATCGACCAACGGATGCGCGTGCAGTGGACAAGGTGACCGCACCAGTTGTTCATGATATCCAGCCGGTCTCAAGCCCGGACTAAAAGGCGAGAGTTTTACGATGAAAAAAGAATACAGCATTGTGCAACAACTTTTATTTCACTATAACTGGTGCTAAAAACACTGTTTTTACAACGATTACAAACACGATGAGGGCACTTATACCAAAGCTGTCTTTGGCACAGATGGAGGCATAATGGTGAGAGGTAGCTGGAGTACCCGGATGAAACCCACTGGTCGATCTGGCGACTACCATACCATCTCACATCCTGCTACGGCTGAGGATCAAACTTTCATTGGTGAGTAGCAGGCTCGTTGCCAATTGTGTTATAAACCGGACATGGCGTTGTCAAATTATAATGTACAAAACAATATTTCTTATATCACAATATTGGCCCTTTTGAATGGGCCAGCGAGTGTGCAGCGAGTAGGAGACATTGTAATTCAACATCAGACAGGAGGGAAATTAATACCTTTTATAAAAACCCATTACAGTTTTTCTACGAAAAATAAAAAAAATATTCTTAATTATGCACCGACCGACGTTAAAGTTGTTACCGCTCATTTGAACCGTCCCACGGAGACAGCTCAAATGAGTCGTCACAATACAGTGGAATCTCAGGGTATCCAGTTTAGAGAGGCTCAACTGTGAAACGTGCATACAACTACAGTCGAACCTCCCCAAACGGCCACCTCTACAACACCCTCTGTATAACGGCCGCTATTTTATATCCCAAATGGATGATTTCCTCTGTATTTAACATTTGTACTTCTGAGCACTAACAGTGTCGTCTGCTGTTGCTTTTGCCTTATTTCTCAATAAAAACATGTTTTGACAGCATTTTAGAATCATTTCCATTGGAAATGATTCTAAAATGTTGCCAAAGCATGTTTTGATGAGAATTATCAAAGAAAATAAACAGCGGACGACAAAATTTAATTTAGCATTAACCTCCCTATAACAGCCACCTCTATAACAGCCACCTCTACAACAGCCAGTTTTGCGTCTTCCCATGGGTGGCTGTTTTAGAGAGGTTGCACTGTACATTGAATTGTGAAATATGCGGCTGCAAAGGCTGATCTGGATCTACTACACCAGTCGCAAAACCCCATCAGCTCCATTTCGTCTCTCAGAGCCACAAATGTGTTTGTATATTCGAGTCCTCTGTGTATTTGATCAGTAGCCGATTTCATCAAAATTGCAAAGTATACTTCAAATATCTAGCAAAGTATACATTGAGGGAGTAATCATTACTTTTCCCGAAATGTATTATATCATATAGAACTAACGACTGCATATATTTGATGATTAAAAGTATGCAGAATTTTTAAACTGAATTTATTACATTATCACAGCCAAAATTGCTGTGATAAAATGTAATAAATTCAGTATAATAAAAAAAGGTTATTACATTTATTCCCCCCTTAAAAATTGAAAATTTCTCCCTCAAAAGTATACTTGCTAAGAATTAAGTAAACTTCTCTTCTTCCCATGTTTTGGAGAAAATAGGCTATACAGCTCAGCGCTCAATCTTAGAGAGGTCACTTCAATGTTCCTTCACTGGTACTGCACTCCGTGCCGGCGCAAAATGTTTCGCGTCGAAAATACACCAGTTTCCTAACAAGATTTCACTCGGCTCTACTAAGATATATCGCATAAACGTATTCTTCGTCTAAATTTGCTGCGGTTACTAGACGAAAATGCGTTTATGCAGTATATTCTGCACATTGCTGAATGGGAAATCATCACGAATTTGGCGCCTATTTCGATGCAAAATATTTTACGCCGGCGTGCAGTACCAGTCATCATTATGGGAACTCTTGTGTTGACCTTGTGACAATTGTAGGTCGTAAATTTTTTAATTAGTAATAGCTACAGACCTGAAACCTGGTATGTAGCTTTCTTAAGATGAGTAGATGCGCAAAGTTTATTTCGATTTTTTTATTTGATGGATTATCCCCCCTTCGACTTAGAATTTCCCAAGTTTGAAACCGTAGGAGCTACAGACCTGAAACTTGGTATGTATCTTCCTTATGATGAGTAGATGTGCACAGTTTATTTTGATTTTTGATTCGACCACTGGGTCATGTATTATCTCCCCATAAGGCCTTTTGGGCTTGGAAATTCGCCTTGTTTACTAACAAAGCGATATGTGAGGCATCCGTTTTCTATGATGGAATGGAAATGATTCTAAAATGCTGTCAAACAGGTTTTTATTGAGAAAGAAGGCAAAAGCAACAGCAGACGACAATTTTCGTGCTCTGCAGTCTAAGCGTTAGATACAGAGGAAATCATTCATTTGGTATATTAAATAGCGGCTGTTGTTATAGAGAGGGTGTTGTTGTAGAGGTGGCCATTCGGGGAGGTTTGACTGTACATGTAAGTCTTTGAAAGGAACAAATCACGAAAGGTTTCACAAAATCGGCTCTTTAATGTGAATTGTTGGGGAGTTTTGCACTTACGAATTTGTTCGTCATACAAAGTTTACTGAAACAAGCCCCAGTTGTTAGGACGTGGAAATAAAAAAAGGCAATCGACACATCATGATAATTCTGTAGTTCTTTGATGTTTTTTACCGTGTGTTAGAGGCCACCTCGTGCATGAAGCCTGATACCAGTTTAAAGTCGGACAGTTTAAGTCGAGACGCCAACTCCAGATCACAAGACCAATTTCACCCACATCCTCTGTCTATAACGACTTGTATGTCGTCCTCCGTTACAGACAGAAAATTTGGGTTACAACAAAAATCTTATTTTCGAGTATTATATAATAGTATCGAGTCTGGATATTAGACACAAATAAAAAATGCATTGCAGCCAGAGGAGTAATAATTCCATATGGCGAATTAGCACCCTTCTTTCATTGACCCCTTCAATTGGTGATGAAAATATTGATGATGACAAATGGTTCACGTGATTTAGCATTTACCTTCCCAGCTAATGTCATACATGTATAGATACGAGGCCTCAGTAGCCGATTTCATCAAAATTGCAAAGTATACTTAATATCTAGCAAAGTATACTTTGAGGGAGTAATCATTTATTAACTAACCACTGCACATATTTGATGATTAAAAGTATGCAGAATTATTATACTGAATTTATTACATTATCACAGCCAAAATGGCTGTGGTAATGTAATAAATTCAGTATAATAACAAAATATAAATTGATCCATAAATTGAAAATTTCTCTGACACTCAAAGTATACTTCGCTAGAAAAGTATACTTTGCAATGTTGGTGAAATAGGCTACTGGTTCAAGTCTTACCTGAAGAACTAGAGGGGTGAAAATATTAATACTACATTGTTTTTCCATCACACAGGTCCTTAGGATGAGACATGATTTAGTGGCCCTGTGTGTCTTATTAACCCGCTACTCACAAGTGTCGTCTGCTGTTGCTTTTATCTTGCCTTATTTCTCAATAAAAAACATGGTTTGACAGCACTTCTGAATCATTTCCAATGGAAATGATTCTGAAGTGCTGTCAAAGGATGTTGTAAATTGTTCTAAAGTGCTGACAAAGCATGTTTTTGATGATAAAAATGGAAAATAGAAAGGGTTAATACTACATTGTTTTTCCATCACACTGGTCCTTAGGGTGATACATGATTTAGTGGCCCTGCATGTCTTATGAAAGTCTTTTAATGCTTCAGGTTGGAACTTGAACTCGCAACCTTCGGTGATGAAGTCCAACACACTATCCACTTGCTCATCAAGCCATTCCTGGAGTCCGTTTGTGACTCCTGCCCACCTGATGTGAAGAAACTTGAGCTCCGTGCCATTCTGCCGACATGTGCTGTAGTTCCGTATAGATACAATGTTTAAATTATATGTAACAGTATTATTATAAATAATTAAAAGTATACATTTGTCCAATGTTTTATTTGTACATGCCAATCAACACTAATAACGTTATCTATAGACTATTTACATCTGATAAGACGTATTTTGTCCTTCAGTGTCATCAGTACATTGAAACCTCGCTAAACCGGACACCCTGGGGACCTCCCAGGGTGTCCGGTTTAGCGAGGTTTCACTGTAAATCAGGCATTTGATTATTTCGAGTCGTAGTTGAGTGATATGCGATTACGAACAGCTGAGATAAATGATAAAAATTATGATCACATGTTTTTCTTGTTGTCCGGTTTAGAGGTTCTCTACTGTAATTACAAAGTAACTCTTACTATGCTGAATTAAATATTGTCGTTTGCCGTTTTCTTCTCTATTTTTTGTCTCCAACATAGTTTGACGGCACTACGGAATAATTTCAATGGAAATGAATTATGAAATTCTTTCAAAGCATGTTTTTATCGAGAAAGAAGGCAAAATATAAAACACCAGTATTCAAATGTTATTAACTGTTGTTGCACTGCTGAATTAAATGGTGTCGTCTGCTTCTAGCATCTTTTTTTCTCATTAAAACATGGTTTAAGAGTACTTTAGAATAATTTCCAGTGGAAATGATTCTAAAGGGCTGTCGACCCATGTTTTTATTGAGAAAGAAGACAAAATATAAAACAACGGCAGATGACAATTGTTGCTTCCCGCGTTCTAAGGGTTAAGATGGTGGTGGTGTGAATGTTTACGATAATGTCTAGACGGTATGTTGTATGAACGGGGTCAAAACTCAAATTTACAGGACCACCTGTCAAAAATAAACCTGTAATTTTCACAGGTCTACCTGCATATTTTACAGGTGCACCTGTAATTTTAGTTTTGACCCCGTTCGTTCGTACACCATAAGACGGACCACCTGCTGAGAAAATGGTACGTTGGGGATTGGTGGTCAGTTTTACTCTATTAAACCAGATCCTAGAAACACAAATATTCATAAACCAGGAGAGAGGCTGCATTTGCCATTAGTGCATCCATGCGACAGGATTTAACATTCCAGCAACAGTTAGTCATATAGAGATGCGGTCTCATCCGAAAGACCAGTCTCGTCGGAAAGACAATCGATTGGAAGTCCTATGAAAATTTGTGTTCATGTATAGGGTGAGGATTGAACCCACTCGCTCATTGCTCTACTCGCTATGCTGTCAACCCATCCACAGTTAGGTGGTCAGTTTCACCTTATATAATCTAGTAGTAGAAGCACTAATATTCGCGTTTCTAGTTCATGTATCAGTGGCCGATTTCACCAAAATTCCAATGTATACTTACTGATCTTGCTAAGTACACTTTGAAGGAGAAATTTTATATTTAAGGATAAATTTATTATTTTTTATTTTATAATGAAACAAAACATTTTCTGACCAAATTATTATGCTGAATTTATTACATTATCACATCCATTTTGGCTGTGATAATGTAATAAATTTAGTATAATAATTCTGTATACGCTTAATCAATTCTAATGCACTGAAAATAGAAAGCATGCATCTGATTGGTCAATTGCAATCCTATAAAATATGAAAAATCACAGCATATAAAATGCTTTGTTTTTCGATTTGGGGCGGTATGTGGGAGGTTTCACTGTTTGAGAATCAGTTTTACTGTGACTTGTTAGCGGAGCCGTATTGAAAAACATCACTATTCGTGATATGCTCCAACGTTTCACAAAGCACACTATACGCATTAACATGGGGTTTAACCATGCTTTGTTTTTCGATTTGGAGTGGTATGTGGGAGGTTTTACTGTTTGAGAATCAGTTTTACGGCGACGTGTTGGCGGAGCCGTATTGAAAAACATCACTATTCATGATATTCTCCGACGTTTCTGAAAGCAGGGAGCACACTGTACGCATTAGCATGGGGATAACTATGCTTTGTTTTTCGATTTGGAGCGGTATGTGGGAGGTTTTATGGTCTGTGAATCAGTTTTAAACTCATTTTAAAACTCGTCAGACCATAAAACCACACACATACCGCTCCAAATCGAAAAACAAAGCATGGTTATCCCCTAAATATATGCAGTTGTTCTAAACGAAATAATGCATTTCAGGAAAATTAAATTATTACTCCCTTAAAGTATACTTGGCTACATAAGAATGCTTAAGCAATCTTGGTGAAATCGGCTACTATACTGGTTGCAATGATAAACTAGGATAACATTTGTTTTGCCTCTGATTATTTTAACCACTCTATGCAGATACTAGAAATGTTCCATGAGAAAAGGCATTACATTCCGGCAACAGTTAATGTAGGGTCATATGTGGTTGTGAATGGAGAACAGGGGCCCATTTCAGTAGCAAATCTTCGTACGACTAAAATATTCGTAAGTGCAAATTTAGGATCGTCTGTAAATTGCAATTGATGGATTTACATTTATTGAGCATAGGTTGCATATGCAGCCTATGCTCAATAAATGTAAATCCAATAATTTTGCACCTATAAACATTTTAATCTTACAAAGTTTAGTGAAACGGCCCCCTGGAGCTTATGGGTTCTGTGAACGAATGATACGAGTGGCTGCTGATTATACACAACCACCCGAGTTCATCTTGCCCATGTGATGTCTGACACAGCTCCTGGTTCGTACCGATAGGCGGCCCTTGTACCGCTGCTTGTTTCCAGCTACAAGCAATACAAGAATTAGAAGCTCAAATAAATTACAATATTGGCAAAATTAGCGTAGGCCATTGTATGTAGGCGGGCCCATGTAGCCGCTGGCTGTCAATGCACCTGATGAAGCTTACATATTACACGTATGAACCCTTTGAACCCGAAAGCCCGCTATATCGGTTTATGCAAACAGTGCAGATCCAGATGAGCCGGCTCGTAACGAGCCGTCTCATCAGGATCTGCACTGTTTGAAAGTAATTTTCATATTTTTGAGAAAAACAAATACCCCCTTTGTATAAATGGAATAGTCTGAAAATCATTTTGCGGTGATTGGATTGGTTGCAAAATGAACATATCGCAGCCCATTCAGTTACTTAGGGGCTAGAGGGTTAACAGTGAAACATTGTGATTTCTCTGTTTGATATTTATATTTCACTTTGAAGGTACCTTATCACCTTATGACATTTTAACCATTTACAGATCCTGGGGACCGTTTCACTCAACTACGTATGGCTAAAATGTTCGCAAGTGCAAATTTAGGATAGTCTGGAAATTGATGAATTTACATTTAATGAACAGAGGCTGCATAATATGCTCAATAAATGCAAGTCCAATAAATTAATTGTTTTAAAAAGTTGTAACAAAGTTTAAATTTAAATGAAACGGTCTCCCCTGATCCTCGGGAACATTCACACGACTTCCGTAACTGAAATATTAACATCATATCCCTGATAAGGACTGCACTGTTTGATCTGTGTCTACGCTGGTCGTAAACGTCGCAAGGTCCCATTTGGGAAACGGGCCCGTTTCACTTAACTTTGTACGACTAAAATGTTCATAAGTGCAAATTGAGGATAGTCTGGAAATTTCAATTGATGGATTTACATTTATTGAGCATAGGCTGCATATGCGACCCAGAGATTGAGAACAACCAACGCCTTTTATCCCGTCAACACAGTGCGTATGCGTATTTTTGATATCCAGTCAATACCATTTTTGCATTTTACAGCCATTTGTATGTGTTGACGGGATAAATTGAATAGTAGGTTAGTGCCGTGAATGGGAAACAATATCTGGCGCGGCACGGAAACGGGATGTGCTCGGCAGAGCCACGTCCATCCCGTTTCCTGAGCCTTGCCAGATACTTTGTCCCATTCACGGCACTAACCTACTATTCTCTGTGACAAGTCTAACCGCAGATGGAGCCCGCATATCCTGACCGGGGTATATGGTAGTCGCCATTCTTTGCATGATCTAGTGTCACGGAACTACCATTTTGTTTGTTTGTTTGTTGGGGTTTAACGGCCTATCAACAGCTATGGTCATTTAAGGCCGGGTCAATGGGTTTAGTACTAAATCCCATATATTACCTGTACAAGTACATGTACAAATGGGGAGAAAATCCCAAAATCAGAACTGAATATTTACAATAACAAAACTATATATACGGCCCTGAAATAAGAATAAACCTGATCTGATGCCAGGTCCTCGACACACCAGAATCACTTGGCCCCTCCCAAAAACAGTAGGATCAGTAATAATCTTGCTACTTTTATAATGGGCAATAACCCAATTCAACTCCCCGGTAACAAAAGAGCCAAATATAAAAACTTACCTGAGGGTCAAACCAGGCAAATCGTGACCATTTTAAATCAAACTATTATTGTTTGCTTTTTGCAGCTCAAATAAGTGAATTTTTAAATTTGTTTTATTATAATACAATTGTAAAAGTAAAATATGCATTGAATTTGAAATCTGCGGGTATAATACTCTTTTACACACTCTGAATTATATTAACCCTTTCAACACCAAGTAACTTAATGGGCTGTTCCATGCCACTGTTTCATGCTATTTCATTGGTCCATTCAAATTTTCAGGCTATTCCATTCTTCAGAAAGGGTAATTTTTTCAAATTTGATAACTATTAACAAACAGTGGAGATCGTGATGAGACGGTTCGTTACGAGCCGGCTCATCTGGATCTGCACTGTTTGCAAACATTGTCTCTATAGAGGTCTATGGTGTTGAAAGGGTTAAAAGTGCTATTGGTTTAGAGATGCAACTCTGCTAAATGTACAAGATGACACACGTGGTCTACGAAACTGACATTTCAAGATGGCAATTTCAGCACTGTCAACATTGGCCTCAATGGGAATAGTTGATGTAAATGTCAACATACATAATGGCATTCTATATTTATGGCATGGGAGTGTACACTATAATTGCAACTCCAAAATGTGTACACGATCGTGTGAATTTCCATTGACCGCAAGTATTTTGTTTGTTTGTTTATTAATGTTTAACGGCCTATTAACAGCTTAGGTCATGTAAGGCCGGGCAAACGGGTTCGATCCCATTTTAACCTGCTGCATTGGGGGAAAATCCCAAAATCAGAACGGAATATTTACATTGAGAACAAATATATTCAGCCCTGAAATTAGAATAATCTGACCTGGTGCCACATCCATACCACACCAAGTCACTTGGCCCCTTCCCCTAAAAAGGATTACGAATATCGTAATACTGACATAAGGGGTATAACCAGTAGCCGATTTCATCAAAATTGCAAAGAAGTATACTTATCTAGCAAAGTATACTTTGAGGGAGTAATCATTTATATTTCCTGAAATGCATTATTTTATATAGAAGCAAACAAATTCATATATTTCATGATTAAAAGTATGCAGAATTATTATACTTAATTTATTACATTATCACAGCAAAATTGGCTGTGATAATGTAATAAATTCAGTATAATTAAAATTAATAAATTTATCATAAAATTGAAAATTTCTCCCTCAAAGTATGACTTTGCTACTAAAGTATACTTTGCAATGTTGGTGAAATAGGCTACAGATTCAACTGTCACACACAAAATGCCAAAGACATATGTGAGGGTGTGCTCCCTCCAGCTACCCACTTGACCGCAGGTAGCCATATCCGGGTATATGGCTAGAGTTCATACAGCATTATTTGTCCATTTCTTTATTTAAAGGTACATGCCCACTCAGTAGCCACAAACTGTTCTTTATTGGAATTAAATACCAGATGGCCGCGGCCCGCATGTTGAGCCCGCCGAGGCATTTGATGGTCTCAGAGTGTATTTATTTGAAGTTTGATGCCCAATAAGCATACAAAGTTTCAAGCGAATCTGACTTATAGTTAGAGATAGTAGGTATGTGAAAACTTTCATACAAATTTTGACAGAAACCTTATATATGGATGATGACTAATAAGTATATGAAGTTTCAAGTCAATGTGACTTAGGACTGCAGAGACATAAGGTATTTAAAAACTTTTAACGCAGATTTCGGAACGCAAATTTCTAAGTCATTTGACCTTGACCTTGGGCACAGGGGCCGCATGAGTGGGATACAGCTTGAATATATGGATGATGACTAATACGTATATGAAGTTTCAAGTCAATGTGACTGAGGACTGCAGAGATATAAGGTATTTAAAAACTTTAACGCAGATTTCGGAACGCAAACTTCTAAGTCATTTGACCTTGACCTTGGGCACAGGGGCCGCATGAGTGGGATACAGCATGAATATACGGATGATGACTAATAAGCATACAAGGTATTTAAAAACTTTAACACAGACACGGACGGACGGACACCCGGACATCATTGTGATCAAGCGGGCTCGACAAAAAGTATATAATTGTGTCACTAATTTCACCAGTTCTAAAAATTACGACTGCCCGCTAAACAAATATAATCACTTAGTAATATTTATTTTACCGATAGTGACTCGCATTATCACGTGTATCACGTTATTTTCATATGCAAATGAGGCATGATATTTGTTAATCATATATAGTAATTAAAGTGTCGCTGAAAAAATAATATTTTCGACAAAATTATATAAATATAAATTAATGTCCGTTAACATTTTTAAGGAAACACGGTTATCACCCCATATCAGTGTGAAAATTTATGTCTGATATAAAATTTATAATAATGCCAATCAATACGTGGGGTGATGGTGAATGAATGTTTACTTTGCAAGAAAATGTCTCGGAAGATGTCTCCGGTATAAAGAACAGTTTGTGCCTACTAAGTGTGCATGTAGCTTTAACGATGTTTAATGGCCTGTCAACAGCTAAGGTCAATATAGGCTAGGTTAATTTGGTTGAATCCCATATTTGACCTGTTTCCACTGTTATCACTAAGCTAATCCCCTCGCTGGCAGCCTTGATAATAAAAAATAAAACAAAAGAAAAACTTTCACATTTTATTTTGCCTTACATACAATTACGAATGACCGTGACCTTGGACATTTGTAGCCGATTTCATCAAAATTGCAAAGTATACTTATCTAGCAAAGTATACTTTGAGGGAGTCATCATTTATTTTTCCTGAAATGCATTATTTCATATACATTGTAGAAATAACGGCTGCATATATTTGTTGAATAAAGTATGCAGAATTATTATATTGAATTTATTACATTATCACAGCCAAAATGGCTGTGATAATGTAATAAATTCAGTATAATAACAAATAGTAAATTTATCCTAAAATTGAAAATTTCTCCCTCAAAGAATACTTT
>CM055276.1:62043321-62058718 GCA_029237695.1 Conchocele bisecta | reverse complement strand
GGAATATCTTCATGAAACTTCACAGGTGTGTTGATATCAATAACGTCACACTGTTCAGAAACCTTGTGATCCCGCACCCTGACATAAAATGTAGCCACATTTCTACACATTACTGCATACAATTCGGTATAGGGTATACAATTTATGTCATCAACTCCTGAAACAGCTTTCTGTCGACCATTCCCTCGACGTGCGTATTTTGTAACTGGCAGCATCCTTTTTGTAACTGTTAACTATGAAAAATCGCCATCTTCTTCGGTACAAAATCACATGGCTTGTCTCATACATTTATGCTACCAGTGAAGATCCAGATCAGTCTGTGCATCTGCACTGTTCGCCATTACATCAATGAAACACCCATCATGATGCCATCAAATAGTATAGATCGGTATCATGCTACAGGAGTGAGCTGTTTGATCAGGAGCTAACCTCATTTCTCCAGTCACAGCCACATATGAGACATTTACAATATTTTTCATAAATAAAGTAAAAAATTGACTCCCATGTACTCTGAAAATGTTGTCAACTTTTAACACCAGTTACGGAATATATTGTAAATTTTGTAAACGTATTTCATGATATTATGCAGATGTTCTTAGGTACAAAATGGCATGGCGCATCTCGTATGTGTTTAATATACAGTCTATATTCGTTTGCTGAAAGTCCAGGAGCCTATTTCACCAACATTGCAAAGTATACTTTCCTAGCAAAGTATACTTTAAGGGAGAAATTTTTAATTTTAGGAGAAATTTATTCATTTTTATTACCGTATACTGAATTTATTACATTATCACAGCCATTTATTATACTGAATTTATTACTTTATCACAGCCATTTATTATACTGAATGTATTACATTATCACAGCCATTTTGGCTGTGATAATGTAATAAATTCAGAATAATTATTCTGCATAGTTTAAATCATCAAATATATGCAATCATTAGTTCTGTATGAAATAATGCATTTCGGAAAAATCAATGATTACTCCCTCAACGTATACTTGGCTAGATAAGGTCTCATGGGACAGTGGGCGGCTAGCTTTAAAAAGGGGGTGAACGATTTTTTATATACTTCACTACCGACCCTGTAAGTTACACCAGTGTGTCTTGAAAAATAGGTTTATGAATATTTCTTGACTTTGGGAGGCTTGACTAGGTGTATTTTTTACAGTATTTCATAATTCTACGAAACTGAATGGTAGCTCCAGTTGATTTTGACATCTTGGAAAATGGTGCATGCTATGTTGTCGCGCCAGTACGGTTTCGTGTCAGAATTTAAGGTATTTTTCGGGCATTTGTAGCGAAAATTTGAGGTGGTTATGACCCCGCTTTTAAATCATTTTCAGGAAATGGTGTGGTGTTACAAGTGATAGAACAAGACATAACAAAGTATCTGTGCCTCATGTTTTCATCAAAACAATTCGGACAAATTCAGTCGTGTTGAAATTTCTGGCCAAAAATAGGTGGGTGGGGTAACTTTGTAAAACATTAATTGAACACATCTGATGCGGTTACTGTATTTGTATTGTGGCACGCGATTTGTACTTCATTTGCAAGTATTTTGCAATACTTGTCGCAAGAGCCTCCTTAACTGATTGTGAGAGGCGGTGGTTTTATAAGTCGCCCGCCACCCTCAGAAAAGCAGTCAATTTTGGCTATTTCAACCGTCCTGTGATGCTTAAGTATGCTTTGAAATTTTGATGAAATCGGCTACTGGGGACTGAGGAAATTTAAGTTAACAAGAATTATTATATAGGAACATGTGTACTTGGGACCAAGAATTGGACTTTCAGTTATCAGTAGTTTCACTTAAGAGACTTTGAGGTAATTACGAACCTGTTGGCCCGGCCTTAAATGACCTTAGCTGTTGATAGACCGTTTAAGCATTAAAACAAACATTGAGGTAACTATTGCAGACTGTACATGTAACTATATTTATCATTTCTCTAGTCACAGTCGCATGCATGGCTGTGACTGGAGAAATGGAACTTATGGGTTGGTTTAAACAATATTTATTTATGAAATTACAAATAACAATATACATTACAATACAAGAAAGGTGGGATTCGAAAACAAGCTATATGACTTATATGAATTCGTCTCCCAGCATGAATGTTGCATACATGGCACGACATATTATTGTGATACATTATATTACTATTATAAACCAATTTTGTGGGTTATGTGACCAGTGTAGCCCTGATCAAAATTCAATTTTCATGAAATCGGCTACTGATCAAAATTTAATAGCACACTCCTGCAACCTGATAATGCTCTACATGTATATTGATTGCTAGAAGCATGACGTGTTTCATTGATGGAATGGCGAACAGTGCAGATCCTGATCAGACTGTGCGGATGCAGATCTCTATCGCTTGTTGGAAGCATGATGGGTGTTTCATTGATGGAATGGCGAACAGTGCAGATCCTGATCAGACTGTGCGGATGCAGATCTCTATCGCTTGTTGGAAGCATGATGTGTGTTTCATTGGTGGAATGGCGAACAGTGCAGATCCTGATCAGACTGTGCGGATGCACAGTCTGATCTGGATCTACACTGGTCGCATCACCCATACGTCTGCACTTGACCCGTTTCTCCAGTCACGCATGCAATGGGTAATTTAACGATCGGGATTCATCCTTACCGGTATCCCGAACGGAGACCTGGTTTGGCCCTCCGCCATTCTTGTATTGGAGATCATGTTTTGATTTGAGGTAGCACTGTATTCAACTGAAATATTGCCAGTTATGATGTTTTATGGCTGAAATTTCAAGTTAACTCGCTATTTGGCTAACCCTTTTCATGCTGAGGATACGTCATTATGTTTGCAGAAAATCCCAAATATTTTCCTTCTATGCGCTCAGAAGTATGTCACGACCACCATTTGAAGCGTCTCTTCGAAACTGTTCAAATGAGTGGTCGTGTAGTAGCATGTGATGATCGTGATTCATCCTTACCGGTATCCCGAACGGAGACCTGGTTTGGCCCTCAGGTATGTCTTTGGCATTCTTGTATGTGAGGGTTTAATCTGGATATACCTCTTGTATGAGTAATACGATTATTCCTAATCATATTACTTTTAGTGGAAGGGGCCAAGTGGCTTTGGTTTGGTATGGACCTGGCACCAGGTCAGGTTAATTTAATTTCAGGGCTGAATATATATTTATTTCGATGTAAGTATTCCTTTCTGATTTCAGGATTTTCTCCCCAATTCAGCAGGCTACATCGGGATCGAACCAGTTGGCCCTGCTCTGGTTAACCCTTTTCATGCTGAGGATTTGCCATTTTGTTTGCGGATAATCCTAAATATTGTCATACTATGCTCTCAGAAGTATATGTCACGACCACCATTTGAACCGTCTCATCGAGACGGTTCAAATGAGTGGTCACAACATATACTTTCATTGAAAAATAACAAAAGTAAAGTAAAATATTTAATAAATTTCATACCCGTGTATTCCGCATTTAATGGTTAAGTAAAGTTCAAATTCCATGGGCAGGGCTGAATATATATATTATTCTGTAAATATTGAGTTCTGATGTTGAGAATGTCTCTCATTAATTTAAGACAGGTTAAGTACGGGATATTCCAACACATTGACCTGGCCTTCAAGTTAAATGACCTTAGCTGTTGATAGGCCGTCAAACATTTGCTGTTGATAGGCCATTCAACACCAAAAACCAATGAATCAATCAAATTACATGGGAATTAAGTATTTTTGAAATACTCCGGCTATCTGACCAGGTTTTGTTGCCGACAAACCTTTGGCCATTAAATTCATTAAATCTGAAAAATATTTAAATGTATCAATAACAAAAAAGTATCCCTCCCCCAAAACAAATTATTTGATAAAATTCTATCAAATTATTGATTTTATGGCGAAAAAAAAATAATTTCTATGGGAATTTAAACATGGGGGCTAAACATAAATTGTTTAAAATAATTTTGTAATTTTTGGACAGTTTTTCAAAATCTAACTTGTTTTAGGAGCCCAACTTAAAAAAAAATGTTTTCCAAAAGATTCCCCACATCATTTCTGTCTCGTGTTCAATTGCGATGGGAAGTTACTTTTTTTTTCGCAATAAAATCAGTATTTGATGGAATTTCATCAAATAATTAATTTTTTTGGGGGGTGGGGGTGGGTGACTTATTTTGTCATTGATGAAAGCACTTGCATTTAATACTTTTTAGATTTAATATGTTAATAATCCAGCCAAGCCAAGCCCGTTTCACTAAACTTTGTACAACTAAAATGTTTGTTTGTAAGTGCGAATTTAGGATTGTCTGTAAATTTCAATTGATGGATTTACATTAATTGAGCATAGGCTGCATATGCAGCCTATGCTCAATAAATGTAAATCCAATAATTGTTTTCAAGAAAACATTGTTAATGTGAAATTTACAGACTACCATAATTTGGCACTTACAAACATTTTAGTCATACAGAGTTTAATAGAGAAACCGTCCCCAGATGCGGACCTGGCACCAGGTCAGTAGCCTATTTCACCAACATTGCAAAGTATACTTTTCTAGTAAAGTATACTTTGAGGGAGAAATTTTCAATTTTAGGATAAATTTACTATTTTTTATTATACTGAATTTATTACATTATCACAGCCATTTTGGCTGTGATAATGTAATAAATTCAATATAATAATTCTGCATACTACAAATATATGCAGCCGTTAGTTCTACAATGTATATGAAATAATGCATTTCAGGAAAAATAAATGATTACTCCCTCAAAGTATACTTTTCTAGATAAGTATACTTTGCAATTTTGATGAAATCGGCTAAAAATGTCCAAGGTCAAGGTCATTCGTAATTGTATGTAAGGCAAAATAAAATGTGAAAGTTTTTCTTTTGTTTTATTTTTTATTATCAAGGCTGCCAGCGAGGGGATTAGCTTAGTGACAACAGTGGAAACAGGTCAAATATGGGATTCAACCAAATTAACCCAGCCTATAATGACCTTAGCTGTTCACAGGCCATTAAACATCGTTAAAGCTACATGCACACTTAGTAGGCACAAAAACGTTTCTTTATACCGAGACATCTTCCGAGACATTTTCTGGCAAAGTAAACATTCATTCACCATCACCCCACGTATTGATTGGCATTATTATAAATTTTATATCAGACATAAATTTTCACACTGATATTAGGGGTGATAACCGTGTTTCCTTAAAATGTTAACGGACATTAATTACTATTTATATAATTTGTCGAAAATATTATTTTTTCAGCCGACACATTTAATTACTATAAATGATTAACAAATATCATGCCTCATTTGCATATGAAAATAACGTGATACACGTGATAATGCGAGTCACTATCGGTAAAATAAATATTCTACTAAAGTGATTATATTTGTTTAGCGGGCAGTCGTAATTTTTAGAACTGGTGAAATAGTGACACAATTATACACTTTTTGTCGAGCCCGCTTGATCACAATGATGTCCGGGTGTCCGTCCGTGTCTGTGTTAAAGTTTTTAAATACCTTGTATGCTTATTAGTCATCATCCATATATTCATGCTGTATCCCACTCATGCGGCCCCTGTGCCCAAGGTCAAATGACTTAGAAGTTTGCGTTCCGAAATCTGCGTTAAAGTTTTTAAATACCTTATATATCTGCAGTCCTAAGTCACATTGACTTGAAACTTCATATACTTATTAGTCATCATCCATATAGTCAAGCTGTATCCCACTCATGCGGTCCCTGTGCCCAAGGTCAAGGTCAAATGACTTAGAAATTTGCGTTCCGAAATCTGCGTTAAAAGTTTTTAAATACCTTATATCTCTGCAGTCCTAAGTCACATTGACTTGAAACTTCATATACTTATTAGTCATCTACCTATTTATAAGGTTTTGGTCAAACAAAATTTGTATGAAAGTTGTTTTCACATACCTACTATCTCTAACTATAAGTCAGATTCGCTTGAAACTTTGTATGCTTATTGGGCATCAAACTTCAAATAAATACACTCTGAGACCATCAAATGCCTCGGCGGGCTCAACATGTGAGCCGCGGCCATCTGGTATCTAATTCCAATAAAGAACAGTGTGTGGCTACTGAGTGGGCATGTACCTTTAAATAAAGAAATGGACAAATAATGATGTATGAACTCTAGCCATATACCCGGATATGGCTACCTGCGGTCCAAGTGGGTGGGCTGGAGGAGCACACCCCTCACATATGTCTTTGGCATTTTGTGTGTGACAGTTGAATCTGTAGCCTATTTCACCAACAGTGCAAAGTATACTTTAGTAGCAAAATATACTTTGAGGGAGAAATTTTCAATTTTATAAATTTATTAATTTTTATTATACAGAATTTATTACATTATCACAGCCAATTTGGCTGTGATAATGAAATAAATTCAGTATAATAATTCTGCATACTTTTAATCATGAAATATATGAATTTGTTGCTTCTATATGAAATAATGCATTTCAGGAAAAATAAATGATTACTCCCTCAAAGTATACTTTGCTAGATAAGTATACTTTGCAATTTTGATGAAATCGGCTACTGGTTATACCCCTTATGTCAGTATTACGATATTCGTAATCCTTTTTAGGGGAAGGGGCCAAGTGACTTCGTGTGGTATGGACGTGGCACCAAGTCAGATTATTCTAATTTCAGGGCTGAATATATTTGTTCTCAATGTAAATATTCCGTTCTGATTTTGGGATTTTTCCCCAATGCAGCAGGTTAAAATGGGATCGAACCCGTTTACCCGGCCTTACATGACCTAAGCTGTTGATAGGCCGTTAAACATTAATAAACAAACAAACAAAATACTTGCGGTCAATGGAAATTCACACGATCGTGTACACATTTTGGAGTTGCAATTATAGTGTACACTCCCATGCCATAAATAGAGAATGCCATTATGTATGTTGACATTTACATCAACTATTCCCATTGAGGCAATGTTGACAGTGATGAAATTGCCATCTTGAAATGTCAGTTTCGTAGACCACGTGTGTCATCTTGTACATTTAGCAGAGTTGCATCGCTAAACCAATAGCACTTTTAACCCTTTTTAACCCTTTCAACACCACAGACCTATATAGAGACAATGTTTGCAAACAGTGCAGATCCAGATGAGCAGGCTCGTAACGAGCCGTCTCATCAGGATCTCCACTGTTTGTTAATAGTTATCAAATTTGAAAAATTACCCTTTCTGAAGAATGGAATAGCCTGAAAATTTGAATGGACCAATGAAATAGCATGAAACAGTGGCATGGAACAGCCCATTAAGTTACTTGGTGTTGAAAGGGTTAATATAATTCAGAGTGTGTAAAAGAGTATTATACCCCCAGATTTCAAATTCAATGCATATTTTACTTTTACAATTGTATTATAATAAAACAAATTTAAAAATTCACTTATTTGAGCTGCAAAAAGCAAACAATAATAGTTTGATTTAAAATGGTCACGATTTGCCTGGTTTGACCCTCAGGTAAGTTTTTATCTTTGGCTCTTTTGTTACCTGGGAGTTGAATTGGGTTATTGCCCATTATAAAAGTAGTAAGATTATTACTGATCCTACTGTTTTTGGGAGGGCCAAGTGATTCTGGTGTGTCGAGGACCTGGCATCAGATCAGGTTTATTCTGATTTCAGGGCCGTATATATAGTTTTGTTATTGTAAATATTCAGTTCTGATTTTGGGATTTTCTCCCCATTTGTACATGTACTTGAACATGTACATGTACTTGTACAGGTAATATATGGGATTTAGTACTAAACCCATTGACCCGGCCTTAAATGACCATAGCTGTTGATAGGCCGTTAAACCCCAACAAACAAACAAACAAAATCGTAGTTCCGCGACACTAGCTCATGCAAAGAATGGCAACTACCATATACCCCGGTCAGAATATGCGGGCTCCATCTGCGGTTAGACTTGTCACAGAGAATAGTAGGTTAGTGCCGTGAATGGGACAAAATATCTGGCAAGGCTCAGGAAACGGGATGGACGTGGCTCTGCCGAGCACATCCCGTTTCCGTGCCGCGCCAGATATTTTTTTCCCATTCACGGCACTAACCTACTATTCAATTTATCCCGTCAACACCTACAAATGGCTGTAAAATGCAAAAATGGTATTGACTGGATATCAAAAATACGCATACGCACTGTGTTGACGGGATAAAAGGCGTTGGTTGTTCTCAATCTCTGGGTCGCATATGCAGCCTATGCTCAATAAATGTAAATCCATCAATTGAAATTTCCAGACTATCCTCAATTTGCACTTATGAACATTTTAGTCGTACAATGTTAAGTGAAACGGGCCCGTTTCCCAAATGGGACCTTGCGACCTTTACGACCAGCGTAGACACAGATCAAACAGTGCAGTCCTTATCAGGGATATGATGTTGATATTTCAGTTACGGAAGTCGTGTGAATGTTCCAGAGGATCAGGGGACCGTTTCATTAAACTTTGTACAACTTTTTAAACAAGTATTGGACTTGCATTTATTGAGCATATTATGCAGCCTCTGTTCAATAAATGTAAATTCATCAATTTCCAGACTATCCTAAATTTGCACTTGCGAACATTTTAGCCATACGTAGTCGAGTGAAACGGTCCCCAGGATCTGTAAATGGTTAAAATGTCATAAGGTGATAAGGTACCTTCAAAGTGAAATATAAATATCAAACAGAGAAATCACAATGTAACTGAATGGGCTGCGATATGTTCATTTTGCAACCAATCCAATCACCGCAAAATGATTTTCAGACTATTCCATTTATAAAAAGGGGGTATTTGTTTTTCTCAAAAATATGAAAATTACTTTCAAACAGTGCAGATCCTGATGAGACGGCTCGTTACGAGTCGGCTCATCTGGATCTGCACTGTTTGCATAAACCGATATAGCTGGCTTTCGGGTTCAAAGGGTTCATACGTGTAATATGTAAGCTTCATCAGGTAGCATTGACAGCCAGCGGCCTACATGGGCCCGCCTACATACAACATGGCCTACGCTAATTTTGCCAATATTTGAATTTATTTAACTTTCAAAATTCTTGAATATTGTGCTGGAAATCAAGCAGCTTGATCGGTTGAGCCAGGAGCTGTGTTCAGAAACATCAACATGGGCGAGATGAACTCGGGTGGTTGTGTATAATCAGCAGCCACTCGTATCATTCGTTCACAGAACCCATAAGCCCCAGGGGGCCGTTTCACTAAACTTTGTAAGACTAAAATGTTTATAGGTGCAAAATTATTGGATTTACATTTATTGAGCATAGGCTGCATATATGCAACCTATGCTCAATAAATGTAAATCCATCAATTGCAATTTACAGACGATCCTAAATTTGCACTTACGAATATTTTAGTCGTACGAAGCTTTACTACTGAAATGGGCCCCTGTTCTCATTCACAACCACATATGACCCTACAGTAACCGTTGCCGGAATGTAATGCATTTTCTCATGGAACATTTCTAGTATCTGCATAGAGTGGTTAAAATAATCAGAGGCAAAACAAATGTTATCCTAGTTTATCATTGCAACCAGTATAGTAGCCGATTTCACCAAGATTGCTTAAGCCTTCTTATCTAGCCAAGTATACTTTAAGGGAGTAATAATTTAATTTTCCTGAAATGCATTATTTCGTTTAGAACAACTGCATATATTTAGGGGATAACCATGCTTTGTTTTTCGATTTGGAACGGTATGTGTGTGGTTTTATGGTCTGACGAGTTTTAAAATGAGTTTAAAACTGATTCACAGACCATAAAACCTCCCACATACCGCTCCAAATCGAAAAACAAAGCATAGTTATCCCCATGCTAATGCGTACAGTGTGCTCCCTGCTTTCAGAAACGTCGGAGAATATCATGAATAGTGATGTTTTTCAATACGGCTCCGCCAACACGTCGCCGTAAAACTGATTCTCAAACAGTAAGACCTCCCCTCCCACATACCACTCCAAATCGAAAAACAAAGCATGGTTATCCCCATGTTAATGCGTATAGTGTGCTTTGTGAAACGTTGGAGCATATCACGAATAGTGATGTTTTTCAATACGGCTCCGCTAACAAGTCACCGTAAAACTGATTCTCAAACAGTGAAACCTCCCACATACCGCCCCAAATCGAAAAACAAAGCATTTTATATGCTGTGATTTTTCATATTTTATAGGATTGCAATTGACCAATCAGATGCATGCTTTCTATTTTCAGTGCATTAGAATTGATTAAGCGTATACAGAATTATTATACTGAATTTATTACATTATCACAGCCAAAATGGATGTGATAATGTAATAAATTCAGCATAATAATTTGGTCAGAAAATGTTTTGTTTCATTATAAAATAAAAAATAATAAATTTATCCTTAAATTTAAAATTTCTCCTCAAAGTGTACTTAGCAAGATCAATAAGTATACATTGCAATTTTGGTGAAATCGGCCACTGATACATGAACTAGAAACGAGAATATTAGTGCTTCTGCTACTAGATTATATAAGGTGAAACTGACCACCTAACTGGATGGGTTGACAGTATAGTGAGTAGAGCAATGAGCGAGTGGGTTCAATCCTCACCATATGCATGAACAAAATTTTTCATAGGACTTGCAACCGATTGTCTTTCCGACGAGACCGCATCTCTATATGACTAACTGTTGCTGGAATGTTAAATCCTGTCGCATGGATGCACTAATGGCAAATGCAGTCTCTCTCCTGGTTTATGAATATTTGTGTTTCTAGGATCAGGTTTAATAGAGTAAAACTGACCACCAATCCCCAACGTACCATTTTCTCAGCAGGTGGTCCGTCTTATGGTGTACGAACGGGGTCAAAACTAAAATTACAGGTGCACCTGTAAAATATGCAGGTAGACCTGTGAAATTTACAGGTTTATTTTTGACAGGTGGTCCTGTAAATTTGAGTTTTGACCCCGTTCATACAACATACCGTCTAGCCATTATCGTAAACATTCACACCACCACCATCTTAACCCTTAGAACGCGGGAAGCAATAATTGTCATCTGCTGTTGTTTTATATTTTGTCTTCTTTCTCAATAAAAACATGGGTCGAAAGCCCTTTAGAATCATTTCCACTGGAAATTAGTGGAAATGATTCTAAAAGTACTCTCAAACCATGTTTTAATGAGAAAAAAAGGAAAATAGATGCTACAAGCAGACGACACCATTTAATTCAACAGTGCAACAACAGTTAATAACATTTGAATACTGGTGTTTTATATTTTGCCTTCTTTCTCGTTAAAAAAAAGCTTTGAAAGAACTTCATTTCCATTGAAATTATTCCGTAGTGCCGTCAAACCATGTTGGAGAGAAAAAATAGAGAAGAAAACGGCAAACGACAATATTTAATTCAGCATAGTAAGAGTTATTTTGTAATTACAGTAGAGAACCTCTAAACCGGACAACAAGAAACACATGTGATCATAATTTTTATCATTTATCGCATATCACTCAACTACGACTCGGAATAATCAAACCCGATTTAGAGTGAAACCTCGCTAAACCGGACACCCTGAGAGGTCCCCAGGGTGTCCGGTTTAGCGAGGTTTCAATGTACTGATGACACTGATCAGATCAGATGTAAATAGTCTATAGATAACGTTATTAGTGTTGATTGGCATGTACAAATAAAACATTGGACAAATGTATACTTTTAATTATTTATAATAATACTGTTACATATAATTTAAACATTGTATCTATACGGAACCACAGCACATGTCGGCAGAATGGCACGGAGCTCAAGTTTCTTCACATCAGGTGGGCAGGAGTCACAAACGGACTCCAGGAATGGCTTGATGAGCAAGTGGATAGTGTGTTGGACTTCATCACCGAAGGTTGCGAGTTCAAGCTTCCACCTGAAGCATTAAAAAGACTTTCATAAGACATGCAGGGCCACTAAATCATGTCTCACCCTAAGGACCAGTGTGATGGAAAAACAATGTAGTATTAACCCTGTCCAATTTCCATTTTTATCATCAAAAACATGCTTTGTCAGCACTTTAGAACAATTTACAACATGCTTTGACAGCACTTCAGAATCATTTCCATTGGAAATGATTCAGAAGTGCTGTCAAACCATGTTTTTTATTGAGAAATAAGGCAAGATAAAAGCAACAGCAGACGACACTTGTGAGTAGCGGTCTAAGGGTTAATAAGACACACAGGGCCACTAAATCATGTCTCATCCTAAGGACCAGTGTGATGGAAAAACAATGTAGTATTAATATTTTCACCCCTCTAGTTCTTCAGGTGAGACTTGAACCAGTAGCCTATTTCACCAACATTGCAAAGTATACTTTTCTAGCGAAGTATACTTTGAGTGTCAGAGAAATTTTCAATTTATGGATCAATTTATATTTTTTTATTATACTGAATTTATTACATTACCACAGCCATTTTGGCTGTGATAATGTAATAAATTCAGTTTAATAATTCTGCATACTTTTAATCATCAAATATGTGCAGTGGTTAGTTAATAAATGATTACTCCCTCAAAGTATACTTTGCTAGATAAGTATACTTTGCAATTTTGATGAAATCGGCTACTGAGGCCTCGTATCTATATGACATTAGCTGGGAAGGTAAATGCTAAATCACGTGAACCATTTGTCATCATCAATATTTTCATCACCAATTGAAGGGGTCAATGAAAGAAGGGTGCTAATTCGCCATATGGAATTATTACTCCTCTGGCTGCAATGCATTTTTTATTTGTGTCTAATATCCAGACTCGATACTATTCTATAATACTCGAAAATAAGATTTTTTTGTTGTAACCCAAATTTTCTGTCTGTAACGGAGGACGACATACAAGTCGTTATAGACAGAGGATGTGGGTGAAATTGGTCTTGTGATCTGGAGTTGGCGTCTCGACTTAAACTGTCCGACTTTAAACTGGTATCAGGCTTCATGCACGAGGTGGCCTCTAACACACTGTAAAAAACATCAAAGAACTACAGAATTATCATGATGTGCCGATTGCCTTTTTTTATTTCCACGTCCTAACAACTGGGGCTTGTTTCAGTAAACTTTGTATGACGAACAAATTCGTAAGTGCAAAACTCCCCAACAATTCACATTAAAGAGCCGATTTTGTGAAACCTTTCGTGATTTGTTCCTTTCAAAGACTTACATGTACAGTCAAACCTCCCCGAATGGCCACCTCTACAACAACACACTCTCTATAACAGCCGCTATTTAATATACCAAATGAATGATTTCCTCTGTATCTAACGCTTAGACTGCCGAGCACGAAAATTGTCGTCTGCTGTTGCTTTTGCCTTCTTTCAATAAAAACCTGTTTTGACAGCATTTTAGAATCATTTCCATTCCATCATAGAAAACGGATGCCTCACATATTGCTTTGTTAGTAAACAAGGCGAAATTCCAAGCCCAAAAGGCCTTATGGGGAGATAATACATGACCCAGTGGTCGAATCAAAAATCAAAATAAACTGTGCACATCTACTCATCATAAGGAAGCTACATACCAAGTTTCAGGTGTGTAGCTCCTACGGTTTAAAATGTATACAAGTTACAAGGCAAACTTGGGAAATTCTAAGTCGAAGGGGGGATAATCCATCAAATAAAAAAATCGAAATAAACTTTGCGCATCTACTCATCTTAAGAAAGCTACATACCAGGTTTCAGGTCTGTAGCTATTACTAATTAAAAAATTTACGACCTACAATTGTCACAAGGTCAACACAAGAGTTGCCATGATGATGACTGGTACTGCACGCCGGCCTAAAATATTTTGCATCGAAATAGGCGCCAAATTCATGATGATTTCCCATTCAGCAATGTGCAGAATATACTGCATAAACGCATTTTCGTCTAGTAACCGGTGCAAATTTAGACGAAGAATGCGTTTATACGATATATCTTAGTAGAGCCGAGTGAAATCTCGTCAGGAAACTGGTGTATTTTCGACGCGAAACATTTTGCGCCGGCACGGAGTGCAGTACCAGTGAAGGAACATTGAAGTGACCGCTCTAAGATGAGCCATGAGCTGTAGCCTATTTCACCAACATGGAGAAGTATACTTATCTAGCAAAGTATACTTTGAGGGAGAAATTTTCAATTTAAGAATAAATGTATTAACTTTTATTATACGGAATGTATTACATTATCACAGCAATTTTGGCTGTGATAATGTAATAAATTCAGTTTAAAAATTCTGCATACTTTTAATCATCAAATATATGCAGTCGTTAGTTCTATGATATAATACATTTCGGGAAAAGTAATGATTACTCCCTCAAAGTATACTTTGCTAGATATTTGAAGTATACTTTGCAATTTTGATGAAATCGGCTACTGATCAAATACACAGAGGACTCGAATATACAAACACATTTGTGGATGTGAGAGATGAAATGGAGCTAATGGGGTTTTGCGACTGGTGTAGATCCAGATCAGCCTTTGCAGCCGCATATTTCACAATTCAATGTACAGTGCAACCTCTCTAAAACAGCCACCCATGGGAAGACACAAAACTGGCTGTTGTAGAGGTGGCTGTTATAGGGAGGTTAATGCTAAATTAAATTTTGTCGTCCGCTGTTTATTTTCTTTGATAATTCTCATCAAAACATGCTTTGGCAACATTTTAGAATCATTTCCAATGGAAATGATTCTAAAATGCTGTCAAAACATGTTTTTATTGAGAAATAAGGCAAAAGCAACAGCAGACGACACTGTTAGTGCTCAGAAGTACAAATATTAAATACAGAGGAACTCGTCCATTTGGGATATAAAATAGCGGCCGTTATAGAGAGGGTGTTGTTGTAGAGAGGTGGCCGTTCGGGGAGGTTCGACTGTAGTTGTATGCACGTTTCACAGTGGAGCCTCTCTAAACTGGACACCCTTAGATTCCACTGTATTGTGACGACTCATTTGAGCTGTCTCGGTGGGACGGTTCAAATGAGCGGTAACAACTTTAACGTCGGTCGGTGCATAATTAAGAATATTATTTTTTATTTTTCGTAGAAAAACTGTAATGGGTTTTTATAAAAGGTATTAATTTCCCTCCTGTCTGATGCTGAATTAGAATGTCTCCTACTCGCTGCACACTCGCTGGCCCATTCAAAAGGGCCAATATTGTGATAAAAGAAATATTGTTTTGTACATTATAATTTGACAACGCCATGTCCGGTTTATAACACAATTGGCAACGAGCCTGCTACTCACCAATGAAAGTTTGATCCTCGACCGTAGCAGGATGTGAGATGGTATAGTAGTCGCCAGATCGACCAGTGGGTTTCATCCGGGTACTCCAGCTACCTCTCACCATTATGCCTCCATCTGTGCCAAAGACAGCTTTGGTATAAGTGCCCTCATCGTGTTTGTAATCGTTGTAAAAACAGTGTTTTTAGCACCAGTTA
>CM055276.1:62005174-62042821 GCA_029237695.1 Conchocele bisecta | reverse complement strand
TGGATAGGCTGGACCAGAACACGTATTCTAAAGTGTTGGTCCTCAACCAAGGTACTGAACGGTTAGGCCTAATGGCCTGTTGAATAACCAAAAATAAAAGTAATGGAAACTTAACCGTTTCACCCCTAAGTAACTGGAATTTTCCAGCTAATCCAATCATCACAAAACTATTTTCAGACTAGTCACTTTATGAAAAAGGGGTGTTTTTGTTCTCAAAATTACGTGTAAAATGTGCAGATCCTGATGAGACGGCTCGTGGTCATTTTCTGTTCTTTTTTAAAGGCCAGACAAGGTGACATTGACTGATGGCTGGAATACACAAAAATTGCAGATTTGGCCACTCCATGTGCCGTATAGGATACAGTAATGAGGCAGTGTTTATTATATGTTATACATGCATTCTATCACATTTACGAAGCAATTATCTTTGAATCAAAGGATTATTAGGTATAGCTTGTCAGTCGTTAAAGCAATCTGACACCAATTTTTCTCATTCTAGTGTTCGACTTCATCGTTGCGTATAAATCTACGCACGACTGGTCGCAAGCCTTGGCTGCCGGTGTACCACGACGAAAAGGATTTGTTCCGTAAAACACCTGTCTAAAACTTGAACCAGTAGCCGATTTCACCAACATTTTCAAAGTATACTTTTCTTGCAAAGTATTCTTTGAGGGAGTAATCATTTATTTTCCCCGAAATGCATTATGTCATATAGAACTAACGACTGCCTATATTTGATGATTGAAAGTATGCAGAATTATGATACTGAATGTATTAAATTATCACAGCCAAAATGGCTGTGATAATGTAATAAATTCAGTATAATAAAAATTAATAAATTTATCTTAAAATTAAAAATTTCTGCCTCAAACTATACTTTGCTAGAAAATTATACTTTGCAATGTTGGTGAAATAGGCTACAAGAAATACACCGAGCGACTTTAAGACTTACAATGCTGAATTAAATTTTGTCGTCTGCTGATTATTTTTATGCGCCGGCTTGGTACGTATTATGTTTTACCCTTCGGTGTGTGGGCAGGCGGGCGGGATGCAGAAAATCATTGGTTGGAGGTTATGCCAAATACCGCTTGGAATATCTTCATGAAACTTCACAGGTGTGTTGACATCAATAACGTCACACTGTTCAGAAACCTCGTGATCCCACACTCTGACATAAAATGTAGCCACATTTCTATACATTACTGCATACAATTCGGTATAGGGTATACAATTTATGTCATCAACTCCTGAAACAGCTTTCTGTCGACCATTCCCTCGACGTGCGTATTTTGTAACTGGCAGCATCCTTTTTGTAACTGTTAACTATGAAAAATCGCCATCTTCTTCGGTACAAAATCACATGGCTTGTCTCATACATTTATGCTGCTGTGACTGGAGAAGAGGGAGTTATGGGTATTTGCGACCAGTGAAGATCCAGATCAGTCTGTGCATCTGCACTGTTCGTCATTACATCAATGAAACACCCATCATGATGCCATCAAATAGTATAGATCGGTATCATGCTACAGGAGTGAGCTGTTTGATCAGGAGCTAACCTCATTTCTCCAGTCACAGCCACATATGAGACATTTACAATATTTTTCATAAATAAAGTAAAATATTGACTCCCCATATACTCTGAAAATGTTGTCAACTTTTAACACCAGTTACGGAATATATTGTAAATTTTGTAAACGTATTTCATGAAATTATGCAGATGTTCTTAGGTACAAAATGGCATGGTGCATCTCGTATGTGTTTAATATACAGTCTATATTCGTTTGCTCAAAGTCCAGGAGCCTATTTCACCAACATTGCAAAGTATACTTTCCTAGCAAAGTATACTTTAAGGGAGAAATTTTCAATTTTAGGAGAAATTTATTCATTTTTATTACCGTATACTGAATTTATTACATTATCACAGCCATTTATTATACTGAATTTATTACTTTATCACAGCCATTTATTATACTGAATTTATTACATTATCATAGCCATTTTGGCTGTGATAATGTAATAAATTCAGAATAATAATTCTGCATAGTTTAAATCATCAAATATATGCAATCATTAGTTCTGTATGAAATAATGCATTTCGGAAAAATCAATGATTACTCCCTCAACGTATAAGGCTAGATAAGGTCTCATGGGACAGTGGGCGGCTAGCTTTAAAAAGGGGGTGAACGATTTTCTATATACTTCACTACCGACCCTGTAAGTTACACCAGTGTGTCTTAGAAAAATAGGTTTATGAATATTTCTTGACTTTAGGAGGCTTGACTAGGTGTATTTTTTACAGTATTTCATAATTCTACGAAACTGAATGGTAGCTCCAGTTGATTTTGACATCTTGGAAAATGGTGCATGCTATGCTGTCTCGCCAGTACGGTTTCGTGTCAGAATTTAAGGTATTTTTTCGGGCATTTGTAGCGAAAATTTGAGGTGGTTATGACCTCGCTTTTAAATCATTTTCAGGAAATGGTGTGGTGTTACAAGTGATAGAACAAGACATAACAAAGTATCTGTGCCTCATGTTTTCAATTCGGACAAATTCAGTCGTGTTGAAATTTCTGGCCAAAAATAGGTGGGTGGGGTAACTTTGTAAAAAATTAATTGAACACATCTGATGCGGTTACTGTATTTGTATTGTGGCACGCGATTTGTACTTCATTTGCAAGTATTTTGCAATACCTGTCATAAGAGCCTCCTTAACTGATTGTGAGAGGCGGTGGTTTTATAAGTCGCCCGCCACCCTCAGAAAAGCAGTCAATTTTGGCTATTTCAACCGTCCTGTGATGCCTAAGTATACTTTGAAATTTTGATGAAATCGGCTACTGGGGACTGAGGAAATTTAAGTTAACAACAATTATTATATAGGAACATGTGTACTTGGGACCAAGAATTGGACTTTCAGTTATCAGTAGTTTCACTTAAGAGACTTTGAGGTAATTACGAACCTGTTGGCCCGGCCTTAAATGACCTTAGACCGTTTAAGCATTAAAACAAACATTGAGGTAACTATTGCAGACTGTACATGTAACTGTATTTATCATTTCTCTAGTCACAGTCGCATGCATGGCTGTGACTGGAGAAATGGAACTTATGGGTTGGTTTAAACAATATTTATTTATTTGAAATTACAAATAACAATATACATTACAATACAAGAAAGGTGGGATTGGGCGAAAACAAGCTATATGACTTATATGAATTCGTCTCCAGCATGAATGTTGCATACATGGCACGACATATTATTGTGATACATTATATTACTATTATAAACCAATTTTGTGTGGGTTATGTACCAGTGTAGACCTGATCAAAATTCAATTTTGATGAAATCGGCTACTGATCAAAATTTAATAGCACACTCCTGCAACCTGATAATGCTCTACATGTATATTGATTGCTAGAAGCATGACGTGTTTCATTGATGGAATGGCGAACAGTGCAGATCCTGATCAGACTGTGCGGATGCAGATCTCTATCGCTTGTTGGAAGCATGATGGGTGTTTCATTGATGGAATGGCGAACAGTGCAGATCCTGATCAGACTGTGCGGATGCAGATCTCTATCGTTGGAAGCATGATGTGTGTTTCATTGGTGGAATGGTGAACAGTGCAGATTCTGATCAGACTGTGCGGATGAACAGTCTGATCTGGATCTACACTGGTCGCATCACCCATACGTCTGCACTGGACCCGTTTCTCCAGTCACAGCCACATCTGGTTGAGATGTAAGTCCCATTTCTCCAGTCACAGCCACATACGTGTTTAATATACATGTGACATTTGTGTGAGTGTCATTGGAGATCATGTGATTTGAGGTGGCACTGTTTCCAACTCAACTGTGGGTGGCAGGTGGGAGCATGCAATGGGTAATTTAACGATCGGGATTCATCCTTACCGGTATCCCGAACGGAGACCTGGTTTGGCCCTCCGCCATTCTTGTATTGGAGATCATGTTTTGATTTGAGGTAGCACTGTATTCAACTGAAATATTGCCAGTTATGATGTTTTATGGCTGAAATTTCAAGTTAACTCGCTATTTGGCTAACCCTTTTCATGCTGAGGATACGTCATTATGTTTGCAGAAAATCCCAAATATTTTCCTTCTATGCGCTCAGAAGTATGTCACGACCACCATTTGAAGCGTCTCTTCGAAACTGTTGAGTGGTCGTGTAGTAGCATGTGATGATCGTGATTCATCCTTACCGGTATCCCGAACGGAGACCTGGTTTGGCCCTCAGGTATGTCTTTGGCATTCTTGCATGTGAGAGTTTAATCTGGATATACCTCTTGTATGAGTAATACGATTATTCCTAATCCTATTACTTTTAGTGGAAGGGGCCAAGTGGCTTTGGTTTGGTATGGACCTGGCACCAGGTCAGGTTAATTTAATTTCAGGGCTGAATATATATTTATTTCGATGTAAGTATTCCTTTCTGATTTCAGGATTTTCTCCCCAATTCAGCAGGCTACATCGGGATCGAACCAGTTGGCCCTGCTCTGGTTAACCCTTTTCATGCTGAGGATTTGCCATTTTGTTTGCGGAAAATCCTAAATATTGTCATACTATGCTCTCAGAAGTATATGTCACGACCACCAGTTGAACCGTCTCATCGAGACGGTTCAAATGAGTGGTCACAACATATACTTTCATTGAAAAATAACAAAAGTAAAGTAAAATATTTAATAAATTTCATACCCGTGTATTCCGCATTTAATGGTTAAGTAAAGTTCAAATTCCATGGGCAGGGCTGAATATATATTATTCTGTAAATATTGAGTTCTGATTTTGAGAATGTCTCTCATTAATTTAAGACAGGTTAAGTACGGGATATTCCAACACATTGACCTGGCCTTCAAGTTAAATGACCTTAGCTGTTGATAGGCCGTCAAACATTTGCTGTTGATAGGCCATTCAACACCAAAAACCAATGAATCAATCAAATTACATGGGAATTAAGTATTTTTGAAATACTCCGGCTATCTGACCAGGTTTTGTTGCCGACAAACCTTTGGCCATTAAATTCATTAAATCTGAAAAATATTTAAATGTATCAATGACAAAAAAGTATCCCTCCCCCAAAACAAGTTATTTGATAAAATTCTATCAAATTATTGATTTTATGGCGAAAAAAAAAAATTCCTATGGGAATTTAAACATGGGGGCTAAACATAAATTGTTTAAAATAATTTTGTAATTTTTGGACAATTTTTCAAAATCTCACTTGTTTTAGGAGCCAAACTTAAAAAAAAATGTTTTCCAAAAGATTCCCCACATCATTTCTGTCTCGTGTTCAATTGCGATGGGAAGTTACTTTTTTTTTCGCAATAAAATCAGTATTTGATGGAATTTCATCAAATAATTATTTTTTTTTGGGGGGGTGGTGGTGGGGGGAGGGGGGTGGGGGGTGTGGGTGACTTATTTTGTCATTGATGAAAAAGCACTTGCATTTAATACTTTTTAGATTTAATATGTTTAAAAATCCAGCCAAGCCAAGCTAAGCAACTGGGGCCCGTTTCACTAAACTTTGTACAACTAAAATGTTTGTTTGTAAGTGCGAATTTAGGATTGTCTGTAAATTTCAATTGATGGATTTACATTAATTGAGCATAGGCTGCATATGCAGCCTATGCTCAATAAATGTAAATCCAATAATTGTTTTCAAGAAAACATTGTTAATGTGAAATTTACAGACTACCATAATTTTGCACTTACAAACATTTTAGTCATACAGAGTTTAATAGAGAAACCGTCCCCAGATGCGGACCTGGCACCAGGTCAGTAGCCTATTTCACCAACATTGCACCTGAAATGCATTATTTCATATACATTGAAGAACTAACGGCTGCAAATGGCTGTGGTAATGTAATAAATTCAATATAATAATTCTGCATACTTTTATTCAACAAATATATGCAGCCGTTAGTTCTACAATGTATATGAAATAATGCATTTCAGGAAAAATAAATGATTACTCCCTCAAAGTATACTTTGCTAAATAAGTATACTTTGCAATTTTTATGAAATCGGCTACAAATGTCCAAGGTCAAGGTCATTCGTAATTGTATGTAAGGCAAAATAAAATGTGAAAGTTTTTCTTTTGTTTTATTTTTTATTATCAAGGCTGCCAGCGAGGGGATTAGCTTAGTGATAACAGTGGAAACAGGTCAAATATGGGATTCAACCAAATTAACCCAGCCTATAATGACCTTAGCTGTTGACAGGCCATTAAACATCGTTAAAGCTACATGCACACTTAGTAGGCACAAACTGTTCTTTATACCGGAGACATCTTCCGAGACATTTTCTGGCAAAGTAAACATTCATTCACCATCACCCCACGTATTGATTGGCATTATTATAAATTTTATATCAGACATAAATTTTCACACTGATATTAGGGGTGATAACCGTGTTTCCTTAAAATGTTAACGGACATTAATTACTATTTATATAATTTGTCGAAAATATTATTTTTTCAGCCGACACATTTAATTACTATAAATGATTAACAAATATCATGCCTCATTTGCATATGAAAATAACGTGATACACGTGATAATGCGAGTCACTATCGGTAAAATAAATATTACTAAGTGATTATATTTGTTTAGCGGGCAGTCGTAATTTTTAGAACTGGTGAAATAGTGACACAATTATATACTTTTTGTCGAGCCCGCTTGATCACAATGATGTCCGGGTGTCCGTCCGTCCGTGTCTGTGTTAAAGTTTTTAAATACCTTGTATGCTTATTAGTCATCATCCATATATTCATGCTGTATCCCACTCATGCGGCCCCTGTGCCCAATGTCAAGGTCAAATGACTTAGAAGTTTGCGTTCCGAAATCTGCGTTAAAGTTTTTAAATACCTTATATCTCTGCAGTCCTAAGTCACATTGACTTGAAACTTCATATACTTATTAGTCATCATCCAAATATAAGGTTTCTGTCAAAATGTGTATGAAAGTTTTCACATACGTACTATCTCTAACTATAAGTCAGATTCGCTTGAAACTTTGTATGCTTATTGGGCATCAAACTTCAAATAAATACACTCTGAGACCATCAAATGCCTCGGCGGGCTCAACATGCGGGCCGCGGCCATCTGGTATTTAATTCCAATAAAGAACAGTTTGTGGCTACTGAGTGGGCATGTACCTTTAAATAAAGAAATGGACAAATAATGATGTATGAACTCTAGCCATATACCCGGATATGGCTACCTGCGGTCAAGTGGGTAGCTGGAGGGAGCACACCCTCACATATGTCTTTGGCATTTTGTGTGTGACAGTTGAATCTGTAGCCTATTTCACCAACATTGCAAAGTATACTTTAGTAGCAAAGTATACTTTGAGGGAGAAATTTTCAATTTTATGATAAATTTATTAATTTTTATTATACTGAATTTATTACATTATCACAGCCAATTTGGCTGTGATAATGTAACAAATTCAGTATAATAATTCTGCATACTTTTAATCATGAAATATATGAATGTGTTGCTTCTATATGAAATAATGCATTTCAGGAAAAATAAATGATTACTCCCTCAAAGTATACTTTGCTAGATAAGTATACTTTGCAATTTTGATGAAATCGGCTACTGGTTATACCCCTTATGTCAGTATTACCAAGTGACTTGGTGTGGTATGGACGTGGCACCAGGTCAGATTATTCTAATTTCAAGGCTGAATATATTTGTTCTCAATGTAAATATTCCGTTCTGATTTTGGGATTTTCCCCCAATGCAGCAGTTTAAAATGGGATCGAACCCGTTTGCCCGGCCTTACATGACCTAAGCTGTTGATAGGCCGTTAAACATTAATAAACAGACAAACAAAATACTTGCGGTCAATGGAAATTCACACGATCGTGTACACATTTTGGAGTTGCAATTATAGTGTACACTCCCATGCCATAAATAGAGAATGCCATTATGTATGTTGACATTTACATCAACTTTTCCCATTGAGGCCAATGTTGACAGTGCTGAAATTGCCATCTTGAAATCAGTTTCGTAGACCACGTGTGTCATCTTGTACATTTTACAGAGTTGCATCTCTAAACCAATAGCACTTTTAACCCTTTCAACACTACAGACCTCTATAGAGACAATGTTTGCAAACAGTGCAGATCCAGATGAGCCGGCTCGTAACGAGCCGTCTCATCAGGATCTCCACTGTTTGTTAATAGTTATCAAGTTTGAAAAAAATACTCTTTCTGAAGAATTGAATAGCCTGAAAATTTGAATGGACCAATGAAATAGCATGAAACAGTGGCATGGAACAGCCCATTAAGTTACTTGGTGTTGAAAGGGTTAATATAATTCAGAGTGTGTAAAAGAGTATTATACCCCCAGATTTCAAATTCAATGCATATTTTACTTTTACAATTGTATTATAATAAAACAAATTAAAAAATTCACTTATTTGAGCTGCAAAAAGCAAACAATAATAGTTTGATTTAAAATGGTCACGATTTGCCTGGTTTGACCCTCAGGTAAGTTTTTATCTTTGGCTCTTTTGTTACCTGAGAGTTGAATTGGGTTATTGCCCATTATAAAAGTAGTAAGATTATTACTGATCCTACTGTTTTTGGGAGGGGCCAAGTGATTCTGGTGTGTCGAGGACCTGGCATCAGATCAGGTTTATTCTGATTTCAGGGCCGTATATATAGTTTTGTTATTGTAAATATTCAGTTCTGATTTTGGGATTTTCTCTCCATTTGTACATGTACTTGAACATGTACATGTACTTGTACAGGTAATATATGGGATTTAGTACTAAACCCATTGACCCGGCCTTAAATGACCATAGCTGTTGATATGCCGTTAAACCCCAACAAACAAACAAACAAAATGGTAGTTCCGTGACACTAGATCATGCAAAGAATGGCGACTACCATATACCCCGGTCAGAATATGCGGGCTCCATCTGCGGTTAGACTTGTCACAGAGAATAGTAGGTTAGTGCCGTGAATGGGACAAAATATCTGGCAAGGCTCAGGAAACGGGATGGACGTGGCTCTACCGAGCACATCCCGTTTCCGTGCCGCGCCAGATATGTTTTCCCATTCACGGCACTAACCTACTATTCAATTTATCCCGTCAACACCTACAGATGGCTGTAAAATGCAAAAATGGTATTGACTGGATATCAAAAATACGCATACGCACTGTGTTGACGGGATAAAAGGCGTTGGTTGTTCTCAATCTCTGGGTCGCATATGCAGCCTATGCTCAATAAATGTAAATCCATCAATTGAAATTTCCAGACTATCCTCAATTTGCACTTATGAACATTTTAGTCGTACAAAGTTAAGTGAAACGGGCCCGTTTCCCAAATGGGACCTTGCGACGTTTACGACCAGCGTAGACACAGATCAAACAGTGCAGTCCTTATCAGGGATATGATGTTAATATTTCAGTTACGGAAGTCGTGTGAATGTTCCCGAGGATCAGGGGACCGTTTCATTAAACTTTGTACAACTTTTTAAACAATTATTGGACTTGCATTTATTGAGCATATTATGCAGCCTCTGTTCAATAAATGTAAATTCATCAATTTCCAGACTATCCTAAATTTGCACTTGCGAACATTTTAGCCATACGTAGTTTAGTGAAACGGTCCTCAGGATCTGTAAATGGTTAAAATGTCATAAGGTGATAAGGTACCTTCAAAGTGAAATATAAATATCAAACGGGGAGAAATCACAATGTTTCACTGTTAACCCTCTAACCCCTAAGTAACTGAATGGGCTGCGATATGTTCATTTTGCAACCAATCCAATCACCGCAAAATGATTTTCAGACTATTCCATTTATAAAAAGGGGGTATTTGTTTTTCTCAAAAATATGAAAATTACTTTCAAACAGTGCAGATCCTGATGAGACGGCTCGTTACGAGCCGGCTCATCTGGATCTGCACTGTTTGCATAAACCGATATAGCGGGCTTTCGGGTTCAAAGGGTTCATACGTGTAATATGTGAGCTTCATCAGGTAGCATTGACAGCCAGCGGCCTACATGGGCCCGCCTACATACAACATGGCCTACGCTAATTTTGCCAATATTTGAGTTTATTTAACTTTCAAAATTCTTGAATATTGTGCTGGAAATCAAGCAGCTTGATCGGTTGAGCCAGGAGCTGTGTTCAGAAACATCAACATGGGCAAGATGAACTCGGGTGGTTGTGTATAATCAGCAGCAACTCGTATCATTCGTTCACAGAACCCATAAGCCCCAGGGTGCCGTTTCACTAAACTTTGCAAGACTAAAATGTTTATAGGTGCAAAATTATTGGATTTACATTTATTGAGCATAGGCTGCATATGCAACCTATGCTCAATAAATGTAAATCCATCAATTGCAATTTACAGACGATCCTAAATTTGCACTTACGAATATTTTAGTCGTACGAAGCTTTACTACTGAAATGGGCCCCTGTTCTCCATTCACAACCACATATGACCCTACAGTAACTGTTGCCGGAATGTAATGCCTTTTCTCATGGAACATTTCTAGTATCTGCATAGAGTGGTTAAAATAATCAGAGGCAAAACAAATGTTATCCTAGTTTATCATTGCAACCAGTATAGTAGCCGATTTCACCAAGATTGCTTAAGCATTCTTATCTAGCCAAGTATACTTTAAGGGAGTAATAATTTAATTTTCCTGAAATGCATTATTTCGTTTAGAACAACTGCATATATTTAGGGGATAACCATGCTTTGTTTTTCGATTTGGAGCGGTATGTGTGTGGTTTTATGGTCTGACGAGTTTTAAAATGAGTTTAAAATTGATTCACAGACCATAAAACCTCCCACATACCGCTCCAAATCGAAAAACAAAGCATAGTTATCCCCATGCTAATGCGTACAGTGTGCTCCCTGCTTTCAGAAACGTCGGAGAATATCATGAATAGTGATGTTTTTCAATACGGCTCCGCCAACACGTCGCCGTAAAACTGATTCTCAAACAGTGAAACCTCCCACATGCCGCCCCAAATCGAAAAACAAAGCATTTTATATGCTGTGATTTTTCATATTTTATAGGATTGCAATTGACCAATTAGATGCATGCTTTCTATTTTCAGTGCATTAGAATTGATTAAGCGTATACAGAATTATTATACTGAATTTATTACATTATCACAGCCAAAATGGCAAGATCAGTAAGTATACATTGCAATTTTGGTGAAATCGGCCACTGATACATGAACTAGAAACGCGAATATTAGTGCTTCTACTACTAGATTATATAAGGTGAAACTGACCACCTAACTGTGGATGGGTTGACAGTATAGTGAGTAGAGCAATGAGCGAGTGGGTTCAATCCTCACCCTATGCATGAACAAAAATTTTCATAGGACTTCCAACCGATTGTCTTTCCGACGAGACTGGTCTTTCGGATGAGACCGCATCTCTATATGACCAACTGTTGCTGGAATGTTAAATCCTGTCGCATGGATGCACTAATGGCAAATGCAGCCTCTCTCCTGGTTTATGAATATTTGTGTTTCTAGGATCAGGTTTAATAGAGTAAAACTGACCACCAATCCCCAACGTACCATTTTCTCAGCAGGTGGTCCCGTCTTATGGTGTACGAACGGGGTCAAAACTAAAATTACAGGTGCACCTGTAAAATATGCAGGTAGACCTGTGAAATTTACAGGTTTATTTTTGACAGGTGGTCCTGTAAATTTGAGTTTTGACCCCGTTCATACAACATACCGTCTAGCCATTATCGTAAACATTCACACCACCACCATCTTAACCCTTAGAACGCGGGAAGCAACAATTGTCATCTGCTGTTGTTTTATATTTTGTCTTCTTTCTCAATAAAAACATGGGTCGACAGCCCTTTAGAATCATTTCCACTGGAAATTATTCTAAAGTACTCTCAAACCATGTTTTAATGAGAAAAAAAGGAAAATAGATGCTACAAGCAGACGACACCATTTAATTCAGCAGTGCAACAACAGTTAATAACATTTGAATACTGGTGTTTTATATTTTGCCTTCTTTCTCGATAAAAACATGCTTTGAAAGAACTTCATAATTCATTTCTATTGAAATGATTCCGTAGTGCCGTCAAACTATGTTGGAGAGAAAAAATAGAGAAGAAAACGGCAAACGACAATATTTAATTCATTTAATTCCGCATAGTAAGAGTTATTTTGTAATTACAGTAGAGAACCTCTAAACCGGACAACAAGAAACACATGTGATCATAATTTTTATCATTTATCTCAGCTGTTCGTAATAGCATATCACTCAACTACGACTCGGAATAATCAAATGCCTGATTTACAGTGAAACCTCGCTAAACCGGACACCCTGGGAGGTCCCCAGGGTGTCCGGTTTAGCGAGGTTTCAATGTACTGATGACACGGAAGGACAAAATACGTCTTATCAGATGTAAATAGTCTATAGATAACGTTATTAGTGTTGATTGGCATGTACAAATAAAACATTGGACAAATGTATACTTTTAATTATTTATAATAATACTGTTACATATAATTTAAACATTGTATCTATACGGAACTACAGCACATGTCGGCAGAATGGCACGGAGCTCAAGTTTCGTCACATCAGGTGGGCAGGAGTCACAAACGGACTCCAGGAATGGCTTGATGAGCATGTGGATAGTGTGTTGGACTTCATCACCGAAGGTTGCAAGTTCAAGCTTCCACCTGAAGCATTAAAAAGACTTTCATAAGACATGCAGGGCCACTAAAGCATGTCTTACCCTAAGGACCAGTGTGATGGAAAAACAATGTAGTATTAACCCTTTCTATTTTCCATTTTTATCATCAAAAACATGCTTTGTCAGCACTTTAGAACAATTTACAACATGCTTTGACAGCACTTAAGAATCATTTCCATTGGAAATGATTCACAAGTGCTGTCAAACCATGTTTTTTATTGAGAAATAAGGCAAGATAAAAGCAACAGCAGACGACACTTGTTGTGAGTAGCGGTCTAAGGGTTACACAGGGCCACTAAATCACGTCTCATCCTAAGGACCAGTGTGATGGAAAAACAATGTAGTATTAATATTTTCACCCCTCTAGTTCTTCAGGTGAGATTTGAACCAGTAGTCTATTTCACCAACATTGCAAAGTATACTTTTCTAGCGAAGTATACTTTGAGTGTCAAGAGAAATTTTCAATTTATGGATCAATTTATGGATCAATTTATATTTTTTTATTATACTGAATTTATTACATTACCACAGCCATTTTGGCTGTGATAATGTAATAAATTCAGTATAATAATTCTGCATACTTTTAATCAAATATGTGCAGTGGTTAGTTAATAAATGATTACTCCCTCAAAGTATACTTTGCTAGATAAGTATACTTTGCAATTTTGATGAAATCGGCTACTGAGGCCTCGTATCTATATGACATTAGCTGGGAAGGTAAATGCTAAATCACGTGAACCATTTGTCATCAATATTTTCATCACCAATTGAAGGGGTCAATGAAAGAAGGGTGCTAATTCGCCATATGGAATTATACTCCTCTGGCTGCAATGCATTTTTTATTTGTGTCTAATATCCAGACTCGATACTATTCTATAATACTCGAAAATAAGATTTTTTTGTTGTAACCCAAATTTTCTGTCTGTAACGGAGGACGACATACAAGTCGTTATAGACAGAGGATGTGGGTGAAATTGGTCTTGTGACTTAAACTGTCCGACTTTAAACTGGTATCAGGCTTCATGCACGAGGTGGCCTCTAACACATGGTAAAAAACATCAAAGAACTACAGAATTATCATGATGTGCCGATTGCCTTTTTTTATTTCCACGTCCTAACAACTGGGGCTTGTTTCAGTAAACTTTGTATGACTAACAAATTCGTAAGTGCAAAACTCCCCAACAATTCACATTAAAGAGCCGATTTTGTGAAACCTTTCGTGATTTGTTCCTTTCAAAGACTTACATATACAGTCAAACCTCCCCGAATGGCCACCTCTACAACAACACCCTCTCTATAACAACAGCCGCTATTTAATATACCAAATTAATGATTTCCTCTGTATCTAACGCTTAGACTGCCGAGCACGAAAATTGTCGTCTGCTATTGCTTTTGCCTTCTTTCTCAATAAAAACCTGTTTTGACAGCATTTTAGAATCATTTCCATTCCATCATAGAAAACGGATGCCTCACATATCGCTTTGTTAGTAAACAAGGCGAAATTCCAAGCCCAAAAGGCCTTATGGGGAGATAATACATGACCCAGTGGTCGAATCAAAAATCAAAATAAACTGCACATCTACTCATCATAAGGAAGCTACATACCAAGTTTCAGGTCTGTAGCTCCTACGGTTTAAAATTTATACGAGTTACAAGGCAAACTTGGGAAATTCTAAGTCGAAGGGGGGATAATCCATCAAATAAAAAAATTGAAATAAACTTTGCGCATCTACTCATCTTAAGAAAGCTACATACCAGGTTTCAGGTCTGTAGCTATTACTAATTAAAAAATTTATGACCTACAATTGTCACAAGGTCAACACAAGAGTTCCCATGATGATGACTGGTACTGCACGCCGGCGTAAAATATTTTGCATCGAAATAGGCGCCAAATTCGTGATGATTTCCCATTCAGCAATGTGCAGAATATACTGCATAAACGCATTTTCGTCTAGTAACCGGCGCAAATTTAGACGAAGAATGCGTTTATGCGATATATCTTAGTAGAGCCGAGTGAAATCTCGTCAGGAAACTGGTGTATTTTCGACGCGAAACATTTTGCGCGGGCATGGAGTGCAGTACCAGTGAAGGAACATTGAAGTGACCGCTCTAAGATGAGCCATGAGCTGTAGCCTATTTCACCAACATGGAGAAGTATACTTATCTAGCAAAGTATACTTTGAGGGAGAAATTTTCAATTTAAGAATAAATGTATTAACTTTTATTATACTGAATTTATTACATTATCACAGCAATTTTGGCTGTGATAATGTAATAAATTCAGTTTAAAAATTCTGCATACTTTTAATCATCAAATATATGCAGTCGTTAGTTCTATATGATATAATACATTTCGGAAAAAGTAATGATTACTCCATCAAAGTATACTTTGCTAGATATTTGAAGTATACTTTTCAATTTTGATGAAATCGGCTAATGATCAAATACACAGAGGACTCGAATATACAAACACATTTGTGGCTGTGAGAGACGAAATGGAGCTGATGGGGTTTTGCGACTGGTGTAGATCCAGATCAGCCTTTGCAGCCGCATATTTCACAATTCAATGTACAGTGCAACCTCTCTAAAACAGCCACCCATGGGAAGACGCAAAACTGGCTGTTGTAGAGGTGGCTGTTATAGGGAGGTTAATGCTAAATTAAATTTTGTCGTCCGCTGTTTATTTTCTTTGATAATTCTCATCAAAACATGCTTTGGCAACATTTTAGAATCATTTCCAATGGAAATGATTCTAAAATGCTGTCAAAACATGTTTTTATTGAGAAATAAGGCAAAAGCAACAGCAGACGACACTGTTAGTGCTCAGAAGTACAAATGTTAAATACAGAGGAAATCATCCATTTGGGATATAAAATAGCGGCCGTTATAGAGAGGGTGTTGTTGTAGAGAGGTGGCCGTTTGGGGAGGTTCGACTGTAGTTGTATGCACGTTTCACAGTGGAGCCTCTCTAAACTGGACACCCTGAGATTCCACTGTATTGTGACGACTCATTTGAGCTGTCTCGGTGGGACGGTTCAAATGAGCGGTAACAACTTAACGTCGGTCGGTGCATAATTAAGAATATTATTTATTTTTCGTAGAAAAACTGTAATGGGTTTTTATAAATGTTATTAATTTCCCTCCTGTCTGATGTTGAATTAGAATGTCTCCTACTCGCTGCACACTCGCTGGCCCATTCAAAAGGGCCAATATTGTGATATAAGAAATATTGTTTTGTACATTATAATTTGACAACGCCATGTCCGGTTTATAACACAATTGGCAACGAGCCTGCTACTCACCAATGAAAGTTTGATCCTCGACCGTAGCAGGATGTGAGATGGTATGGTAGTTGCCAGATTGACCAGTGGGTTTGATCCGGGTACTCCAGCTACCTCTCACCATTATGCCTCCATCTGTGCCAAAGACAGCTTTGGTATAAGTGCCCTCATCGTGTTTGTAATCGTTGTAAAAACAGTGTTTTTAGCACCAGTTATAGTGAAATAAAGTTGTTGCACAATGCTGTATTCTTTTTTCATCGTAAAACTCTCGCCTTTTAGTCCGGGCTTGAGACCGGCTGGATATCAGGAACAACTGGTGCGGTCACCTTGTCCACTGCACGCGCATCCGTTGGTCGATATCCAGGCAGGGTTGTTTCACGGTTTTTGTGCAGCCCATGGTTACGTGTTCAATGGTCACATTGATTACAGTACTGCTTGATCTTTGCCCTATTTTGTTAGAGGTTGTCATAAAAAAAAAAGTTGAATGATAAATACCCAAACAATTATCACACAAAAATTAAAACTACAACAAATAAAGTGCGTAAATTGGTAAATGAAAAAGTTATGACACATATACCAAGGACAGATTCACATAGGGGAAAACCCACCTAGCAGTCTACCCAGGTCTGCTTGGTTAACGAACAAACGGTGCTAGTTCAAAAATATAGTAAACTATTACAATTAAGAAGTCCTCCCCCCCCCCGCCCCCATCTGAAATCCTTGATCTGCCCCTCCCCTGTATACAACTAATTTTATGTTTCATCAAGAAAAGATTACGTGGTTAAAAAATAAAAAAGGACTGAACCTATTTTCAAACTCAATCGTTATGTTGTATTTAGGCAAGTAAAAGGTAAAGACGAAAGTTGATGAAAGAAAACTAATGTGATCGCATGGTAATGAAAATCTTATAAAAAAAAAAGGAAAGCGGTTCCAATGCGAGATAGTTACTGACCAGACCAGACCAGACGCCTACCCTCTAAGCTCAATGCCAACGTTCAAGGTCAAGCAGTACAGTGAATCATTTGGGACGTGATGTACAGCAATACACAGGTGCGTTTAGTTTGCCGAATGTTCCGAAAGATAAAAAAATATATTAAGACATTAAAAGTGAATAATAATACTAACTAGTAAATATCTAATATGTTCTTATTAGACATTAAAAAGTTACTGCATTATTACCCTAAACGTTATTAGACATTATTTCGCAAAATGTTTCGCGTCGAAAATACATTTACAAATGTTGTTTGTTTATAAAACGTTACAAACCAAGTTAATGCATCAAATCCCAGTCCAACAACGTCGGAGAGACGCCTAAGATGTGTTCAGTACCTTGGTCGACTTTTACCGGTAGGTGCTCCATACATGTGGCAGATCCTAGAGAAATTATGACAAGACAACATTAACTACATCAAACCATGCAATCGGTAATGCTTTCTATTCTGAAATATAGACAAGAGAACATTAACTATCGGACTGTCCATACTGGAATAGAGACAAAAAAACATAAACTGTTATACTTTATCCTGGAATAGTGACAAGAAACCAAAAACTGTCATACTTTGCATCCTAGAATATGGACAAGAAACCGTTAACTGTCAAACGGTCTTATCTGAAATATATATATAGACAAGAAACCATAAACTGTCATATCTTCCAACCTGGAATATAAGAAAGAAACCATAAGTTATCCTTTACAATCTGCAATATAAACAAGAAACCATAAACTGTCAAACTTTACAATCTGGAATATGTACAATAAATGGTAAAATGTTATACTATACAGTCTGAAATAGACAAAAAAGGTAAATTGCCATACTTTCCAAACTGGCATATGGGCAAGACGTGGTACTGTCGTTCTCTCAAATCTGACATTTGAACAAGAAATGGTAAACTGTCACGTGTTCCAATCAGGAAGATGGACAAGAAACAGCTAAGATTCATTTCTCAAATATGGAATATGGACAAGACATGGTGAACTTTCATATTTCCATTTTGAAATATGTACAGAAAATGGAGTAGAATACAATACGAACAAGAAATGGTAACCTGTCGATTGACATTAGGGAGGACATGGTTCACTGTATTGTTGCCATTCTTATCATATGGACCAGACATGGTAAACTTGCATTGCCATACTGGAATACCGATAAGTGGTAAACTGTTGCAGTATTTTTGCAATTCTTGATCATATGGGCAAGAAATGGTTTTGGCATTCTGGACCATGTCTGCCATAGATTTCAGCTTGAGAGGAAATGTTTGAGGTAGCAAAACTTCCATAAATCTGGTGTAGTACCCAACGTATTGTTTTGTCCTTGTGCTTCTTGTTGGCAGAGGGGTTGATGTATTCTAGAAGTACGTTTGTTGGTCACCACTGATCCTTACAATCTCATCAAAATCGCTATCACACTTACTACCACTACAATTGCTATCAGTGCCCACATCATTCGCTACACCACACTCCCTATCACCACACTCCCTATCACCATCTCACTATCATCTCCCCGCGACATCTCCGACCCGCGACATCATAGCCCACGCTAATCCTGGCTGCATTACCGCCCGCGACGAGACCGTGAAAACAAACCGCTCGCGAAATCACTGCGCGCGACAACACTGTCCTTCATCATCACATCATCATAACTATCCTCAACAAAACAAAATAAGATTTTAAAATCCAATAAGAATATATTCCCTTAACGTATCACCGACCTTACCATTATCGCACCCTTGTATCACGACCCCGGTTTTACTATGAAATAAGAATAAGTTGCCTGAACCTATCATTGACCTTACCATTACTGCATCCTCGTCTTACTGTGTATTACTTACATACCACCGCCTGGGTCTTCCTAGCCCGCGTCACCATCGCTCAAGCCATCAGCGCCCAGTGACCTCGCCGGCCATCAGCGCCCAGTGACCTCGCCGGCCACCATCACCCGCGCCATCATCGACGACATCACCATCGTCCACGCCACTATCACCGCGCAATCATCACCCCCGTTACCCTTTACGAAACAGACATTTATAGGTACCTGCCCTTTTGCATGACGAATACGACTGATTACCGAACGACTGATAACATATTGTTGTATCAGGCATTGACCTGATATCAACATCCGGATTACAACGAAGTGAAAACTGACGTTCCATTGGTCGGATGAGGACACATGACGTTACCGAATGACGTCAGTGTAATGACGCAACATAAACAAGTCCACGTTCTGTCCATAGAATACGACGTCATCTAATGTTATTTTCGAGCATAAAACTTTACCTGATAAATAGAATACTTGTCAGGCTTGGCTCAGAAACGATAGGAATTCCTCGGCAAGCCTCGAAATTCCTAAAAGTTTCCTAGCCTTGCCTGATAAACTTGATATCAAAAGACACTAGCCTGGTATTCTCTTTATTGTTTCTCGTGTGTGTGGCCAGAAACATTATTACATGTACTTAACATGTACTTTGTTTCTGGCCACACACAGGAGAAACTTAAAGTAAGCATGAAATTTGAATGTTACACGCAGTGGACATCTATAAGTTCTTAATACTATGGTAAGTATGTATGTGTGAAGTATGTTAATATGGAGTCCTAGAACTACAACTGGGACGGACACGGTTCCTAGAAACCAGTGTCCACTCCATTTGTAAACTTTAAAATATAGTCATATGATGCACTATGATAAAAAGAGGCCTCATAACTCATTTGTAATTGTATTCGCAAACACCTATATACCACATACAATGTATTCCAGTTAAGAAAACATGTTTGAGTTGCTTTAAAAGATGTTTTGACCAAATCTTTGCAAACATGGCAGCCCAGACGAGACGGCTCATCAGGATCAGCACCACTTGCAAACACAGGTCACCTAAAACTATTTTTATCCCGTCAACACAGTGCGTATGTGCCGTGAAACACGGTGCCATGAAACATTTCGATATCCTGTCAATACGACCTAATCACTGTGTATGAATATGTGCAGTGATTGGGGTTATGTCTTTGCATTTTAAAGCTATTTGTAGGTGTTGACAGGATAAATAGAATAGTAGGTTAGTGCCGTGAATGGGAAAAAAATATCTGGCGCGGCACGTAAACGGGATGTGCTCGGCAGAGCCTCGCCCATCCCGTTTCCTGAGCCTTGCCAGATATTTTTACCCATTCACGGCACTAACCTACTATTCTCTATATAAGCAACCATGACCATCACAAAAGATGGCACATCACACTCCACTGAACTTGTAATTTGTATGAACTTGATCAGCGTTTAACGTCCGCTTTTCTGACATAGAGGTACAAGCCTCAGGGAATCTACACGCAGACGGGTCAACGGGATCGTGTCCCATATCCACCTGTCCGAGGGGGGTAAATCCCAACTTCAGAACTCAATATTTACAATCAAAATATATATTCAGTCCTGAAATTAGAACAACCTGATCTGGTGCCAGGCCCTCGCCACACCAGCATCATTTATCCCATCCCCTAAAAGTAATAGGATTAGCACTAATCTTACTTTTATATATGGGGCATAGCCGGACTCAACTCTCACATACCAGAAAGCCAAAAATGTACATGAGGGCCAAATCCGGTAAAGTGGGTTCCGGAAAGTATGAACCAATCGTTAAGCCAGTTTAGTCGCCTTTTACGACAAGCAATGATTACTGCAGCACTAATCTCAGGATCAGTTGATCCCGCCCCGGTGCCTGCACGGGGCTCAGCATGCATGAACCAGTGACATGGTCAACACATGCCGTGTCAGTACCATACCGTACCACAGCATAAATGAAGCTGAATTTACTTTTATCGCTTACATAACATAATTACGTACTATATACATGTTTCTATTACATTATATCTTGTACATTTATTTAATACTGAGTAGAATATACTGCTTTTGTATACATTACTTAAATTCATGTATTATATTATTCACAAAATTAGTTAGATTTGGTATGACAATTTTCTTCTTAGATTACTTTAAATTTTTAAATTTCAGTGCATTAGGTCTATTAAATATAAAATCTCTTAATATATTTTTTTCTTTCATCCTTAAAATTAGAGAAATTGTTCCAGCGTCTTACTTCTATTGGTTATGGTTGTATAATTAAATTTATTTATTATAAAATTCACAAAAAAACTGCTATTGGTAATTTATTTTATGGATCGCTCTGTAGCCGTTGGATATTGGATGTCTGGATTTAATATTAAATCAATTCTGCCTATGCTGACAAGAATATTATTTACCTAATCAATTGTATTCGTTACGGTCATTAACCATCGCTTCATATATTAAATTGCTTAGTTTAGATTGTTTTTCCATTTTTAATGTTATCCAGTAATTTATGATACGTGATTTAATTTCGATGTCAAGTGGGTATCTACTAAGTTTGCATATAACATTTTATCTTAATTTAGTGATATTAGAAGAAAGATGTAAATTTTAAATTAAATTAAACCCATCCCCGTTCATGCCCCATACCATCCCCACATCATCCCCGCATCTCGTCCCCATCACCATATTATACACCCGCGATCTTGTCCCCCATCACCATCCCCGCGCCTCATGTCCCCATCACCTCCCCACACTCATCCTGCCATATGTACCCATCACCATCCCCACTCACCCCATACCATCCCCGTACCATCATCGTCCCCATCACCATCCCCGTGCCATCATTGTCCCTATCACCATCCCACACCATCATCGTCCCCCATCACCATCACCGCGCCATCATCGTCCCCATCACCATCCCCGCGCCATCATCGTCCCCCATCACCATCACCATCCCACGCCATCACCATTATATTTATTCATTTCCTTCCATTGTATTATCATTCATTCACATTCTCTCATTTTTATTCTTTCATTTTCATGTCTTTCCGTTCATCATTGTTCTCTTCATATATTTCATATTTTTCTACATTTCGTTCATTACCTGCTTTTATTTTCATGTTCCATAACTCATCTCCACATCTCTAACGCATCTTCACCACAATCTGCTCCAGCCGTCACTGTAATCGCCATCATCCATTGTACCATCTCCACAATCGCCATCATCACCGCTCGCATCATCATCCCCCATCACCATCTCCGCGCCATCATTGTCCCCCATCACCATCCCCGCGCCATCATCATCCCCGCGCCATTATCATCCCCGCGCCATCATCGCCTCATCATCACCATCACCGCGCCATCATTGTCCCCCATCACCATACCCGCGCCATCATCGTCCGCGTCACCATTGCCCCCTTCACCATCACCTACAAAATCCCCCACATCAGCGCCCACATCATCACCCACATCAGCAGCTCCATCATACTTCCATCATCACCCACATCACCTTCATCTCGACTCACATCACCAACATCAGCACCCATGTCATCGCCCATGCCATAACCTACATCATCGCCCATGCCATCATGACCCACATCATCACCCATGTCATCACCCACATAATCATCGCACACACCATCATCACCCATGTCACAATACACATATTACACCTACTACACCTATACCTACACATGTCATAATTACTATCCTCAACAACACAAGATAATCAAAATAATAGACACATTGAATGCATTACATGAAACTCATCACCGACCTTACCATTACAGTACCCTCTTGCCACGGCCCTCGTTTTTAATGTCCTCGACATCACCTACAAACGAATGTAATAAAGTCACATGGAATACAGTACATGGAATACACCATACCCGCGCCATCATCTTCGACGCACCATCATCGTCCTCCATCACCATCCCCACGCCATCATCGTCCACGTCACCATCACTGTCCTCAACATCACCTACTCACGAATGTAATAAAGTCACATGGAATACAGTACATGGAATACACCATACCCGCGCCATCATCTTCGACGCACCATCATCGTCCTCCATCACCATCCCCACGCCATCATCGTCCACGTCACCACCACCGTCCTCAACATCACCTACACACGAATGTAATAAAGTCACATGGAATACAGTACATGCAATACACCATCCCCGCGCCATCATCATCCCCGCGCCATCATCGTCGCCGCACCATCATCGTCCTCCATCACCATCCCCACGCCATCATCGTCCACGTCACCATCACTGTCCTCAACATCACCTACTCACGAATGTAATAAAGTCACATGGAATACAGTACATGCAATACACCATCCCCGCGCCATCATCTTCGACGCACCATCATCGTCCTCCATCACCATCCGCACGCCATCATCGTCCACGACACCACCACCGTCCTCAACATCACCTACACACGAATGTAATAAAGTCACATGGAATACAGTACATGCAATACACCATCCCCACGCCATCATCGTCCTCTATCACCATCCCCACGCCATAATCGTCCACGTCACCACCACCGTCCTCAACATCACCTACACACAAATGTAATAAAGTCACATGGAATACAGTACATGCAATACACCATCCCCGCGCCATCATCGTCGCCGCACCATCATCGTCCTCCATCACCATCCCCACGCCATCATCGTCCACGTCACCACCACCGTCCTCAACATAACCTACACACGAATATAATAAAGTCACATGGAATACAGTACATGCAATACACCATCCCCGCGCCATCATCGTCGCCGCACCATCATCGTCCTCCATCACCATCCCCACGCCATCATCACTGTCCTCAACATCACCTACTCACGAATGTAATAAAGTCACATGGAATACAGTACATGCAATACACCATCCCAGCGCCATCATCATCGACGCACCATCATCGTCCTCCATCACCATCCCCACGCCATCATCATCCACGTCACCTCCACCATCCTCAACATCACCTACACACGAATGTAATAAAGTCACATGGAATACAGTACATGCAATACACCATCCCCGCGCCATCATCGTCGCCGCACCATCATCGTCCTCCATCACCATCACCGCGCCATCATTGTCCACGTCACCATCACCGTCCTCAACATCACCTACACACGAATGTAATAAAGTCACATGGAATACAGTACATACAAAACACCATCCCCGCGCCATCATCGTCGCCGCACCATCATCGTCCTCCATCTGAGTAGAATATACTGCTTTTGTATACATTACTTAAATTCATGTATTATATTATTCACAAAATTAGTTAGATTTGGTATGACAATTTTCTTCTTAGATTACTTTAAATTTTTAAATTTCAGTGCATTAGGTCTATTAAATATAAAATCTCTTAATATATTTTTTTCTTTCATCCTTAAAATTAGAGAAATTGTTCCAGCGTCTTACTTCTATTGGTTATGGTTGTATAATTACTTAAATTTATTTATTTATATTTAAAAATCACAAAAAAAAACTGTATGTTAATTTATTTTATGGATCGCTCTGTAGCCTTGGATATTGGATGTCTGGATTTAATATTAAATCAATCTGCCTATGCTGACAAGAATATATTTACCTAATCAATTGTATTCGTTACGGTCATTAACCATCGCTTCATATATTAAATTGCTTAGTTTGTTTAGATTGTTTTTCCATTTTTAATGTTATCCAGTAATTTATGATACGTGATTTAATTTCGATGTCAAGTGGGTATCTAACTAAGTTTGCATATAATTTTCATTTTATTTTTTTTCTTAATTTAGTGATATTACGAAGAAAATGAGCAATGTAAATTTTAAATTAAATTAAACACCATCCCCGTACCATTGTCCCCATCACCATCCCCCACACCTCATCATCCCCCATCACCATCATCCCGCGCCATCATCGTCCCCCATCACCATCCCGCGCGATCATCGTCACCCCCATCACCATCATCCCGTGCCATCATCGTCCCCATCACCATCCCCACACCATCATCCCCATCACCTCTACCATCATCGTCCCCATCACCATCGTGCCATCATTGTCCCCTCATACCATCCACATCGTGTCCATCACCTGTCCCTCGCCCATCACCATCCCCGCGCCATCTGTCCCCCACCACCATCGCGCCATCTGTCCCCCATCACCATCCCCGTGCCATCATTGTCCCCATACATCACCATCCCCGCCCATCACCATTATATTTATTCATCTTGTATTACATCATTCTCATTTTTATTCTTTCATTTTCATGTCTTTCGTTCATCATCATATATTTTATTTTTCTACATCGTCATTACCTGCTTTTATCATGTTCCATAACTGTCCATCTCACATCTCTTAAGCATCTTTCACCCAATCTGCTCAGCCGTCACTGAATCGCGTCATCCATTGTACATCTCCACAATGCATCATCACCGCTGATCATTGTCCCCCATCACCATCTCCGTATCATTGTCCCCCATCACCATCCTACGCCATCATTCCATTCCCCCCGCTCCATTCTCCGCGCCATCATTGTCCCCATCACCATTCGCTCTCATCATTCTTTGCATTTTCCCCGTGCATCAATTTCCGTTCATACATTGACCATCACATCATATTTATTCATTTCCTTCCATTGTATTCTCATTACATTCTCGTTCATTCTTTCATTTTCATGTCGTTTTCATCATGTTCCTTCATATGTTTCTATTTTTCTACATTTCGTTCATACTGCTCAATGTTCATAATGTCTTTCATCTACGATCTTGACCATCTGTCCAGCCGTCACTGTAATCGCCATCATCCATTGTACCATCTCCACAATCGCCATCATCACCGCTCGCATCATTGTCCCCCATCACCATCTCCGCACATCATTGTCCCCCATCACCATCCCTACGCCATCATCATCCCCCATCACCATCTCCGCGCCATCATTGTCCCCATCACCATCCCGCATCATCATCCCGCGCCCATCATCATCGTCACTCACCATTGCATTCATTTGTCCATCACCTACCCGCGCCATCATCGTCGGTCACCTTGCCCTTCATCCTACAAAATCCCCACATCCCGCGACATCAGCAGCTCCATCATACTTCCATCATCACCCACATCAACCACATCACCTTCATCTTGACTCACATCACCAACACCAGCACCCATGTCATCGCCCATGCCATAACCTACATCATCGCCCATGCCATCATGACCCACATCATCACCCATGTCATCACCCACATAATCATCGCACACACCATCATCACCCATGTCACACTACACATATTACACCTACTACACCTATACCTACACATGTCATAATTATTATCCTCAACAACACAAGATAATCAAAATAATAGACACATTGAATGATTACATGAAACTCATCACCGACCTTACCATTACAGTACCCTCGTGCCACGGCCCTCGTCTTTTATGTCTCACATCACCTACACAGAATGTAATAAAGTCACATGGAATACAGTACATGCAATACACCATCCCCGCGCCATCATCGTCGCCGCACCATCATCATCCTCCATCACCATCCCCGCGCCATCATTGTCCACGTCACCATCACCGTCCTCAACATCACCTACACACCAATGTAATAAAGTAACATGGAATACAGTACATGCAATACGCCATCCCCGCGCCATCATCGTCGCCGCGCCATCATCGTCGCCGCACCATCATCGTCCTCCATCACCATCCCCACGCCATCATCGTCCACGTCACCATCACTGTCCTCAACATCACCTACTCACGAATGTAATAAAGTCACATGGAATACAGTACATGCAATACACCATACCCGCGCCATCATCTTCGACGCACCATCATGTCTCAATACCATCCCCGCCGCCATCATCGTCACGTCACCACCACCGTCTAACATCACCTACACGAATGTAATAAAGTACATGGAATACAGTAATGCAATACACATCCCCGCGCCATCATCATCCCCGCGCCATCATCGTCGCCGCACCATCATCGTCCTCCATCACCATCCCCACGCCATCATCGTCCACGTCACCATCACTGTCCTCAACATCACCTACTCACGAATGTAATAAAGTCACATGGAATACAGTACATGCAATACACCATACCCGCGCCATCATCTTCGACGCACCATCATCGTCCTCCATCACCATCCGCACGCCATCATCGTCCACGTCACCACCACCGTCCTCAACATCACCCTACACAGAATGTAATAAAGTACATGGGAATACAGTTACATGCAATACACCATCCCACGCCATCATCATCCCCGCCGCATCCATCGTCGCCGTCAACCATCATCGTCCTCCATCACATTTCCCCACGCCATCATCGTCCATGTTCACCATCCACCGTCCTCAACATCACTACTCACGAAAAATGTAATAAAGTCACATGGAATACAGTACAGGCAATACACTTCCCCGCCCAATCATTTTCACACCTCCCCATGTTCGCCATCACCTCGCAGCCCTCATGTTCCCCCCCCCCACGTCACCAACCACCGTCCTTCCAATCACCTACAACGAATGTAATAGTCACATTGGAATACGTACATGCACACCATCCCACGCCATCATCATTCGCCCCCGCACCAATCAGTCTTTACCATCCCCACGCCATATCGTCCATGTCACCACCTCCGGTCCTCAACACACCTACAAACACAAATGTAATAAAGTCACATGAATACAGTAATGCAATACACCATCCCGCGCCTCATCGGTCGCCGCCAACCATACATGTACTCCATCCCACCCACGCAATCATAGTCACGTCATCCATGTCTTCCACCTCATACGTCGATGTCATAAAGTCACCATCATATACAAGTACCATGGCCATTACACATCCCCAGCGCCATCATCATCGAGCACCTCATCGTTCCATCCACCATCCCCAGGCCATCATAGTTTACTCAACATTCTCAACTCACCTACACGAATTGTAATAAAGTCACATGGAATACAGTACATGCAATACACCATCCCCGCGCCATCATCGTCGCCGCACCATCATCGTCCTCCATCACCATCACCGCGCCATCATTGTCCACGTCACCATCACCGTCCTCAACATCACCTACACACGAATGTAATAAAGTCACATGGAATACAGTACATACAAAACACCATCCCCGCGCCATCATCGTCGCCGCACCATCATCGTCCTCCATCTGAGTAGAATATACTGCTTTTGTATACATTACTTAAATTCATGTATTATATTATTCACAAAATTAGTTAGATTTGGTATGACAATTTTCTTCTTAGATTTACTTTAAATTTTTTAAATTTAAATTTCAGTGCATTAGGTCTATTAAATATAAAATCTCTTAATATATTTTTTATTTTTTTCTTTCCTCCTTAAAATTAAGAGAAATTGTTCCAGCGTTTCTTACTTCTATTGGTTATGGTTGTATAATTACTTAAATTTAATTTATTATAAAATTCACAAAAAAAAAACTGCTATTGGTAATTTATATGGATCGCTCTGTAGCCGTTGGATATTGGATGTCTGGATTTAATATTAAATCAATTCTGCCTATGCTGACAAGAATATTATTTACCTAATCAATTGTATTCGTTACGGTCATTAACCATCGCTTTCATATATTAAATTGCTTAGTTTAGATTGTTTTTCCATTTTTAATGTTATCCAGTAATTTATGATACGTAATTTAATTTCGATGTCAAGTGGGTATCTACTAAGTTTGCATATATTTTATTTTTTTTTTTTTTCTTAATTTAGTGATATTGCGAAGAAATGAGCAATGTAAATTTTAAAACAAATTAAATTAAACACCATCCCGTCATTGTCCCCATCACCATCCCCACACCTTCATCATCCCCCATCACCATCACCATCCCCGCGCATCATCGTCCCCATCACCATCCGCGCGTCATCGTCCCCCATCACCATCATCCCGTGCCATCATCGTCCCCCATCACCATTCCCACACATTCATTCCCCCATCACCATCCCGTACCATATCGTCCCCATCTTCACCATCCCCGTGCCATCATTGTCCCTCATCACCATCCCCACACCATCATCGTCCCCCATCACCATCACGCGCCATCCCACCAATCCCCGCGCCCATCATCGTCCCCTCCATCACCATCCCGCAGCCATCATCGTCCCCATCACCATCACGCGCCATCATCGTCCCCATCACCATCACCATTCCCCGCGCATCACCATTATATTTATTCATTTCTTCCATTGTATTTTATCATTCACATTATCTCATTTTATTCTTTCATTTTCATGTCTTTCCGTTCATCATTGGTTCTCTTCATATATTTCATATTTTTCTACATTTCGTTCATTATCCTGCTTTTATTTTCATGTTCATAACCTGTCATTCCACATCTCTAACCGCATCTTCACCACAATCTGCTCAAGCCGTCATGTAATCGCCATCATCCATTGTACCATCTCCACAATCGCCATCATCACCGCTCGCATCATTGTCCCCCATCACCATCTCGCACCATCATTGTTCCCCCATCACCATCTACGCCATCATCATCCCCCATCACCCATCTCCGCGCCATCATTGTCCCCATCACCATCGTGCCATCATCATCCCCGCGCATCCCCGCGCCATCATCGTCCCCCATCACCATCACCATTCCCCGCCGCCATCTCCATTATATTTATTCATTTCCTTCTTTATTGTATTATCATTCACATTCTCTCATTTTCATTCTTTCATTTTCATGTCTTTCGTTCATCATTGTTTCTTCATATATTTCATATTTTTCTACATTTCGTTCATTACCTGCTTTTATTTTCATGTTCATAACTGTCATTTCCACATCTCTAACGCATCTTCACCACAATTCTGCTCCAGCCGTCACTGTAATCGCCATCATCCATTGTACCATCTCCACAATCGCATCATCACCGCTAGCATCATTGTCCCCCATTCACCATCTCCGCGCATCATTGTCCCGCCATCACCATCCGCGCCATCATCATCCCCGCGCATACCCGCGCCATTATCATCCCTGCGCATCATCGTCCCCCATCATCCATCGCGCCATCATTGTCCCCCCATCACCATACCCGCGCCATCATCGTCGCGTCACCATTGCCCCTTCTTCATCACTACAAAATCCCCCACATCGCGCCACATCACCCACTTCAGCAGCTCCATCATACTTCCATCATCACCCACATCAAACCACATCACCTTCATCTTGACTCATCACCACCAAGCATCCATGTCATCGCCATGCCATAACCTACATCATCGCCCATGCCATCATGACCCACATCATCACCCATGTCATCACCCACATAATCATCGCACACGCCATCATCACCCATGTCACACTACACATATTACACCTACTACACCTATACCTACACATGTCATAATTATTATCCTCAACAACACAAGATAATCAAAATAATAGACACATTGAATGATTACATGAAACTCATCACCGACCTTACCATTACAGTACCCTCGTGCCACGGCCCTCGTCTTTAATGTCCTCAACATCACCTACACACGAATGTAATAAAGTCACATGGAATACAGTACATGCAATACACCATCCCCGCGCCATCATCGTCGCCGCACCATCATCATCCTCCATCACCATCCCCGCGCCATCATTGTCCACGTCACCATCACCGTCCTCAACATCACCTACACACCAATGTAATAAAGTAACATGGAATACAGTACATGCAATACGCCATCCCCGCGCCATCATCGTCGCCGCGCCATCATCGTCGCCGCACCATCATCGTCCTCCATCACCATCCCCACGCCCATCATCGTCCACGTCACCATCACTTTGTCCTCAATACACCTACTCACGAATGTAATAGTCATGGAAAATACAGTACTTGCAATACCCACCCTACCGCGCATCATTTCGACGCACCTCATCGTCCTCCATCACCATCCCCGCGCCATCATCGTCCACGTCACCACACCGTCCTCATCACCTACACACGAATGTAATAAAGTCACATGGAAGTACAGTACATGCAATACACCATCCCCGCGCATCATCATCCCCGCGCCATCCTCGTCGCCGCACCATCATCGTCCTCCATCACATCCCCACGCCATCTTTGTCCAGTCACCATCACTGTCCTCAAAACATCGCCTACTCCACGAATGTAATAAAGTCACATGGAATACAGTACATGCCAATACACCATCCCCGCGCCATCATCTTCGACGCACCATCATCGTCCCTCCATCACATCCGCACGCATCAACGTCCCATCACCACACCGTTCCTCAACAATCACCTACACACGAATGTAATAAAGTACATGGAAGTACAGTTACAATTGCAATACCCATCCCACGCCATCTCATCGCCGCACCATCATCGTCCTCTATCACCATCCCACGCCATCATCGTCCACGTCACCACCACCGTCCTCAAAACATCACCTACACACAAATGTAAATAAAGTCACATGGAATACGTACATGCAATACACCATCCCGCCGCCATCATCGTCGCCGCACCATCATCGTCCTCCATCACAATCCCCCACGCCCATCATAGTCCACGTCACCATCACTGTCCTCAACATCACCTACTCAGAATGTATAATGTCACATGGAATAACAGTACATGCAATACACCATCAGCGGCCATCATCGTCGACGCACCATCATCGTCCTCCATCACCATCCCCACGCCATCATCGTCCACGTCACCACCACCATCCTCAACATCACCTACACACGAATGTAATAAAGTCACATGGAATACAGTACATGCAATACACCATCCCCGCGCCATCATCGTCGCCGCACCATCATCGTCCTCCATCACCATCACCGCGCCATCATTGTCCACGTCACCATCACCGTCCTCAACATCACCTACACACGAATGTAATAAAGTCACATGGAATACAGTACATACAAAACACCATCCCCGCGCCATCATCGTCGCCGCACCATCATCGTCCTCCATCTGAGTAGAATATACTGCTTTTGTATACATTACTTAAATTCATGTATTATATTATTCACAAAATTAGTTAGATTTGGTATGACAATTTTCTTCTTAGATTACTTTAAATTTTTAAATTTCAGTGCATTAGGTGTTATTAAATCTCTTAATATATTTTTTTCTTTATCCTTAAAATTAGAGAAATTGTTCCAGCGTCTTACTTCTATTGGTTATGGTTGTATAATTACTTAAATTTATTTATTATAAAATCACAAAAAAAACTGCTATTGGTAATTTATTTTATGGATCGTCTGTAGCCGTTGGATATTGGATGTCTTGGATTTAATAATTAATCAATTCTGCCTATGCTGACAAGAATATTATTTACCTAATCAAATTGTATTCGTTACGGTCATTAACCATCGCTTCATATTATTAAATTGCTTAGTTTAGATTGTTTTTCCATTTTTAATGTTATCCAGTAATTTATGATACGTAATTTAATTTCGATGTCAAGTGGGTATCTACTAAGTTTGCATATAAACATTTTAATTTTTTTCTTAATTTAGTGATATTACGAGAAAAATGAGCAATGTAAATTTTAAATTAAATTAAACACCTCCGTACCATTGTCCCCATCACCATCCCCACACCATCAATCATCCCCATCACCATCACATCCCGCGCCATCATCGTCCCCCACCATCACCATCCCCGCGCGATCATCGTCCCCATCACCATCATCCGTGCCATCATCGTCCCCATCACCATCCCACCACCATCATCCCCCATCACATCCCAGTACCATCATCGTCCCCATCACCATCCCGTGCCATCATTGTCCCTCATCACCATCCCCACACCATCATCGTCCCATCACCATCAGCGCATCACCATCCGCGTCATCATGTCCCTAACACCATCCCCGCGCCATCATCGTCCCCCATCACCATCCCGCGCCATCATCGTCCCCCATCACCATCACCATCCCCGCGCCATCACCATTATATTTATTCATTTCCTTCCATTGTATTATCATTCACATTCTCTCATTTTTATTCTTTCATTGTCATGTCTTTCCGTTCATCATTGTTCTTTCTTTATATTTCATATTTTTCTACATTTCGTTCATTACCTGCTTTTATTTTCATGTTCCATAACTGTCATCTCCACATCTCTAACGCATCTTCACCACAATCTGCTCAAGCCGTCACTGTAATCGCCATCATCCATTGTACCATCTCCACAATCGCCATCATCACCGCTCGCATCATTGTCCCCCATCACCATCTCCGCACCATCATTGTCCCCCATCACCATCCCTACGCCATCATCATCCCCCATCACCATCTCCGCGCCATCATTGTCCCCCATCACCATCCCCGCGCCATCATCATCCCCGCGCATCCCCGCGCCATCATCGTCCCCCATCACCATCACCATCCCCGCGCCATCTCCATTATATTTATTCATTTCCTTCCATTGTATTATCATTCACATTCTCTCATTTTCATTCTTTCATTTTCATGTCTTTCCGTTCATCATTGTTCTCTTCATATATTTCATATTTTTCTACATTTCGTTCATTACCTGCTTTTATTTTCATGTTCCATAACTGTCATTTCCACATCTCTAACGCATCTTCACCACAATCTGCTCCAGCCGTCACTGTAATCGCCATCATCCATTGTACCATCTCCACAATCGCCATCATCACCGCTGCATCATTGTCCCCCATCACCATCTCGCGCCATCATTGTCGCATCACCATCCCGCGCCATCATCATCCCGCGCATCCCGCGCCATTATCATCCTGCGCCATCATCGTCCCCATCACCATCACCGCGCCATCATTGTCATCACCTACCGCGCCATCATCGTCCGCGTCACCATTGCCCCCTTCACCATCACCTACAAAATCCCACACAGCGCCCACATCACCATCAGCAGCTCCATCATACTCCATCATCACCCACATCAACCACATCACCTTCATCTTGACTCACATCACCAACACCAGCATCCATGTCATCGCCCATGCCATAACCTACATCATCGCCCATGCCATCATGACCCACATCATCACCCATGTCATCACCCACATAATCATCGCACACGCCATCATCACCCATGTCACACTACACATATTACACCTACTACACCTATACCTACACATGTCATAATTATTATCCTCAACAACACAAGATAATCAAAATAATAGACACATTGAATGATTACATGAAACTCATCACCGACCTTACATTACAGTACCTGTGCCAGGCTAGTCTTTAATGTCCTCAACATCACCTACACACGAATGTAATAAAGTCACATGGAATACAGTACATGCAATACACCATCCCCGCGCCATCATCGTCGCCGCACCATCATCATCCTCCATCACCATCCCCGCGCCATCATTGTCCACGTCACCATCACCGTCTAACATCACCTACACACCAATGTAATAAAGTAACATGGAATACAGTACATGCAATACGCCATCCCCGCGCCATCATCGTCGCCGCGCCATCATCGTCGCCGCACCATCATCGTCCTCCATCACCATCCCACGCCATCAATCGTCCACGTCACATCACTGTCCTCAACATCACCTACTCACGAATGTAATGTCCACATGGAATACAGTACATGCCATACCACCTACCCGCGCCATCATCTTGACGCACCAATCATCGTCCTCCATCACATCCCCGCGCCATCATCGTCCCGTCACCACCGTCCTCATCACTACACAGAATGTAATAGTCACATGGAATACAGTACATGCATACACCATCCCCGCGCCATCATCATCGCGCCATCATCGTCGCGCACCATCACGTCCTCCATCACCATCCCCGCCATCTTCGTCCACGTCACCATCACTGTCCTCAACATCACTACTCCGAATGTAATAAAGTCACATGGAATACAGTACATGCAATACACCATCCCCGCGCCATCATCTTCGACGCACCATCATCGTCCTCATCACATCCGCACGCCATATGTCCATGTCACCACCACCGTCCTCACATACTCACACTGAATATAAAGTACATGGAATACAGTATGCAATACACCATCCCCACGCCATCATCATCGCCGCACCATCATCGTCTCTATCACCATCCCCGCCATCATCGTCCACGTACACCACCGTCCTCAACATCACCTACACACAAATGTAATAAAGTCCACATGGGAATACAGTACATGCATACACCATCCCGCGCCATCATCGTCGCCGCACCTCATCGCCTCCATCACCATCCCCACGCCATCATAGTCAGTCACCATCACTGTCTCAACATCACTACTCACGAATGTAATAAAGTCACATGGAATACAGTACATGCAATACACCATCCCCAGCGCCATCATCGTCGACGCACCATATCGTCCTCCTCACCTCCCCACGCCATATCGTCCATGTCACCACCACATCCTCAACATACCTACACACGAATGTAATAAAGTCACATGGAATACAGTACATGCAATACCACCATCCCGCGCCCATCATCGTCGCCGCACCATCATGTCCTCCATCACCATCACCGCGCCTCATTGTCAAGTCACCATCACCGTCCTCAACATCACCTACACACGAATGTAATAAAGTCACATGGAATACAGTACATACAAAACACCATCCCCGCGCCATCATCGTCGCCGCACCATCATCGTCCTCCATCTGAGTAGAATATACTGCTTTTGTATACATTACTTAAATTCATGTATTATATTATTCACAAAATTAGTTAGATTTGGTATGACAATTTTCTTCTTAGATTACTTTAAATTTTTAAATTTCAGTGCATTAGGTCTATTAAATCTCTTAATATATTTTTTTCTTTCATCCTTAAAATTAGAGAAATTGTTCCAGCGTCTTACTTCTATTGGTTATGGTTGTATAATTACTTAAATTTATTTATTATAAAATTCACAAAAAAACTGCTATTGGTAATTTATTTTATGGATCGCTCTGTAGCCGTTGGATATTGGATGTCTGGATTTAATATTAAATCAATTCTGCCTATGCTGACAAGAATATTATTTACCTAATCAATTGTATTCGTTACGGTCATTAACCATCGCTTCATATATTAAATTGCTTAGTTTAGATTGTTTTTCCATTTTTAATGTTATCCAGTAATTTATGATACGTAATTTAATTTCGATGTCAAGTGGGTATCTACTAAGTTTGCATATAACATTTTATTTTTTTCTTAATTTAGTGATATTACGAAGAAATGAGCAATGTAAATTTTAAATTAAATTAAACACCATCCCCGTACCATTGTCCCCCATCACCATCCCCACACCATCATCATCCCCCATCACCATCACCATCCCCGCGCCATCATCGTCCCCCATCACCATCCCCGCGCGATCATCGTCCCCCATCACCATCATCCCCGTGCCATCATCGTCCCCCATCACCATCCCCACACCATCATCCCCCATCACCATCCCCGTACCATCATCGTCCCCCATCACCATCCCCGTGCCATCATTGTCCCTCATCACCATCCCCACACCATCATCGTCCCCCATCACCATCACCGCGCCATCACCATCCCCGCGCATCATCGTCCCCTATCACCATCCCCCGCCGCCATCATCGTCCCCCATCACCATCCCCGCGCCATCATCGTCCCCCATCACCATCACCATCCCCGCGCCATCACCATTCATATTATTCATTTCCCTTCCATTGTATTATCATTCACATTCTCTCATTTTTGTTTTATTCTTTCATTTTCATGTCTTTCCGTTCATCATTGTTCTCTTCATATATTTCATATTTTTCTACATTTCGTTCATTACCTGCTTTTATTTTCATGTTCCATAACTGTCATCTCCACATCTCTAACGCATCTTCACCACAATCTGCTCCAGCCGTCACTGTAATCGCCATCATCCATTGTACCATCTCCACAATCGCCATCATCACCGCTCGCATCATTGTCCCCCATCACCATCTCCGCACCATCATTGTCCCCCATCACCATCCCTACGCCATCATCATCCCCCATCACCATCTCCGCGCCATCATTGTCCCCCATCACCATCCCCGCGCCATCATCATCCCCGCGCATCCCCGCGCCATCATCGTCCCCCATCACCATCACCATCCCCGCGCCATCTCCATTATATTTATTCATTTCCTTCCATTGTATTATCATTCACATTCTCTCATTTTCATTCTTTCATTTTCATGTCTTTCCGTTCATCATTGTTCTCTTCATATATTTCATATTTTTCTACATTTCGTTCATTACCTGCTTTTATTTTCATGTTCCATAACTGTCATTTCCACATCTCTAACGCATCTTCACCACAATCTGCTCCAGCCGTCACTGTAATCGCCATCATCCATTGTACCATCTCCACAATCGCCATCATCACCGCTCGCATCATTGTCCCCCATCACCATCTCCGCGCCATCATTGTCCCGCATCACCATCCCCGCGCCATCATCATCCCCGCGCATCCCCGCGCCATTATCATCCCTGCGCCATCATCGTCCCCCATCACCATCACCGCGCCATCATTGTCCCCCATCACCATACCCGCGCCATCATCGTCCGCGTCACCATTGCCCCCTTCACCATCACCTACAAAATCCCCCACATCAGCGCCCACATCACCCACATCAGCAGCTCCATCATACTTCCATCATCACCCACATCAACCACATCACCTTCATCTTGACTCACATCACCAACACCAGCATCCATGTCATCGCCCATGCCATAACCTACATCATCGCCCATGCCATCATGACCCACATCATCACCCATGTCATCACCCACATAATCATCGCACACGCCATCATCACCCATGTCACACT
>CM055276.1:61981324-62004674 GCA_029237695.1 Conchocele bisecta | reverse complement strand
ATGAAGATATTCCAAGCGGTATTTGGCATAACCTCCAACCAATGATTTTCTGCATCCCGCCCGCCTGCCCACACACATAAGGGTAAAACATAATACGTACCAAGCCGGCGTATAAAAATAATCAGCAGACAAAATTTAATTCAGCATTGTAGGTGTTAAAGTCGCTCGCTGTATTTCTTGTAGCCTATTTCACCAACATTGCAAAGTATAATTTTCTAGCAAAGTATAGTTTGAGGCAGAAATTTTTAATTTTAAGATAAATTTATTAATTTTTATTATACTGAATTTATTACATTATCACAGCCATTTTGGCTGTGATAATTTAATACATTCAGTATCATAATTCTGCATACTTTCAATCATCAAATATAGGCAGTCGTTAGTTCTATATGACATTTAATTGCTTTCGGGAAAAATAAATGATTACTCCCTCAAAGAATACTTTGCAAGAAAAGTATACTTTGAAAATGTTGGTGAAATCGGCTACTGGTTCAAGTTTTAGACAGGTCTTTTACGGAACAAATCCTTTTCGTCGTGGTACACCGGCAGCCAAGGCTTGCGACCAGTCGTGCGTAGATTTATACGCAACGATGATGTCGAACACTAGAATGAGAAAATTTGGTGTCAGATTGATTTAACGACTGACAAGCTATACCTAATAATCCTTTGATTCAAAGATAATTGCTTCGTAAATGTGATAGAATGCATGTATAACATATAATAAACACTGCCTCATTACTGTATCCTATACGGCACATGGAGTGGCCAAATCTGCAATTTTTGTGTATTCCAGCCATCAGTCAATTTCACCTTGTCTGGCGTTTGAAAAAGAACAGAAAATGACCACGAGCCGTCTCATCAGGATCTGCACATTTTACACGTAATTTTGAGAACAAAAACACCCCTTTTTCATAAAGTGACTAGTCTGAAAATAGTTTTGTGATGATTGGATTAGCTGGAAAATTAACATATCCCAGACCATTCCAGTTACTTAGGGGTGAAACGGTTAAGTTTCCATTACTTTTATTTTTGGTTATTCAATAGGTCATTAGGCCTAACCGTTCAGTACCTTGGTTGAGGGCCAACACTTTAGAATACGTGTTCTGGTCCAGCCTATCCATATACTCATGAATGGGGAGTCGAGCCGTTCTTATACCAGCCTCCCTCGCCTTGGTTTCTGTGATATTCTGAAAATGTGGTGAAGATTATTTCATATTAACCCTTACAATGCTGAGTTAAAATTTCTCGTCTGCTATTTATTTAAAAGTTCATGTTTTTCTCATCAAAATAATGTTTTAACAACACTTTAGAATCATTTCCAATGGAAGTGATTCTAGAGTGTTGTCAAACCATGTTTTTATTGAGAAAGAAGACAAAATATAAATCAACAGCAGACGACAATTTACGTTTCCCTTGTTCTAAGGGTTAATACAGATTAAACAATATTTATTTCTATCAGAATACATGTATACGTCAACATACCATATAATACATGGACAGAAATTGTGAATAAGGATTTGAAAAAAAGTAAATGGGCTTAATGTTCCAGCAACAGTGAAGGCACTGCTCCAGATAAGATGCGTATCGGCATATTTTACGCAATTATTTTTAGCTGAATACGCATTGATTATCAAAATTTGGAGTACACAATGCGCACAGCAATGTGAAAATACGCACTGAATTTCAAATTGAGTAGTGAAAATACTTTTGCAGCTCAAATAAGTGAATTTTACAATTTGTTATTTTTTTTTATCATTAATTTTGTTCCCTATGTAGTAATGACGAAAATCAATAATCCATTTGTAAAAGTAAAATACGCAATTATTTTGAAATCAGGGGGTGTAGTACGCTTTAGACACAAAGCTTATCTGGAGCTCTGGAAGGTCATTTAGGGATGACATTCCGGTTTCAAGTCTTATCCAAAAGACAATTTGGATGGAAATACTGTGATGGCTCAGTAGCCGATTTACTAGCAAAGTATACTTTGAGGGAGTAATCATTTATTTTTCCTGAAATGCATTATTTCATATAGAACTAACAAATGCATATATTTCATGATTAAAAGTATGCAGAATTATTATACTGAATTTATTACATTATCACAGCCAAATTGGCTGTGATAATGTAATAAATTCAGTATAATAAAAATTAATAAATTTATCATAAAATTGAAAATTTCTCCCTCAAAGTATACTTTGCTAGTAAAGTATACTTTGCAATGTTGATGAAATAGGCTACTGGTAAGGTTTGAACAGACCTCTGGTATTGAAGTCCAGTGATCTAACCTCTAGGCCACAACCCATCCCTGTGAATGGAGAAATAGGGGTATGGGAATTTGCAATCTGTGTAGATACAGATCAACTGGTGCATCCCTGATCCACACTGTTCGTTATTCCATCAATGAAACATCCGTCATGCTTCTAACAAGTAATATAGATCATTATCGGGCTAAAAGAGTGTGCTATTTGATCAGTAGCCTATTTCACCAACATTGCAAAGTACATGTACACTTTTTCTAGCAAAGTATACTTTGTGGGAGAAATTTTCAATTCAAGTTAAGGATAAAGTTATTAATTTTTATTATACTGAATTTATTACATTATCACAGCCATTTTGGCTGTGATAATGTAATAAATTCAGTATAATAATTCTGCATACTTTTAATCATCAAATATATGCAGTCTTTAATTCTGTATGAAATAATGCATTTCGGGAAAAATAAATGATTACTCCCTAAAAGTATACTTTGTTAGAAAAGTATACTTTGCAAATGTTGTTGATATCGGCTACATGAGCTAGAGTACCTACACATCCCACTTAGCCCCACTTAGCCCCACTTTTCCACACAGATCAGGAGCTAGACTGGCCACATGTGTCGTCAGCCCGATTTCTACAGTCACAGGTCAAGAGCTATACAAGCCACGTTTGCCATAAGCCCCCTTTTGCAATCACAGATCCGCAACTAGTCTGGCCACAAATGCCATCAGCCGCATTTCTCCAGTCACAGGAGCCACAAATGCTATAAACCCCAATCTCCAATCAGTGCTCCAGATAAGGAATTAGTAATTGAGTATTTTCACTCCATCATATCTGAAGCAATTGGGCATTTCAAAATTTTAATTGGGTAATAATCCAAGAATTCAACCACGGAAACAGTATCGCGCCTTCCGAGGCATTTGACCGTGAACTTTACAAGTAAATAAATGACCTTGATCTTCAGAATTTGGATGTGGGTTTGTGCGCAATGAAGCAATCATCCCTAGACAAACATTGATGTGAAATATTATCAAAGTCTAGCAAGGGGTTAAAGAGATATTGTGAAAAAACAATAACTTTAACGCATTTCTGTTACAAAATCGGTGAACATTAAAAGTAAATAAATGACCTTGACCTTGAGAATTTGGATGTGGGGGTATGCGTAATGAAGCATCATCCCTAGACAAACATTGATGTGAAATATTATCAAAGTCAGCTGGCAAGGGGTTAAAGAAAAATCAATACCTTTAACGCATTTGCCTAATACAAAAACAACGGACGACGCGGACGACGACAATGACGACGACGCGGACGACGACGGAAAAAGCGCCGACTATAGTCGCGCCTCTGCTAAAGCAGGCGCGACAAAAACCGGATGACACGGACGACGACGACGCGGACGACGGAAAAAGCCCCGACTATAGTCGCACCTCTGCTAAAGCAGGCGCGACAATTATTGAATAGTTTGCTTCAAAATGAAAACATGTCTATATTCGTGGTCTGTTTATTGTTTTCTGTAGCATTATAAAGGTACCACAAATTTGTTAATGCTTTTTGATACTCGCTACTTCTGATTTCAATAAGCGAGTTCGGAGTTTGGAAGTACGCATGCGCGAACCGAACATTTCTACAACCGGGTCAAAAGTCACGAGTGCCTGGAGATGACAGATCATGACAGACAGAATTTATAGTGAAATCGCACTTTATTGAAGATCACGATCCATATTGATTGTTTTGGTCACCAGCGTGTTAATATAGTATGTACTTTCTTAATTTCAATTTATAACTAAGACCAAAGTCGCGTTTATTTTGTCCTGTTTACGTTTTTAACGGTACTTGCTCATAATGCCATTAATGGACCCAATTCAATGCCATAACAGACCAGGATATACAGTAGCGTAACCATTTGTCGGGATTACCCCCGCGTCGGGAATTTTCGTAAACCGCATTTGTCACTATTCACAGAAAATTACACGATATTTTCCATGACATTTTTTGCAGAAGACACTTATCTGTCAAATGGAGAAAAATGTTCCACATCGCCCTGAGACCTGTAAGGTTTTAATCAAATTTGTTAGAATACCTTCAAAATGTTGTATTTCAACTATTCCCACTTTTGTGTCCACTCATAAACATCATTATTCAAAAAGATTTACAAAGCATGCTTCTGTCAGTCTGCTTCACTGGATTCTTTAGCCATTTTGAGAAAGTCAATGTCATGTAAACACAGACTGGTAGCTGTCAAATTACCAGAATAGAGCTTCTCATTATACTGGGGGGTCTTATATGAAAAACAATAAAAAACTAACACAGAATTATATTTGATTACACAGATGTAGATATAAACTCTGTGTTTTTAATATAATTTATTGTTCTGTTGATCATAAAAATGCTAAAAATAATAGTCTACAGTTTGTAGATTGTTATTATCTTGTTGTTTGTATAAATCCTGCCTGTAGTGTGCACCATAATTAATATGGTAAAATAGCATGTACCACAAATGAAAATTAAACGTGATCTGAAAGCATCTTGCATTATGATTATTAGCCTTGTGATAATATTATTGTCATATATGACTGGCAAAGGAAATGGTGGAAAATTGTTTACTGTACACTCCTCTGATAATTTAGATAACCATTTTTTACACTGATCCGATGGTGCACCGCAATACAGGATGAGTATAATCCGACAACACAATTCCAGACTCTAAGGTCACAGTCTATTTTCTACAAGCGCCTGGATGATACGTTAACAAAATGGACGACATGGAAACAAGCGCGATTTTTAGATAAATCTGATTTCACATCACTTTTACGATAAGTTTATTGTTTTAAAAAGTTTTGAATAATTGTTTTTATATGCGTATAGCTCTAGTAACTGGCCAACGAAGGCTTATTATCCAGAACCTAGGTATATCCACTGTATATATTACCGATGACGGTGTAAATAAGTGATATGACTCAATCAGACTTCCGCACCCGGACTCCATCAAAACCCCGCTCCCAATTTATCTATTTAGCATGTTTAGTTCCCATTGTCTCGCATACTCATGGTCTGTAAATATCATTGTAGCTAATCGAAGACCCCATCCCTACCACGGAACCTTCTGATTTGATTTGAACATAGCCATTTCTCGGACGGGTTACCTCGCCCCACCAGTCTCCAATATGCCAGCAACAATTATAAAATCACATCTGGACCCACCACCCTTGGGCCAATTTTTTCATGAATGTGGACATATATAGCCATTTCTCGATTTCTCAGAGAGGTTACCTCACCCCACCCATCCCCAATATGCCAGAAACAATTATAAAATCACATCTGGGCACACGACCCCTGGCCAATTTTTTCATGAATGTGGACATTAGCCATTTCTCCGACGGGTTACCTCGCCCCACCCATCCCCAATATGCCAGAAACAATTATAAAATCACATCTAGGCACACGACCCCTGGCCAATGTTTTCATGAATGTGGACATAGCCATTTTACACGGGAACTCGCAACTATGCTGTTCTTCAACATCCATTGTTTCTGTGACACAATCATATTCTGAGGGGCCATTCTGAGACCCCCAAAAAAGTAAAATATCCTTCTCAGAATGCAGGAGAATGCATCTCCTGCCTTCTAGATTGACAAAAATCTAGGGGGTGGGGTGGGCATGCCCCTGTACCCCCCTAGCGACTCGGGGGCCCTTCGGATCATCGATTGTTGGAAACGCCCCATCTCCCACTGGATACACGTTTCATAACATTTGCCTCGGTAGATTTTTACTTCTGGCTACAGCCCTGGCTCTAGTATTAACTTTTTAGCTCACCTGAGCCGAAGGCTATTGTCATCGCTCTTCGTAGTCCGTCTGTCCGTTAACATTTTCAAACGTCTTCTCCTCCGGGACTGCTAGGCCGATGTTGACCAAACTTCACAGGAATGATGTATGGGTAATGACTTTTCAGAATAGCTAAAATGGTGGTTGTCGCATAATCCAAGATGCCGCTGTCTAAAAATAGCAGTATTTGCTTGGTGACATTTCATAGGTGAGCGACATAGGGCCATCATGGCACTCTTGTTTAACATTTCATTCATATACTACCTGGTTCGAATGTATATTCTGCGTTTATGTATGCGTTTCAAGCCCTCTGGGCAGATTTTAGTCTCACAACATATACTTTTGTGGAGACATAACAAAAAATGTGGTAGTTCAGATTCCTTTAGAATATCCCATATATCTTGTACATGTATACATATTAATCTTATTACAAGATTACATATTTCGTTGTATTTTTCATTCATTGCAGGAAACAGCAATTCTCCACGGCACGCTGATTGGGCAAATGTACTAAGCCACAATGCCGGGGAAAATATGCGCAATTATAAACTGTAGCAATTCGACGGCACATTTAAACAAATGGAAGGACTCAATGTGCTATTTACACATGTGCAATTTTGGCACATCAAGATGTGTATGTGAGCCGTCATTCACTCTGTTCACATTTCCCACCGAGAAAAAAGATACTGAAGGAAGAAAGAGATGGATAAAACAGCTTAACAGACAAGATCAAAAGACTGGTAAAAACTGGAAACCATCGCAAAATGATCGAGTCTGTTTCGAACATTTCCTGGATCAGAAACCAACAAAATCAAATCCTGACCCCACTTTAAAACTTGGGTATGAACCACATGTTACCCTAAAGACTCCTAGACGTGAAATACTTCTTAAACAACTTTTTTCATCAAATGTGAGAACAAAAAGCGCTAATAACTGGACTATGATAAACAGATAGATAATGAGAACTGCACAAAGCCAGTGGAAAGTGATCATGCACCAACTGCTCCAGACACCACAATTAAAGTGACAATGACTGACCACACTTATGCTGGGCAGTGTTCTTGTGGTCCTCATTGTGTGTGTTCAGGATGCAGAGTGAAACAACAAAAAATAAACCAATTACAAGCAATGATAGATAAGAATCAGCTGGAAACAAAATACAAAAGTATGCATACATCAGTTACAGACAAAGTTGTACAAAGTGACAAAAAGACCAAACTGTACACAGGACTACCAAATAAAGAGTCTTTCAATAGACTATATACTCATATTTTACCCCATGCAAAAGAACTAACATACTGGAACGGATCATCAAAATGCATCAGTACAAAAGTAACCCGCAAGTTCAAAAAAAGTCCAAAATTTTTTGGCCCGAAGCGGAAACTGACTGTGAAAGACGAAATGACAATGACATTAATGAAACTGAGGCTTGGTGTGGCAAGTGAGTTGCTGGGAGATATGTTTGGTGTCTCCATGTCGGTTGTGTCACAGGTGCTTAACACATGGTTGCAATTTTTATCCAGGGAATTGAAACCGTTAATTTTCTGGCCTCCAAAGGAAATCGTACACGAGACGCTCCCAGCAGTGTACACGACTTCTGCACCGAACTTGAGATGCATCATTGACTGCACAGAAATATTTATTGAACGACCAAGAGACCTAGATGTCCAGACTCAAACATGGTCTGACTACAAACACAATAATACCCTCAAGTTCCTTGTGGGCATATCCCCAAATGGCTCCATTACCTTCTTGTCAGAAGCATATGGTGGTCGTGCTTCCGACAAGCACATAGTTCATGATTCTGGATTTTTGGAATTGATTGATCCGACCGATGAAATTATGGCAGACCGTGGGTTTCCCATACAGTCTGATTTAGTCATGCGCCAGCTAAATTAATCATACCACCCCCATCCCAAGGAGCTGAGCAGATGACGAAGGAAAATGTGCTGAAGACAAAAACAGTTGCTAACCTTAGAATACATGTGGAACTTGCCATTGACAGAATTAAATGGTTTCAAATTTTGAAGCAGACACTACCACTGACACTTGTACCATTAGCCAATGAGATTTTGGTGATATGTGCAGCCCTTAGTAATCTGCTGCCACCTCTCGTATGTTGAAATCAGGTTGCCAACTAACCCGAATAATACTGTCACAGATTATGGGCCATCATACTATGGCAAGCGTGTGAGTTTTTGCCTATCAAATACAGATATCTCTAATTTTAAATACAGATATCTGTATTTGTAATAGAGATATCTATAATTATTGAGGAAATAGAGATATCTGTAATTCAAATAGGGATATCTAAAAATATAGACAACAATTACAGATATCTCTAATTCAGATATCTCTATTAATAATAGAGATATATGTAATTTAAATATAGATATCTACATTTTATCCATAATACATATATCTCTATTTTCAATTTAATTAGAGATCTGTATTGTAAATAGAGATCTGTATTTAAATAAAGATATCTGTATTTCATAAAATATCAGAGATTTTTATTTAAATACAGAGATCTCTATTTCTTCTACTTTAATAGACTGAAGCATAATTATATTGATTTGTTGAATCTATCAGCCCAGCATATATATTAACTGTGCTTAGTTTAACGTGACAAAATTCTAAGTGTTGCAATATTATGCAACTTTCATAACCGCATTCATTGATGGAAAAGTTACATAATATTGATCTTTTTGATCTGGCCTTGTACTCTAATGAAATATGCACCTGTCACAATCGCAAAACGTGTGTGATTTTAATAAAAAGTTTTTGTTCTCCGTCATGTACTAAAAAATGTCGCGGTAAATTAAGCATAGCTATATGGGCCAGCGCATGCGAAAACATACAACTTGACACATGTGCAACTAGCATAACCCCAGATCAGCTTGTCCATCCACACAGTCTGATTTGATCATGGTCTACACTGGTTGCCAGAGGCTTGATTGGAACTGTCTAGTATATATGTAGTACACAACTGTGTAGATCCTGAGCAAAGTGCGATACTATTGCAATATTTGCAAACATTGTAGATGCAGATGATCCGACCCGTAATGAGCCGTCTACACTGGTCGCAATACAGTCATTGAATAGACCGACACTTTGTCAGGCAAACAGTGAGTCAGGTCAAAATACAATAAAACACATTGAATTTCTGTTTGTTGTGTCTATACATGAAATTACACGCATCTTTAATTACGTGGCAAAATATCAATGTACATGTATATGGAACGCCAAATGTACATAAACTCAAATAATTAATGCTAGCTTCAAATAATAAGTGCTCTCTCTAATTATATTAGTGCTCTCTCAATTTCAATTAGTGATCTCTCTAATTCAATTTGTGCTCTCTCTAATTCAATGTGTGCTAGCTGTAATGATACTTAATAGAGAGAGCACTAACTGAATTAGAGAGAGAGCACAAATTCAATTAGAGAGAGCACAAAATCGCACAAATTCAATTAGAGAGAGCATTAATTGAATTCGTGCTAGCTCTATATTATTTGCAGAGAGCTCAAAAACACATACATTTAATGCTCTCTAATTCAATAAGTGCTCTCTCAAATTCAATTAGTGCTCTCTGTAATTCAATTTGTGCTCTCAAATTCAATTAGTGATATCTCAAATTCAATTAGTGCTCTCTCAAATTTAATTCATGCTCTCTCTATTAATGAAATTGAATTAGAGAGAGCACAAATACAATTCGAGAGATCACTAATTGAAATTGAGAGAGCACTAATAGAATTAGAGAGAGCACTAATTATTTGAAGCTAGCATTAATTATTTGAGTTTATGTAGATTTGGCGTTCATACATTAGGTATATACATTGCTAATTTTCAGACAAGTCATCCATATTTATTACGCCGATTCAGGGACAAGGAAAGAGCAGTTGTGTTTACAATTTACATGCATGTCATTTCGCCCTTTCACTTTCGCACACAAAACAATGCTACTTGGTATAACTGACAGAGTTTACCGACTCTACATACCCCGTACAGCCCCAGTGGAACCAACGACCACATCCATCACAACACACACTATTATCTGCATCACAGTCAATCTCATCAACCTGTAGACAAACTTTCTCACATGCACCGCACAAGTAAACAGGCTTGGCATCAACCTTCTTTTGCCACCTTCTAGGTTTCCCTCCAACACGTGCTTTCACATGCAGATCTACATGTACTACGTGATCAGATGCAACTTCCACTGGCTTACACACTAAGGGCATGCTTATAGATTGCTTTATCGTCTGGGTGATCAGTTCAGGGGCAATGTATTTCTCAAAAAACATATCAAAATGTGGTTGCAACTTGGCCAAAAAACTTTCATCAATCTCTATCCTCTCTAGGTGGTGGCCATGCTTGCTGTAGACAAAGAAATCACACCATGGCCTGCCACATACAGCCAGCTGGCCCTGAATCTGTGTATAATACGGATGACTATGTTTAAGTTTACTATTGTTTCCCTTCTTGTCAACGTGTAAATATTTTAAATTGTCAGAGTCTGGTTTTGTGTGAGCTATACTGAGCGGACACTTAATCTCGAGAAGACCTACACCGCAACAGTCACACTCTACCAGTGCATCAGGAGTTGCACCTAAATAGGCCTTTTCAGCATGTACATGCATACCTGTCTCAGTTACTTTCAGGTTTTGATGTTTGTTTTTCCTTCCAATTTGCTCATAAGATTGTCTTGCCTCTGTTTCCATGGTCCGTCCATATTTCAAGGCTGGAATGTTGTCTAGCTTTGTATTATATCCCATGATCTGACTGACCAGTGGCACAGTATCAGCATCCCTTTTGGCTAAAGTTTCAGATTTTGTAAACACTGAATGCATATGTGATGCAGTTATTCTGCCTTCTCGTTGTGCATACCAAATAGGATTAGAACTCTGACCTATAGTATCCTGTATTATTTTATCCCTTTGGCCGTCCGTGTATTTGAGTTTCTCGATTAAATCACAAGCATCACTGCAGTGCGTTGCCAAATGTGGTAAAGTTGTGACATGTTCCGGTTCATCTGTAGCAACAACTTCAATCGTACATGAAACATTAAAGTCTTCAGCTGTGTCATACTCAGGGGCTTCATGTTTGATCAGCTGGAAAACAGCAGCATCCGGACAAGCTGGTACAAGGGAATTCATTAGACCTCTCAGGGTGGGTTCTTTTCCTTTTGATGGCTGAAACAGCTGACGCCTACTGTTGTTGATAGGTTGACCGTGACCTACAATTGATTATAATTGAATGTATAGAGTTTATTTGACAGACATTTTAAAATACAGCTTTTATTTCCCAATATGTTGGTAAACCCGATAAAGAACCCGATATCAGACTTACCAACATCAAGGGAAATAAATATTGTATTTGAAAATGATAATTGAATAATATAAAGCAGTGTTTTCCACGGATACATTTTTGTGATGGCGATATAAAATAATTGACGAAAACTGACGGTGATGATGTTGATCGATTATCACCCGTGATTAAACTGCCAAAATTGTAATGTGTAACATCAGAATTTAATTCATAATTTTGACATGATGTCACAGGACCTATCAGCCAATCAAATCAGCATCAATGCCCCTGGTGGCATATTTGATAGACCCTTAAGTACGGAATTGGAGAAACTCTTACAAAATTCTTAACCCGACGGACGCACACACGGATGGTCCAAACACTATATATGACCAAAAATAAATAAATAAACATGATAAAATTAAAGACACATATCTGGAATGAATATAAGGGTAATACACATTAATATGCACGATAATGGTTGATGCAATAGCAGTTTAATAATCTCATAGCATTGCCATTTTTTTGTCAATTTGCAGGAATTGTTGAGTGACCCCTATGCTACTCTCATGTCATATCATAGTTACCTCCTTCAGCATAATGTGGTTTCTTTATTTCCATTTGTCGAAGAGATTTTGGTTGTACTGGACCACTGTTTCCCGGTGTTTTCCACAGACATGGTTTTGATGTACAGGCCTTGTTGTTGATGCCCCACTGCCAGGCGTAGTCAACCTTGAACAGTATCGCTGCAATATGGTTGCATGTTCCACCCAAGCTGGAAATAGACCATCGGAAGTGTGAACAAACTTTTCATACTTTAAAGTTTCATTCGGGCCGATAAAATATTTCTAGGTGTAGTTTATATACAGATGGGGCATGTTGAATTTATTGACTCACTCTGGTACCATGTTGTGATAGCCATGCACAATTGTAATTGAAAGAAACAATTTTTTATTAAATGGTCAGAAAGTCTGGGCAAATCCGGACATGTCCAGGCCAGGGTGACCTAAACATTTTAAATGAAAATCCGCAGATTGATTTCTTAGGAAAATAGTCTTAATTTATTTATTTTTTTCTGATTTCCCCTCGAGAATTATGTATATTGTACTTGTTAGCATTCGACATGTACGGTTTGTAGGATAATGTTTGAATGCAACAGTCAAGAACTTGGACCTTATAACCTTGTGATTAATCAAATGTATAACAGTAACAGTGTCTCTAATTGTTGATGCCGGTTAATTAACAGCATGCATAAAACTGCTAATGCTGTATGCCCTACCGGATTTATTTCACACCGACTACCAACTTACATGTATTCTATATTTAACATCATGTTAAACTGCGCTAAAATATTTATCTTTGATACTGCAATAATTCATGTACATGTGAACTTTTCCACACATTGACATTTGTTGCATGCTTCGCCATTTTGTCATCCATATATTGTCGTGTTATATTGTACCTCATGATGTATTTTAAAGTATATATTGATATAAAATATGTCATATAATAAATATGTCATATAACAGATATATATAGCAAAAAAAAAAGTCTAAATTTGGTAATTATTTAAATTAATGCAACGTGAAGCCCCACAAATACACCCAAATACAGTATATATACATATAAATACACCATACATTCAATAGAAAGTATGATCAGGTACTACACAGTTCAATATGATGTCAATAGACAGTCTGATCAGGGGATACACTGTTAAATATGATGTCAATAGACAGTATGATCAGGTACTACACTGTTCAATATGATGTCCATAGACAGTATGATCAGGTACCAACTATGATGGATTTATGGCCTACATATACCCATATAGACTATATTTGGGTGTATTTGGTGTAACCCGTATGGTCTGATAAAAAAAAATGGAGGTGGGGATTTACATCGACTGATGCATAAGGACATACCCAGCAAAACAGGAACAATATGCCGACTGTATCTCTCCTGTTGTCTTCTCTATGCATACCCAGGTAGTGTGGGGTATGTTGTTAACCCGCATGGAAGGCGTGCACTCGGCTTTCAGGAAGCAAAATGTACTGTCTTTACTAGATATTGCGGTGATAATGTACATCTTTCAGCCACCAGACAGAAAAAAGTAAAATGTAAGCCTTTCCTTACTTATAGTCAGTTATAAGTCTTTTCCGTAGTTCCTTCCGTTGCAGACCAAACTTATCATTGTCTAGATAATTACAAATATCGTAATACATAGTTGGTGGCCATCTACTACATCCATCAGTCTCCCCCACCCATCCATCTTTCAGATCATGTAACGGGTCTAGCAATACACCATCACTTGTCTTTAGACAGTCTGCATACTCGTATGCCTTGTCTTTCCTTTCTTCTGCAGCGGTTTTCAAACAATCTATTCCCATAACACTGGCAGAGTAAGCCAACGCTACCAACTCTTCCTTCTTCCCCTTGGTTGACAGTCCGCGATTTTTTTACAAAATTCTTCAAAACCGGCACACTCCATCGCTTAAAAGTATCGATATCAACCGATTCGGCGCTCATTTCTGGTAGATGCAGATACAGTAATATGTAAAGTCACTTGCGAAAACTGTTTAATACCTTAAATGTGCACTATATTCCGATAAATAAGCATTCGAGTGAGTTTACGTTATATAATTTGACACACGGCGGGAGATTGTAGGCACTCGTGACCTCTGACCCATGTCCCGTCATGCATTGCGCGGCACTTCCGGGTCGAAACTCCGAACTCGCTTATTGGGTTTTTGGCAATTTTAATTGTGTATTTACGCAAATAAGCACCTTATCTGGAGCTCTGTCCAGTCACAGATCAGAATCAAGCTGGGCAGAAAACCAATTCCATTTATAAGCAAGTCTCCAATCATATAGTCACAATTTAGATACACTTACCTTTGTAACACTTTCTTCCACCAAGCCTCCAATGATGTAGTTTATCTGGATCAATGTCGGTCAAGAGATTGTCGGAGTCGGGACTGAGATACACAATCTTCTCCAAGGGAAATAACTCTGTATGACTTTCCAGTTTGACGTCCATCTGGCGAATTGGAAAAGTGAAAGTGAATGGATTTAATGTCCCAGTAATAGGTATGTTCATTCAAGTGTCTAAAAGTGTTGAGGTGCAGGTCACCAAGGTGAAGGTCAGCAGAATTACACTAGTAAAAGATATCCAGCAATGTGAAGCAGCTATTGATAAAGTTTGGAGATGATCCGACTAACGGATTAAGAGATGTTTAACATTTGGATGTACATCCAAAATTATCGACATGATGGGCATGGTCACAGTCACCAGAAAGAGGTTAAGGTCACCAAAGTCAAGGTCACCTGAATGACAGTGGGAGGATAGCCATCAATGTGAGAAAGCTATTGATGAAATTTGGTAACGATCCGACTAACTGATAAAGATGAATGGAAAATTTGGCTACGTCCACAAAATTTAGGTCCCATAAACGTTAGGTCACCAAGGAGAAGGTCAAGGTCACCTGATTGGTACTGGATGGATAGATATCAATGTGAGGAAGCTATGGATGAAGTTTGGTAATGATCCGACTAACAGATAAAAAGATACGGGAAATGTGGCTATGTCCCAATTGTTGACGACAGACACTGCTGCCGCCGGAATCGCGGCTGCTATGTCTCACTTTTCACTATCGTGGGTGAGACAATAAAAAGCATGATTTGCAGACACAGACAGATATGTAAAACACAGGGTTTCACAGAAGGATGTTTTTAATTGTGAAGCGCCTTTTATATTCTCTACTTTTACAGTAGAAAAAAGCTCTGCATTTAATCGAACTGTTCCATGGGAAGTTTCCATTTGAAAGTTTCAAACACAATAAATATGTATACCTGGTAATAGCAATTACTTTTGGTTTAGCATTTGCTCAAATGAAAAGTAATATATACTTGACTGTATCTGCATGGGCAGCACCATACACTCAAAACTAAAATAGAAACTTTCAGAACAGACAGATAGTATCCTGATCTGGTGCCAGGCATCCTTACCACACCGGATCACTTCGCTACAGGTACAAATCCCAGTATTAATCATTAGACCGCTACTCACAACAATAGTCTGCTGTTGATTTAATATCTTGCCTTATTTCTCAATAAAAACATGTTTTGACAGCACTTGGAAATGATGATTCTAAAGTGCTGTCAAAGCATGTTGTAAATTATTCTAAAGTGCTGTCAAAGCATGTTTTTGATGATAAAAATGGAAAATAGAAAATAACAGCAGACGACACACAAAAAAAATAAGATAGCGGTCTAAGGGTTTTTAAAGTAAATCTGTCCCATTTCTCCAGAAACCTTTCACACATTTAAATCTACATTTTGTTTTTTTTTAGAAATATGATTATCATTTTGTTTATTTCTCATTAGAAGTATATGTTGTTACCACTAATTTGAACCGTCTCACCGAGACGGTTCAAAGGAGTGGTGCAAACATATACTTTTGATAATAAATGAGGAAAATAGTTTGTTTTTTCTTGTCCGCAATGAATTAATATAGCTGTCGATTTATATATTATTATACATGTATGATACTCGACTGAGGGCATGTGCCATCTGATGTTGGCAACCAGAGTAGCTCCAGATCAGCCTGCGCATCTGGGTAGTCTGATCCAGATCAACAACATTCACCGGTAGGCTCTCAACAGCTACGGTCATTTTAGGCCGGGTGAACGGGGTCAAATCCCATATTTCACCTGATCTTACTACTTTATAATGGGTCTTACCGTATTCAACTCTCAAGTAACAAGGAATCAAAAAATGTACCTGAGGGTTAAACGAGGGATGAAACCCATCATTAAATTTACCCAGAATCCACGTTGCAATTAATTAATACATGCAGTCTCCGCGAAAGTTGTCGGTCCATTAAAAGTTCCGCCGGTCCGACGGTAAACCGGAAGTCGCCGGACCGAATGTCTGACTATAACAAAAAATTAATTTTTATTTTTTATTCTAAGCTTGTACTGTGTGCACCATAATGCATGGCAATACCAGCCTTAAGGAGAACTGAGACACGGTCTGGTTGCTCATGGCTTTGTGTGGCATTTGCGCGCTCAACAAAAGCTTGTTTTCTCCATTTCGAAAAGGCCGAGTACGCGCTAAATATTCCTGTATTGTAGTTACAATGCATAGAGATTTGTTCTGATCATAATTTTTGCAGCTGGATATCTTCTAAATGGTGACCCGGTTTTGTCTGTTTCAGTAAATGAGAGGTTTTAATAACACACCCAGAATTTGAAATAACAATATCTGACAGCGCGATTAAATGCAACGTTTGACAACGCTAAGCTGTCACTAACAGAAAAATTGTAACACCACGTCTACGTCCCATATGGAATTGTATCTTTGTAGACAAGGATGTCGCAGATATATACCTTTCATGAATCGCTTTATCAAAAAATTACTGCTGTAATCAATATTACCGCAAATCAGCACAACATTGTTAATAGCAGATCTGGCTGTCTGAAATGCACTGTATTTCAGTCCTTTATGCAATATGACAGTAAAAAAGGCCAATATCATATTTAAAGTGGGATGAACATGCTGAATGGGATTATAGTGTTCCCCACAGAATGCAATCCATCTTCGGATATAACTGTCATATTGTCGTTTGGTGGAATTGCGCCATGAGTCCACAATGATCGACTGAACGTCCGGTATTCCTCTAGTGCTGAGTGCATCCCGGATATACGAAAAACCGCTAATCGCATTTTCGTGAGTGGGTGCTGCTGGTCTGGCTTGTGTGGCAGTGTCAGTATGTCCCGTGTTCGCGGGAGAGTGTATGGTGGGCTGCAAATGGCGTGAATCAGAGACGCCCACCACGCCTGCGTGGGCCATAATGGGGCCACAATCACTGCCTCGGTTTTGTCCTGTATCACTTTTGCAGTATCCGAGCCGTCTAACTGAAAGGTGCAAATATGTAATATAATTCCCCTGTCCAAGCCATCGAAAATGCATCCACAGCAATGGCATCTGGGTCAGGCAAACGTGAGACATATGTCGGTAATTTGTGATTGAGTCCAATATGTTTATATGTAATTGTTGTTCTTCCATAGACCACCGTCTGCCAGGTTGGATTTGTTTAATGAACCCCAACCATGAAGGGATGCATCTGTCATAAATAAGCTTATAACTTGTACGCACATTATGTAGCCACCACCGAATAACACTACGAGCAGCAGGTGTACCTTTTACGTATCTGTCATAATTTCCTTTATGTTTGAGCAACATTTCTTCTTTGAGTTTTTCTAAAGGTTTATAATACAAAGGTGCATATTCAATTCCTGGTTCCGAGGCAACAAGCTTTCCAATGAGTTGGAAAAGGTCCTTGTTATAGGAATGAATGGCCTTTTTGTGGAATTTATCGGGGTATAAACTTGGAAAAGTCGCGGGAATACTGGATGAAGGCCGGAAGGCCTCGTCCAGTATTCCCGCGACTTTTCCAAGTTTATATCCCCGATAAATTCCACAAAAAGGCCATTCATTCCTTATAATTCCATCATTTTAAATATATTCATCAAGAAAATGTGTTTATTTTCCGTTTTCTTAAGAATTATATTAATTGCGCCTCACGATTACGGAAAGTAGTTCGGCGTGGGAGTTTACTGGGATATAAATTTTGGACAGAGACTTGCTATGAGCCAATCAAATGTTAGGGAATTGTGTAAATATTTTTGTGCTGGAATTATTGAACATTTTGCCTAGTTCAAAATGTATTTACCTAATTGAATTATTTCATCACATCGCTCAGCGGTTAACCTAACTGTCATACTTTCTGAACACAATCGAAATCCCAAAAATGTTATTTGGTTTGTTAGAACTGGTACGGATTTAGACTGGTTCACAGTGAGTCCCAAATAATCCATTACAGTGGTTGTCTCCAATATGTTATTTGCACATTCCATATATGCAGAGCCTTGCAGACAGCTGTCGTCAATATATATAGGCTGTACTAATATATCCCTTGGCACGTAGTGTTGCAAATACTGGCCCAAAATACGTGATTTTCTGCATCGCCTGTACAGCAGACGTCAATGTTCCCATTTTGAAATGAATATTGCTCATAAACTGTTCATTGAAATGATTCAAATTTAAAATAACTCGTAAAGTGCCATCTTTATTGGGCCGTGTAAATATGTTTGAAATATATTCATTTCTGTCAGTATTATACACTGGTTCTATAATATCGCATGCCAGAAATCTTTGTAATTCGACGTTAATTTGTTAATTTTCAATATCACTAAACTTGATTGGTTTGGGGATGACATGTTGTACAGGTTTCATTGAGTGTTCAACTGAATAACCACAGATTGTTTGAAGAATCCATTTATCATTAGTGATTTTCTGCCATTGAGAGAAACATGTTGCTGTTTTTCCCGCAGTAAAGTTGTCTTTTGTGTTAATCATAACAACGTTCCTACTTACTTTTAATTCTTCCATTTGTTTTTGGCTGCAGGTCCCTTTTTGAACGACTGCCTGGAGTTCCGAGAATTGTTTCCATAATTCTGGGGTGGGTGTCTGTTCTGCGGTCTCTGTTGTTGGTAGTTGTTCTGACCTCCCCAACCCCGTTTGGACAAAAAAGACGTCGGCTTTGTATATGTATGACCCACTCTGGTGGCAGTCATGGTTGGCGATTTCTCACTTAATCTTTTTATTTCAGCCTGAACGGAATCCCCAAATAACTTTGTCGCAGATGATGAGGATGAACACACGGATCGAAATTGCGGCAGATCTTCACGCCAAAACTGTAGCCGATTTCATCAACATTGCAAAGTATACTTATCTAGCAAAGTATACTTTGAGGGAGTAATCATTGATTTTCCCAATATGCATTATTTCATATAGAACTAACCACTGCACATATTTGATGATTAAAACTATGCAGAATTATTATACTGAATTTATTACATTATCACAGCCAAAATGGCTGTGATAATGTAATAAAATCAGTATAATAAAAATTAATTAAATTTATCCACTAAAATTACAAATTTCTCCCTCAAAGTATACTTTGCTAGATAAGTATACTTTGCAATGTTGATGCAATAGGCTACAGGTCTTTCCTTGACTGGTTGCTCGTCGCCATGTAATAACACATTATCTTATTTGTGTCGCTCACAAGCTCTTTGATACGTGTGGGGGGGGCATGGCCCATCTTGTTGTCCAGTTTTGCAGGACATCCAGCATACGTATCACTGGTACCATACAGTTGGGAAGTTGTTGCTGTGATCGCTGCAGCTGTGCATCGGTGGCGCGGGTTTCTTTCTTTAACTGTCGCCATATTATGACATCCACTGAGGGCACTTGCAAGTTTTCAATGTTAGCAGGCCGCTTGTATTTGGACAGTAAAGCTTTCAACTTTTCGATCTTCACTTGTACCCTTAGGGCATGGTTAGTTATTGTAGCTAGTTTCTCACCACTGTTCTCTCCCGTCTCTGCCTCCTGCTCAATACATTCCCCAAGTTTCGCAAACAGACCTTCCTAATGTGATTCATTGTTTAACCCTTTCCCTGACCACATACCAAGCACACATATTCAGAATCACGTCTGTCGGTTCTTATCCAGCTCCGATTTCTGTCACCTCTCCACAAAATCCAGAATCCAACATTGTCGCAAATTTAATCCTCTATGTTGGTGTACGTTAGAACAAAATGTCACTTAGTATATTATCCAATGCGGGTTGTAATCTCTTGTTCCTCTAAATAAATGCGTCCAACAATCCCTGTAGCTGCTATCGTGATAACAAATGTTAAAGGTTCTATCAGCGCCTCACATATTGATCTAAATATAGATGCTAAATGTGGAATTTTTCTTTTGTTTCAATGCAGCCAGTGTGTAGTAATCGTCTTTTGACGTCGTGCCGTTTCGTCCAAAAATGCAGGAATCGTTCCCTACCTGAAGCGAAGCGATTTTTCTCTAAAATTTGCGATATCTTAGCACGAAAAGTACAACAGCTACGCCTTGATTCTTTTCACTTTCAGACACACTGGATACCGTAGATGCAAATTATCGAATTGTTTGTTCGTTTCCGTAAGGCCATTGAAATAGTGACGTTTTCACCCGCGACGGCCAGCAGAAAGCAGTACGGTCAGATTTACGCCGAATTTCGCGACTATATAGCTTCAACTGGGTGGAATTGGTCGTTTGTTTCAATGCAGCCAATGTGTAGTAATCGTCGTTTGAAGTCGTGCCCTTTCGTCCTAAAATGCAGGAATCGTTCGCTAACTGAGGCCGAGCGATTTCTCTATAAACTTTGCGATTTCATAGCACGAAAAGTACAACAGCTACGCTTTGTTTCTTTTCACTTTCACAAACACTGGATACCGTAGATGCTAATTCTCGAATTGTTTGTTCGTTTCCGTACGGCGAATGTGCGGCAATATTCCATTGAAATAGTGACGTTTTCACTCGCGAAGGCAAGCAGAAAGCAGTACGGTCCGATTTTCCCCGAAATTCGCGACTTCACAGCTCGAACTGGGTAATAGCCTGAATTAAACTTTACACAGTCGGAAACATTGTTGTCCGTAGATGCTAATTGTGGAATTGTTCGTTCGCTTTCGATAAGCCAATCTGCAGTAATCGCCATTTGAATAAGTAGCGTCTTCGCGCACAAATGCAAGCAGTACGGTCCGATTTACCCCGAACTTCTCGACTTCATAGCTCGAACTGGGTAATAGCCAGAATTAAAGTCTTTGCACATTCGGAAACCTTAGCGTCCGTAAATGCTAATTGTGGAATTGTTCATTCGCTTCCGTTAAGCCAATCTGCAGTAATCGCCATTTGAATAAGTAGCGTCTTCGCGCTGAAATGCAAGCAGTACAGTCCGATTTACCCCGAAATTCGCGACTTCATAGCTCGAACTGGGTAATAGCCAGAATTAAAGTCTTTGCACATTCAGAAACCTTAGCGTCCGTAAATGCTAATTGTGGAAATGTTCGTTCGCTTACGTTAAGCCAATCTGTAGTAATCGCCATTTGAATAAGTAGCGTCTTCGCGCACAAATGCAAGCAGTACGGTCCGATTTACCCCGAAATTCGCGACTTCATAGCTCGAAATGGGTAATAGCCAGAATTAAAGTCTTTACACATTCAGAAACTTTCGAATCCATAAATGCTAAATGTGGAATTGTTCGTTTGCTTCAATGCAGCCAATGTGTAGTAATCGTCGTTTGAAATTGTGCCGTTTCGTCCAAAAATGCAGGAATCGTTCGCTACCTTAGGGAGAGCGATTTTTCTCTAAAATTTGCGATTTTTAGCAAGAAAAGTACAACAGCTACACTTTGTTTCTTTTCACTTTCAGAAACACTGGATACCACCGTAGATGCTAGTTGTCGAATTGTTTATTCGTTTCCGTACGGCCAATGAGCATCACTCTCCCATTGAAATAGTGATGTTTTCACCCGCGACTGCAAGCAGAAAGCAGTACGGTCCGATTTTCCCCGAAATTCGCGTCTTCATTGCTCGAACTGGGTAATAGCCTGAAATAAACTTTGAATATTCGGAAACCTTGTTGTCTATAGATGCTAATTGTGGAATTGTTCGTTCGCTTCCGTTAAGCCAATCTGCGGTAATCGCCATTTGAATAAGTAGCGTCTTCGAGCACAAATGCAAGCAGTACGGTCCGATTTACCCCGAATTTCGCGACTTCATAGCTCGAACTGGGTAATAGCCAGAATTAAGGTCTTTGCACATTCAGAAACTTTCGAATCCATAGATGCTAAATGTGGAATTGTTCGTTTTCTCCCATTATGCCAATATGTAGTAATCGCCGTTTGTTTGTTTGTTTGTTTGTTTATTGGTGTTTAACGGCCTATCAACAGCTAAGGTCATGTATGGCCGGGCAAAGGGGTTCGATCTCGCATTGGACCTGCTGCATTGGGGAGAATTCCAAAATCAGAACTGAATATTTACATCGAGAAACAATATATTCAGCCTTGAAATTATGAAATTAGAATAACGTGACCTGGTGGCAGGTCCATACCACACCAAAGTCACTTGGCCCCTTCCACTAAAATAGGATTACGAACAATCATAATACTCACACAAGGGGCATAACTAGATTCAACTGTCACATACAAAATGCCAAAGACGTATGTGAGGGCCAAACCAGGTCTCCAGTCGGAATTCCGGTAAGGATAAACACCGATCGTTAAATTACCCATCACTTGCACCCTCCTTCCACCCACTTTCGCCGTTTCAATAAGTAGCGTCTTCGCGCACAAATGCAAGCAGTACGGTCCGATTTACCCCGAAATTCGCGACTTCATAGCTCGAACTGGGTAATAGTCAGAATTAAGGTCTTTGCACATTCAGAAACTTTCGAATACATAGATGCTAAATGTGGAATTGGTCGTTTGTTTCAATGCAGCCAATGTGTAGTAATCGTCGTTTGAAGTCGTGCCGTTTCGTCCAAAAATGCAGGTATCGTTCGCTACCCGAGGCCGAGCGATTTTTCTCTAAACTTTGCGATTTCGTAGCACGAAAAGTACAACAGCTACGCTTTCTTTCTTTTTACTTTCAGAAACACTGGATACCACCGTAGATGCTAATTTAATTCTCGAATTGTTTGTTCGTTGCCGTACGGCCAATGTGCGGCACTCTCCCATTGAAATAGTGACGTTTTCACCCGCGACGGCAAGCAGAAAGCAGTACGGTCCGATTTTCCCCGAACTTCGCGACTTCATAGCTTGAACTGGGTAATAGCCAGTATTAAAGTCTTTGCACATTCGGAAACCTTGGAGTCCGTTGATGCTAATTGTGGAATTGTTCGTTCGCTTCCGTTAAGATAATTTGCAGTAATCGGTCTCCACTGAGGCGAAGCGATTATTACCAAGTTCGAGCTATGAAGTCGCGAAGTTCGGGGTAAATCGGACCATACTGCTTTCTGCTTGCCGCCTCGGGTGAAAACGTCACTATTTTCACTGGGAGAGTACAGCACATTGGCC
>CM055276.1:61949151-61980824 GCA_029237695.1 Conchocele bisecta | reverse complement strand
ATGAAGATATTCCAAGCGGTATTTGGCATAACCTCCAACCAATGATTTTCTGCATCACGCCCGCCTGCCCACACACCGAAGGGTAAAACATAATACGTACCAAGCCGGCGTATAAAAATAATCAGCAGACGACAAAATTTAATTCAGCATTGTAAGTGTTAAAGTCGCTCGCTGTATTTATTGTAGCCTATTTCACCAACATTGCAAAGTATAATTTTCTAGCAAAGTATAGTTTGAGGCAGAAATTTTTCATTTTAAGATAAATTTATTAATTTTTATTATACTGAATTTATTACATTATCACAGCCATTTTGGCTGTGATAATTTAATACAGTCAATATCATAATTCTGCATACTTTCAATCATCAAATATAGGCAGTCGTTAGTTCTATATGACATAATGCATTTCGGGGAAAATAAATGATTACTCCCTCCAAGAATACTTTGTAAGAAAAGTATACTTTGAAAATGTTGGTGAAATCGGCTACTGGTTCAAGTTTTAGACAGGTCTTTTACGGAACAAATCCTTTTCGTCGTGGTACACCGGCAGCCAAGGCTTGCGACCAGTCGTGCGTAGATTTATACGCAACGATGATGTCGAACACTAGAATGAGAAAATTTGGTGTCAGATTGATTTAACAACTGACAAGCTATACCTAATAATCCTTTGATTCAAAGATAATTGCTTCGTAAATGTGATAGAATGCATGTATAACATATAATAAACACTGCCTCGTTACTGTATCCTATACGGCACATGGAGTGGCCAAATCTGCAATTTTTGTGTATTCCAGCCATCAGTCAATTTCACCTTGTCTGGCGTTTGAAAAAGAACAGAAAATGGCCACGAGCCGTCTCATCAGGATCTGCACATTTTACACTTAATTTTGAGAACAAAAACACCCCTTTTTCATAAAGTGACTAGTCTGAAAATAGTTTTGTGATGATTGGATTAGCTGGAAAATTAACATATCCCAGACCATTCCAGTTACTTAGGGGTGAAACGGTTAAGTTTCCATTATTTTTATTTTTGGTTATTCAACAGGTCATTAGGCCTAACCGTTCAGTACCTTGGTTGAGGGCCAACACTTTAGAATACGTGTTCTGGTCCAGCCTATCCATATACTCATGAATGGGGAGTTGAGCCGTCCTTATACCAGCCTCCCTCGCCTTGGTTTCTGTGATATTCTGAAAATGTGGTGAAGATTATTTCATATTAACCCTTACAATGCTGAGTTAAAATTTCTCGTCTGCTATTTATTTAAAAGTTCATGTTTTTCTCATCAAAATAATGTTTTAACAACACTTTAGAATAATTTCCAATGGAAGTGATTCTAAAATGTTGTCAAACCATGTTTTTATTGAGAAAGAAGAATAAGGATTAGAAAAAAAGTAAATGGGCTTAAAGTTCCAGCAACAGTGAAGGCACTGCTCCAGATAAGATGAGTATCGGCATATTTTACGCAATTATTTTAGCTGAATACGCATTGATTATCAAAATTTGGAGTACACAATGCGCACAGCAATGTGAAAATACGCACTGAATTTCAAATTGAGTAGTGAAAATACTTTTGCAGCTCAAATAAGTGAATTTTACAATTTGTTATTTTTTTTTATCATTAATTTTGTTCCCTATTTAGTAATGACGAAAATCAATAATCCATTTGTAAAAGTAAAATACGCAATTATTTTGAAATCAGGGGGTGTAGTACGCTTTAGACACAAAGCTTATCTGGAGCTCTGGAAGGTCATTTAGGGATGACATTCCGGTTTCAAGTCTTATCCAAAAGACAATTTGGATGGAAATACTGTGATGGCTCAGTAATAATTTATTTTTCCTGAAATGCATTATTTCATATAGAACTAACAAATGCATATATTTCATGATTAAAAGTATGCAGAATTATTATACTGAATTTATTACATTATCACAGCCAAATTGGCTGTGATAATGTAATAAATTCAGTATAATAAAAATTAATAAATTTATCATAAAATTGAAAATTTTCTCCCTCAAAGTATACTTTGCTAGTAAAGTATACTTTGCAATGTTGATGAAATAGGCTACTGGTAAGGTTTGAACGGACCTCTGGTATTGAAGTCCAGTGATCTAACCTCTAGGCCACAACCCATCCCTGTGAATGGAGAAATAGGGGTATGGGAATTTGCAATCTGTGTAGATACAGATCAACTGGTGCATCCCTGATCCACACTGTTCGTTATTCCATCAATGAAACATCCGTCATGCTTCTAACAAGTAATATAGATCATTATCTGGCTAAAAGAGTGTGCTATTTGATCAGTAGCCTATTTCACCAACATTGCAACATGTACACTTTTTCTAGCAAAGTATACTTTGTGGGAGAAATTTTCAATTCAAGTTAAGGATAAAGTTATTAATTTTTATTATACTGAATTTATTACATTATCACAGCCATTTTGGCTGTGATAATGTAATAAATTCAGTATAATAATTCTGCATACTTTTAATCATCAAATATATGCAGTCTTTAATTCTGTATGAAATAATGAATTTCGGGAAAAATAAATGATTACTCCCTAAAAGTATACTTTGTTAGAAAAGTATACTTTGCAAATGTTGTTGATATCGGCTACAGGAGCTAGAGTACCTACACATCCCACTTAGCCCCACTTAGCCCCACTTTTCCACACAGATCAGGAGCTAGACTGGCCACATGTGTCGTCAGCCCGATTTCTACAGTCACAGGTCAAGAGCTATACAAGCCACGTTTGCCATAAGTCCCCTTTTACAATCACAGATCCGCAACTAGTCTGGCCACAAATGCCAACAGCCGCATTTCTCCAGTCACAGGAGCCACAAATGCTATAAACCCCAAACTCCAATCAGTGCTCCAGATAAGGAATTAGTAATTGAGTATTTTCACTCCATCATATCTGAAGCAATTGGGCATTTCAAAATTTTAATTGGGTAATAATCCAAGAATTCCACCACGGAAACAGTATCGCGCCTGCCGAGGCATTTGACCGTGAACATTACAAGTAAATAAATGACCTTGATCTTCAGAATTTGGATGTGGGTGTGTGCGCAATGAAGCAATCATCCCTAGACAAACATTGATGTGAAATATTATCAAAGTCTGGCAAGGGGTTAAAGAGATATTGTGAACAAACAATAACTTTAACGCATTTCTGTTACAAAATCGGTGAACATTAAAACTAAATAAATGACCTTGACCTTGAGAATTTGGATGTGGGGGTATGCGTAATGAAGCATCATCCCTAGACAAACATTGATGTGAAATATTATCAAAGTCAGCTGGCAAGGGGTTAAAGAAAAATCAATACCTTTAACGCATTTGCCTAATACAAAAAAAACCGACGACGCGGACGACGACAATGACGACGACGCGGACGACGACGGAAAAAGTTTGCTTCAAAATGAAAACATGTCTATATTCGTGGTCTGTTTATTGTTTTCTGTAGCATGATAAAGGTACCACAAATTTGTTAATGCTTTTTGATACTCGCTACTTCTGATTTCAATTGGGTTTTGGGCAATTTTAATTGTGTATTTACGCAAATAAGCACCTTATCTGGATCTCTGTCCAGTCACAGATCAGAATCAAGCTGGGCAATTCCATTTATAAGCAAGTCTCCAATCATATAGTCACAATTTAGATACACTTACCTTTGTAACACTTTCTTCCACCAAGCCTCCAATGATGTAGTTTATCTGGATCAATGTCGGTCAAGAGATTCTCGGAGTCGGGACTGAGAAACACAATCTTCTCCAAGGGAAATAATTCTGTATGACTTTCCAGTTTGACGTCCATCTGGCGAATTGGAAAAGTAAAAGTGAATGGATTTAATGTCCCAGTAATAGGTATGTTCATTCAAGTGTCTAAAAGTGTTGAGGTGCAGGTCACCAAGGTGAAGGTCAGCAGAATTACACTAGTAAAATATATCCAGCAATGTGAAGCAGCTATTGATAAAGTTTGGAGATGATCCGACTAACGGATTAAGAGATGTTTAACATTTGGATGTACATCCAAAATTATCGACATGATGGTCATGGTCACAGTCACCAGAAAGAGGTTAAGGTCACCAAAGTCAAGGTCACCTGAATGACAGTGGGAGGATAGCCATCAATGTGAGAAAGCTATTGATGAAATTTGGTAACGATCCGACTAACTGATAAAGATGAATGGAAAATTTGGCTACGTCCACAAAATTTAGGTCCCATAAACGTTAGGTCACCAAGGAGAAGGTCAGTGTCACCTGATTGGTACTGGATGGATAGATATCAATGTGAGGAAGCTATGGATGAAGTTTGGTAATGATCCGACTAACAGATAAAAAGATACGGGAAATGTGGCTATGTCCCAATTGTTGATCGCGTCTGCTATGTCTCACTTTTCACTATCGTGGGTGAGACAATAAAAAGCATGATTTGCAGACACAGACAGATATGTAAAACACAGGGTTTCACAGAAGGATGTTTTTAATTGTGAAGCGCCTTTTATATTCTCTACTTTTACAGTAGAAAAAATCTCTGCATTTAATCGAACTGTTCCATGGGAAGTTTCCATTTGAAAGTTTCAAACACAATAAATATGTATACCTGGTAATAGCAATTACTTTTGGTTTAGCATCTGCTCAAATGAAAAGTAATATATACTTGACTGTATTTGCATGGGCAGCACCATACACTCAAAACTAAAATAGAAACTTTCAGAACAGACAGATAGTATCCTGATCTGGTGCCAGGCATCCTTACCACACCGGATCACTTCGCTACAGGTACAAATCCCAGTATTAATCATTAGACCGCTACTCACAACAATAGTCTGCTGTTGCTTTAATATCTTGCCTTATTTCTCAATAAAAACATGTTTTGACAGCACTTGGAAATGATGATTCTAAAGTGCTGTCAAAGCATGTTGTAAATTATTCTAAAGTGCTGTCAAAGCAGTGTTTTTGATGATAAAAATGGAAAATAGAAAATAACAGCAGACGACACACAAAAAAAATAAGATAGCGGTCTAAGGGTTTTTAAAGTAAATCTGTCCCATTTCTCCAGAAACCTTTCACACATTTAAATCTACATTTATTTTTTTTTAAAAATATGATTATCATTTTGTTTATTTCTCAATAGAAGTATATATTGTTACCACTAATTTGAACCGTCTCACCGAGACGGTTCAAAGGAGCGGTGCAAACATATACTATTGATAATAAATGAGGAAAATAGTTTGTTTTTTCTTGTCCGCAATGAATTAATATAGCTGTGGATTTATATATTATTATACATGTATGATACTCGACTGAGGGCATGTGCCATCTGATGGGCAATGGCCAACCGAGTAGCTCCAGATCAGCCTGCGCATCTGGGTAGTCTGATCCAGATCAACAACATTCACCGGTAGGCTCTCAACAGCTACGGTCATTTTAGGCCGGGTGAACGGGGTCAAATCCCATATTTCACCTGATCTTACTACTTTATAATGGGTCTTACCGTATTCAACTCTCAAGTAACAAGGAATCAAAAAATGTACCTGAGGGTTAAACGAGGGATGAAACCCATCATTAAATTTACCCAGAATCCACGTTGCAATTAATTAATACATGCAGTCTCCGCGAAAGTTGTCGGTCCATTAAAAGTTCCGCCGGTCCGACGGTAAACCGGAAGTCGCCGGACCGAATGTCTGACTATAACAAAAAATTATTTTTTATTTTTTATTCTAAGCTTGTACTGTGTGCACCATAATGCATGGCAATACCAGCCTTAAGGAGAACTGAGACACGGTCTGCAAATCAGCACAACATTGTCAATAGCAGATGTGGCTGTCTGAAATGCACTGTATTTCAGTCCTTTATGCAATAGGACAGTAAAAAAGGCCAATATCATATTTACAGTGGGATGAACATGCTGAATGGGATTATAGTGTTCCCCACAGAATGCAATCCATCTCCGGATATAACTGTCATATTGTCGTTTGGTGGAATTGCGCCATGAGTCCACAATGATCGACTGAACGTCCGGTATTCCTCTGGTGCTGAGTGCATCCCGGATATACGAAAAACCGCTAATCGCATTTTCGTGAGTGGGTGCTGCTGGTCTGGCTTGTGTGGCAGTGTCAGTATGTCCCGTGTTCGCGGGACATGTCCCGTGTTCGCCTGCGTGGGCCATAATGGGGCCACAATCACTGCCTCGGTTTTGTCCTGTATCACTTTTGCAGTATCCGAGCCGTCTAACTGCAAGGTGCAAATATGTAATATAATTCCCCTGTCCAAGCCATCGAAAATGCATCCACAGCAATGGCATCTGGGTCAGGCAAACGTGAGACATATGTCGGTAATTTGTGATTGAGTCCAATATGTTTATATGTAATTGTTGTTCTTCCATAGACCACCGTCTGCCAGTTTTCACACTGTTGGATTTGTTTACTGAACCCCAACCATGAAGGGATGCATCTGTCATAAATAAGCTTATAACTTGTACGCACATTATGTAGCCACCACCGAATAACACTACGAGCAGCAGGTGTAACTTTTACGTATCTGTCATAATTTCCTTTATGTTTGAGCAACATTTCTTCTTTGAGTTTTTCTAAAGGTTTATAATACAAAGGTGCATATTCAATTCCTGGTTCCGAGGCAACAAGCTTTCCAATGAGTTGGAAAAGGTCCTTGTTATAGGAATGAATGGCCTTTTTGTGGAATTTATCGGGGTATAAACTTGGAAAAGTCGCGGGAATACTGGACGAAGGCCGGAAGGCCTCGTCCAGTATTCCCGCGACTTTTCCAAGTTTATATACCCGATAAATTCCACAAAAAGGCCATTCATTCCTTATAATTCCAGCATTTTAAATAAATTCATCAAGAAAATGTGTTTATTTTCAGTTTTCTTAAGAATTATATTAATTGCGCCTCACGATTACGGAAAGTAGTTCGGCGTGGGAGTTTACTGGGATATAAATTTTGGACAGAGACTTGCTATGAGCCAATCAAATGTTAGGGAATTGTGTAAATATTTTTGTGCTGGAATTATTGAACATTTTGCCTAGTTCAAAATATATTTACCTAATTAAATTATTTCATCACATCGCTCAGCGGTTAACCTAACTGTCATACTTTCTGAACACAATCGAAACCCCAAAAATGTTATTTGGTTTGTTGGAACTGGTACGGATTTAGACTGGTTCACAGTGAGTCCCAAAGAATCCATTAAAGTGGTTGTCTCCAATATGTTATTTGCACATTCCATATATGTATAGCCTTGCAGACAGCTGTCGTCAATATATATAGGCTGTACTAATATATCCCTTGGCACGTAGTGTTGCAAATACTGGCCCAAAATACGTGTTTTTCTGCATCGCCTGTACAGCCGACGTCAATGTTCCCATTTTGAAATGAATATTGCTCATAAACTGTTCATTGAAATGATTCAAATTTAAAATAACTCGTAAAGTGCCATCTTTCTTGGGCCGTGTAAATATGTTTGAAATATATTCATTTCTGTCAGTTTTATTCACTGGTTCTATAATATCGCATGCCAGAAATCTTTGTAATTCGGACGTTAATTTGTTTAATTTTATATCACTAAACTTCATTGGTTTGGGGATGAACATGTTGTACAGGTTTCATTGAGTGTTCAACTGAATAACCACAGATTGTTGAGAATCCATTTATCATTAGTGATTTTCTGCCATTGAGAAAACATGTTGCTGTTTTTCCCGCAGTAAAGTTGTCTTTTGTGTTGATCATAACAACGTTCCTACTTACTTTTAATTCTTCCATTTGTTTTTGGCTGCGGGTCCCTTTTTGAACGACTGCCTGGAGTTCCGAGAATTGTTTCCATAATTCTGGGGTGGGTGTCTGTTCTGCGGTCTCTGTTGGCGATTTCTCACTTAATCTTTTTATTTCAACCTGAACGGAATCCCCAAATAACTTTGTCGCAGATGATGAGGATGAACACACGGATCGAAATTGCGGCAGATCTTCACGCCAAAACTGTAGCCGATTTCATCAACATTGCAAAGTATACTTATCTAGCAAAGTATACTTTGAGGGAGTAATCATTGATTTTCCCAATATGCATTATTTCATATAGAACTAACCACTGCACATATTTGATGATTAAAACTATGCAGAATTATTATACTGAATTTATTACATTATCACAGCCAAAATGGCTGTGATAATGTAATAAAATCAGTATAATAAAAATTAATAAATTTATCCTAAAATTAAAAATTTCTCCCTCAAAGTATACTTTGCTAGATAAGTATACTTTGCAATGTTGATGCAATAGGCTACAGGTCTTTCCTTGACTGGTTGCTCGTCGCCATGTAATAACACATTATCTTATTTGTGTCGCTCACAAGCTCTTTGATACGTGTGCATGGCCCATCTTGTGTCCGTTTGCAGGACATCCAGCATACGTATCACTGGTACCATACAGTTGGGAAGTTGTTGCTGTGATCGCTGCAGCTGTGCATTGGTGGCGCGAGTTTCTTTCTTTAACTGTCGCCATATTATGACATCCACTGAGGGCACTTGCAAGTTTTCAATGTTAGCAGGCCGCTTGTATTTGGACAGTAAAGCTTTCAACTTTTCGATCTTCACTTGTACCCTTAGGGCATGGTTAGTTATTGTAGCTAGTTTCTCACCACTGTTCTCTCCCGTCTCTGCCTCCTGCTCAATACTGTACCCTTAGGGCATGGTTAGTTATTGTAGCTAGTTTCTCACCACTGTTCTCTCCCGTCTCTGCCTCCTGCTCAATAATGTACCCTTAGGGCATGGTTAGTTATTGTAGCTAGTTTCTCACCACTGTTCTCTCCCGTCTCTGCCTCCTGCTCAATATTGTACCCTTAGGGCATGGTTAGTTATTGTAGCTAGTTTCTCACCACTGTTCTCTCCCGTCTCTGCCTCCTGCTCAATACTGTACCCTTAGGGCATGGTTAGTTATTGTAGCTAGTTTCTCACCACTGTTCTCTCCCGTCTCTGCCTCCTGCTCAATACTGTACCGTTAGGGCATGGTTAGTTATTGTAGCCAGTTTCTCACCACTGTTCTCTCCCGTCTCTGCCTCCTGCTCAATACATTCCCCAAGTTTCGCAAACAGACCTCCTCCCTAATGTGATTCATTGTTTAACCCTTTCCCTGACCACAGACCAAGCACACATATTCAGAATCACGTCTGTCGGTTCTTATCCAGCTCCGATTTCTGTCACCTCTCCACAAAATCCAGAATCCAACATTGTCGCAAATTTAATCCTCTATGTTGGTGTACGTTAGAACAAAATGTCACTTAGTATTATCCAATGCGGGTTGTAATCTCTTGTTCCTCTAAATAAATGCGTCCAACAATCCCTGTAGCTGCTATCGTGATAAAAAAAGTTAAAGGTTTTGTCAGCGCCTCACATATTGATCTGCCTCTGCAGAAGCTGTCTTTTGAAAACATTGTGGGAAAAGGAGAAATTGCTTGTAACAAGCAATTCCTCCTTTTCCCACAATGTTTTCTACTCTATCAGATAATTTAACCATCATTTGACCCAGCATTTGATTCTTTTATTCAGATGTTTTGCATTTGGATGAGTCGAAATATCGCAAAACAGGGAAAGGGTTAACATCTCATCAATGTTGTCTATGTCTAATGACTGTGTATCGTCTGTGTCATCCACTGTTTTTAACTGTTTTGGCGCACTACACGGCGCGACAGCATCCTCCGTGTTTCTCCGCTTAGTTCCTTTGGTTATGAACCGTCAAGTAGAACAAGGATATAGTGTGTGAAAATTGAAAATAACCACCAAGGGGAGATAAGACATTGGACATTTTTTAAAATCTATAGCCTCCTTCGTCTTGCGTGATAAACATGTACATTTATACCAAATTTTGTTACGATTCAAACAAGTAGAACCTTAGTTATTGTGTGGACAAGCCGTGCCCGCCCGCCCGCCCGCCCGCCCGCCCGCCCGTACAAGGTGAATAAATAATACATCTCGTTTTTACAAACGGGCGTATAGAAATCATGGAGCAGGAACTAACCATCATGAGGGTCCAGTTTCTCATTATTTGTCCTTTCTTTTCTTTCCATCTTTTTACTCTTCCTGTTCTCTCTTCTCTCCGCTACATGTAACAGCTCCTGATGGTGCTGACGCTTGCGCTGAGATCTCTGTAAATGGACAGGTATTGGATATAAAGCCTAGTATACAGCAGGGTTGGGAACAGTTCCAAATGCCAAATCCTGAAAATGACTATTTGTGGGTCCAAAAATATGTTTGTTTAGCCATTTTCAGCACTTGGCAGTATGCGTAAATGTGTGCTTCCCATGTTGAAACAGTATTTTTCTGCAATTATCAGGAACCTCAAATCCTGATTTGTCACTCTATCATTTCTGAAGCAATTGGGTATTTCAAAATTTTAATTGGGTAAAATAAAATCACACTACTGTTTACACATTAACAGACAGTAATTATTGAATAGTTTGCTTCAAAATGAAAACATATCCAGACAGCAATTATGTCTTGGCATTTCATCGGAATTGTCTCTCACTATAATAAAGTGAAAGTGACATGGTTTAACGTCCCAGCAACAACTAAGGTCATATAGAGACGGGGCCACAGTTTAAAGTCTCATCCGACAGACCAGTGGGATGGAAATACTATGAAAGTATTTTTGATGCCCTAGACGAGGTTTGAACCCACAACCTCCGGATTGGAAGTTGGATGTTGTAACCCCTAGGACACAACCCATCCATGTCTCTATAATACATAAATATTACTTTTTTACTTTTACCAGTGATGAGAAAATATAAAATTTGTCACCCCAGTGGGATAAATGTTATATTTTCTAAATATTATTTGTATATTTATTTATAACATATTTTACGCTACTCACAACAATTGTTGTCTGCTGTTGATTTTATATCTTGCCTTATTTCTCAATTAAAACATGTTTTGACAGCATTTCAGAATCATTTCCAATGGAAATTATTCTGAAATGCTGTCGAAGCATGTTGTAAATTATTCTAAAGCTCTCTCAAAGCATGTTTTTGATGATAAAAATAGAAAATAAACAGCAGACAACAACAAAATTAAGATAGCGGTCTAAGAGTTAAAACTGGATTATACTGGATTATTTTCTTGCCATCAAGGACTTGATCCACTCATCCGTTCAATGTGATACAGTACCTACTGTCTGTTGCTGCCGACGAACTTTTGGCTGTTAAACACATTAAATCTAAAAAATGTTTAAAAGTAATTACTTTTTTATCAATAAGAAAAAGGTCACCCTCCCCAAAAAAATTGTTTGATGAAATTCCATCAAATATTGATTTTATTGCGAAAAAAAGATTTTCCTGGGAATTTAACATGATGGCTAAAAATAGATTTTTTTTAAAATATCTTTTTATTTGTGGACTGATTTTCAAAATCTAACTTTTGTTTCTTAATTACATCATTTTCAAGCTATCTCGCCAGGTTTCGAAGTTTTTATAAAACAAAAAAATTTGGAAATTGACTCCCCATGTTAAATTCCCATAGGAAAATCGTTTTTTCGCAATAAAATCAAGATTTGATGGAATTTCATAAAAAAAATGTTTTTGTGGAGGGTGACTTTTTTGTTACTTACTTTTAAATATTTTTTAGATTTAATGTGTTTAATAGCCAAAAGTGTGTCGGCAGCAAAACGTGGAACAGACAGTAGAAGACAGTGGGTGGCAGGTGGGAGCACGCGATGGGTAATTTAACGTTCGGGGTTCATCCTTACCAGAATTCCGACTGGAGACCTGGTTTGGCACGCACATACGTCGCTGGCATTTTGTATGCGACAGTTGAATCTGGTTATACCCCGTATGTGAGAATTATGATTATTCGTAATCCTATTTTAGGGGACGGGGCCAAGTGACCTTGGTGTGGTATGGACCTGGCACCAGGTCATGTTCTTCTAATTTCAGGGCTGAATATAATTTTTCTCGATGTAAATATCCCGTTCTGATTTTTGGATTTTCCCCCCAATGCAGCAGGTTAAAACGGGATTGAACCCGTTGCCCGGCCTTACATGATCTTAGCTGTTGATAGGCCGTTAAACACAAATGAAACAAACAAACCTAGAAGACATCTGGTATTGCTTAGTCCCAGCTGGACAGTAGGATGCGCCATTATCGCCTTAAACAGTGGACTGTCTTCCTCCATCGCGGGAACCTTCTTGTCGCTTAGCAACCAGTCACACTGAAATGTGACAACAACAACCTGCGACAAATGCCAAAATGCAAGGAGGAGGTAGGAATTTAACTAGAAAATGTGTTCATAGAACATGGATGCCCCACACCCACCTGCAGCCTTGATAGTACAAGTTATTATGAAGCTAATCGCTGGACAGACATTGTAGGCACATATTATTGAAATTGGTAAATGAGTTAAGGAGTTAATAAGAAAAGATTAAAAACTTAAACTCATTTGCCTGGATGGGTCATGTGCTAAACGAAGCACCATCACCAGACACACATTGTGGGCAAGTACATGTATTACTGAAATTGGTATTACTGAAATTGGTATTACTGAAATTGGTGAAGGAGTTATTGAGAAAACATTAAAATCTTAAATGCATTTGCCTTACAAACAAGGTGAACGTAAGAAAGTCCCCAGTGACCTTGACATTGGGTGTTCGTGCGTGGGTCGTGTGCGAAACAAAGCACCATCCCTAGTCAGACATTGTGGGCAAATATTATTGAAATTGGTGAAGGAGATGAAGAGTTCTTGAGAAAACATTAAAAACTTAAAACGCATTTGCCTTACGGACACACAGAAGCACGTATGGACGGACAGACAGTGGTTAAACATAATGCCCAATACATTGGTGGGGGGCACAAAACCATATTCTTGTTGCATGTGGACTGTCTACTTCAAAATGATGGTGTCAATCAAGGCTTCGATCGAGTCAGTAAGGCTTCTGAATTGATTTAATGGGGGGTTATTTTGTTCAACAACAAGGTCATACGAGATACGCCATGTGATTTTGTACCTTCGGACATCTGCATAAATACATTTACAAAATTTACACTATTTTCCTTAAATGGTGTCAAAAGTTGAGTACAATTCTTAACATTTTGTCAACTTTTGACTTTATTTATGATAAATATTGTAAATTTTGTAAAAGTATTTAAGGAAATTACGCAGATGTCCGAAGGTACAAAATCACATGGCGTGTCACATATGTGGTAGCGACTGTAGAAATTGTGATTATGGGATGTGTGACGAGTACAGCTGCTGATCAAATATCACACTTATGTAGCCCGAAAACGATCTACATGTATATTGGTTGTTAATTACATGATGGAAGATTCATTGATGGAATAGCGAACAGTGCAGATCCTGATCCTGCTGCACAAGCTGATCTGTTTATACACTGGTCACAAATATAGAGGAACTTTAGGATTGATTGACGGATTGGGATTTTACGACCATTCAACAATATACAGACAGGAATACACGTGTATGGTAGCACAGTACATTCATCACTAGTTACATAAAACTAGAAAACGTGTTCATAGAACACGATACCCCACCTACCGCTTTGACTACTAACAAGCTCAAACATAAAGTATAACAAAGGGAAATACGAGGGGTGATCCAGAATTACGTAGACTTTTGGTATAACTCAAAGACGGAGAAGTATAAAGAAACACAACTTAACCACAATAAACTACCACCTTTATTGAATGCACATGCGTAACTGTAAGTAATTGTTTCAATAGCTGTCGTTATACTGAGCATTTGTAGTAGGTATGTATAAGCAATGCGGGGCAGCGTCACGACGTCGCGCATAATGACGTTATAACTTGGTGACGTTACAGTTTTTCAAAGTACTCGCCCTTGCTAGAAATGCACTTCTTGTGGCGCTCAATCCACTGTTGATAAGTGTCCAGATACCACTGCTCGTCAAAGGTGGAAACAATAAGCTGTGCTGCACATGATAGTTCTTGGAATTAAGTCATCAAACTTCTGACCTTTTAGTGCCGACTTCACAACAGGAAAGATGCGAAAGTCCATCGGGGCAAGATCCGGTGAATAAGGAGCATGCTTCACAGTTTCGAAACCAATTAAGCTGATCTCCAACTGGGTCGATGATGCAGTATGGCTTGGTGCGTTGTCCTGATGTAACAACACGCGATCAAAGTCCATCTCGGGTCTTTTCCTGCGCAGAGCTCTGACTAGGTCCCGACGTAGTACCTTCGAATAGTACTTGGCATTCACGGTTGTGTGCGGTGGTACTGCATGCTGCAGAATCATGCCATGCCGGTCCATGAAGAATATGCACATCTGTTTTCCCACGGACTTGCAGACTCTGGCCTTCTTCGGCGGTGGTGATGCTGGGGTTTTCCAATGTTTTGATTGTTCTTTCGTTTCTGGATCAAAGAAAAATAATAACCACGTCTCGTCTGTTGTAATGATCCGATCGAGCATGTCATCGCCTTCCTTGCGATTCAAAATTTCCGAGAGACATCAACTCTGTTTTTCTTGTTGTCAGCCGTCAATAATCGGGGGACCCATCTCGCACTAACTTCCCGGTCATATCACATATGTCTCTCACGGTTACGCGGCGATCACGAATAACGACGTCTTTAATGGTGTCGATTAACGTTGAGTCGATTTCAAATTTCCGTCCTCGTCCGGCGTCATCGTGCAAGTCTTCTCTTCCGTCTTTAGACCTCCGGTGCCATTTAACAAGAGCTGTAGGAGAACAGCATAGCTCGACTACGAGGGTTGTCGATGTACACATAGCTTGACAAAGTGGCCGCGGCCTGCATAAAAACCTTAACCAAGGTTGACTAAAAACCTTAACCAAGGGAAATTAAGTAAGTAATTCAAGGTTACATGTAGGTCAATGTCAGATATAGGTCAGGGGTTATTGATGTACATCACTAGGAGATGAAGTTTTCCAAGTATGGTTGCAGTAGGCCCAGGAGTATTCCATATACAAGCTTGACTAAAAACCTTAACCAAGGGGAAATAACTAAGTAATCCAAGGATAAAAGTAGGCCAAGGTCAAATATAAGTCAATGATTATTGATGTACATCCCTAGGAGATGAAGTTGTCCAAGTATGGTTGCTTTAGGCCCAGGAGTATTCCATATACAAGCTTGACTATAAACATTAACCAAGTTTGAGTACAAACCTTAACCAAGGGGAAATAAGTAAGTACATGTAATTCAAGGTTAAATGTAGGTGAAGGTAAAATATAGGTCAGGTGTTATTGATGTACATCCCTATGAGAAAAAGTTATCCAAGTATGGTGTCTGTATGCACAATAGTATTCCATCTACAAGCTTGACTAAAAGCCTTAACCAAGGTTGACTAAAAACCTTAACCAAGGGGAATTAACTAAGTAATTCAAGGTTAAATGTAGGTGAATGTAAAAATATAGGTCAGGTGTTATTGATGTACATCCCTATGAGAAAAAGTTATCCAAGTATGGTGTCTGTATGCACAATAGTATTCCATCTACAAGCTTGACTAAAAGCCTTAACCAAGGTTGACTAAAAACCTTAACCAAGGGGAATTAACTAAGTAATTCAATGTTAAATGTAGGTCAAGGTCAGGGGCTGTTGATGTACATCACTAGGAGATGAAGTTGTCCAAGTATGGTTGGTGTAGGGCCAGGAGTATTCCATCTACAAGGTTACCTAAAAACCTTAACCAAGGAGAATTAACAAAGTAATTCAAGAGGAAATGTAGGTCAAGGTTAAATATAGGTCAGAGGTTATTGTTGTACATCACTATGAGAAAAGGTTGTCCATGTATGGTGTCGGTATGCACAATAGTATTCCATGTACAAGCTTGACTGAAAACCTTAACCAAGGTAGACTAAAAACCTTAACCAAGGGGAATTAACTAAGTAATTCAAGGTTAAATGTAGGTCAAGGTCAAATATATGTCAGGGGTCGTTGATGTAAATCACTAGGAGATAAAGTTGTCCAAGAATGGTTGGTGTAGGGCCAGGAGTATTGCATCTACAAGGTTGACTAAAAACCTTAACCAAGGGAAACTAACTAAGTAATCCAAGAGGAAATGTAGGTCAAGGTCAAATATAGATCAGGGGTTATTGATGTACATCCCTATGAGAAAAGGTTGTCCAAGGATGGTGTATGTATGCACAATAGTATTCCATGTACAAGCTTGACTAAAAACCTTAACCAATGTTGACTAAAACCTTAACCAAGGGGAAGTAACAAAGTAATTCAAGGTTACATGTAGGTCAAGGTCAAATATAGGTCAGGGGTTGTTGATGTACATCACTTGGAGATGACGTTGTCCAAGTATGGTGGGTGTAGGGCCAGGAGTATTCCATCTACAAGCTTGACTATAAACCTTAACCAAGGGGAAATTAAATATAGATCAGGGGTTATTGATGTATATCCCTATGCGAAAAGGTTGTCCAAGTATGGTGTATGTATGCACAATAATATTCCATGTACAAGCTTGACTAAAATCCTTAACCAAGGTTGACTAAAAACCTTAACCAAGGGGAACTAACTAAGTAATTCAAGAGAAAATGTAGGTCAAGGTCAACTATAGATCAGGGGTTATTGATGTACATCACTAGGAGATGAAGTTGTCCATGTATGGTGGGTGTAGGGCCAGGAGTATTCCATATACAAGCTTGACTAAAAACCTTAACCAAGGCATGACGGTGACAGTGACGGTGACGCCGACGCCGGGGTGACTACATAAGCTCTAACTATTCTTCGAATAGTCAAGCTAAAAACTAAGGCCCTCGAGACAGCTGGCTTTATCGATGATTTCTCCGTCATCTCCCAGGTCTGAGTGGGTGTTTTGCCAAGATTTACACAAAACTTTATGACTGCGCGATGTTAGGCGTATTAAGTTTACGTAATTTTTGTCTCAGAAATGGTAGGCAACGTTTGTTTACTTTGAATGATAACTTCGCAGTTGAAACGGATATGACGTTGTACGCTTACATTTTCACATCACAAACCGTATTTGTACATCGGACAAATTCGCGGCAAAAATGACGCCAATGCTATGAAGTTATCATGTATCTAAAACCTAAAGAAATAACATATTTTTTCTGTGCCCCGCCTCCGTGTTCATGTGTTGCTATGGTAACATGTAGAACTAATGTACTTAGCTGTGATAGTGTCAATCAATGTTTATTAGAGAAATGTTTGATGATCATTTTTATGTTGATTTCATGTGTCAACAAAGGTAAATAAAACATCCACAGCAAAAGTCTACGTAATTCTGGATTACCCCTCGTAACTATATAAATATTGCAAGGTAAATATTATAGGTCCAGGTCACACAAAGGTCACTTGATAAACAATGGGCTGCAGTGTACATCACTGGCTCATGACAGTGTTCAAGTATGGTAGCTGTAGACCTAATACTAATGAAGATACAAGCTCAAACAAAAGATTTATCCTTGTGACGGACTGACGGGACGGACGGACGGACGGACGGATGGACGGACACGGACGGACGGACGGACAAGGGTAACACTAAATGCCCATTCCACTATCGTGGTTGGGTATAATCATATTCCGCACTGAAAGACAATATCAAGATCCGGTGTCATGCACCTCTATCACTGAGCCTCTTGGTCCCACGTATGAACCCTAATAAGATTCACCATTAAGCTATAAGCCTGTAAAGATAGATTCACCGTTCAGCTATGAGCCTCTAAGGATAGATTCATCGTTAAGCTACGAGCCTCTAAGGATAGATTCATCGTTAAGCTATGAGCCTCTAAGGATAGATTCATCATTAAGCTATGAGCCTCTAAGGATAGATTCACAATTAAGCTATGAGCTTCTAAGGCTAGATTCATCATTAAGCTAAGAGCCAATTGGATTGGTTGCAAAATTAACATATAAAAGTCCATTCCAGTTATTTGCGGGTGAAAGGGTTAAAGTGCGTGGAGCCCGAAGGAAAAATGACATGTGCAGAAGACACGTGTAAAGTTTCAGATCAATTGACTGACAGCTGTCCGAGGAGTTGATTACACAAAATATGCAATACAATGTGAACTTAATCTATTTCTAGCACTGGTGACCTCGACCTTGAACGAACGAAGTCCACCTTCATCATGCAGGTTCACCCAATTGATATCAACACACATGTGAAGTTTCATGAAGATATTCCAAGCGCTATATGACTTATGCTCCAAACAATGATTTTCTGCCGGCAGCCGACCGGTAAAACATATATATCCAGTCATTTCAAGACGGGAATATAAAAAGCTGACACAATTGATACCAGTAGGCTATTTCACAAACATGTATACTTATCAAGCAAAGTATACTTTGAGGTCGAAATTTTCAATTTAAGCATAAATTTATTAATTTTTATTATACTGAATTTTGGCTGTGATAATGTAAAAAATTCAGTATAATAATTTTGCATACTTTTAATCATCAAATATATGCAGTCGTTAGTTTTTTATGAAGCAATGCATTTCGGGGAAAAATAAATGATTACTCCCTCAAAGAATATTTTGCTAGATAAGTATACTTTGCAATTCTTATGCAATCTGCTACAGAAGAGGGAAGATGTGTGAATATTTATCGAGTTGACAACAGTGTACAACAACCATCAACAATTGGGAAAATAACAGCACTGGAAGAACTATTGTCTATGGTCACCGATCTGCACTGAACTTAACCCTTTTGCCCGTAAATAACTGGAATGGACTGTGATATGTCCGTTTGTTTGTTTATTTATTGGTGTTTAACGGCCTATCAACAGCGAAGGTCATATGTTGATTTTACCACCAATCAAATCATCACAAAATGATTTTCAGACTGTCAATTTATAAATTGGGGGCGCTTTTTCTAAAAAATATGAAAATTGCTTGCAAAAAGTGCAGATCCTGATGAGACGGCTCATTATAAGCCGGTTCATCTGGATCTGCACTGTTTGAAAACACCGCTATAGCAGTCTGAGTGTTGAAAGGGTTAACTGATGTGAGTTTAGATGACGGGATTGATACCACACCATAAAGTGGCAGGTAATTATAGATGATGTGTTTACATTTATCGGTGTGCACATGTGGTTGAAAAATGGTGGTGAACAACGTTAATGTGAGACTTGAATTTTCAAATAGAAATGTGGCCTATCGGCACACGAATGTCCCCGCTGGCAGCCAAAGAAACACGAGGCACATTCGAAAACACAGAGGGCCAGAGAAGTGTGGATTTGTCACAGCACGAAAGCTGACAATCAGAGCAATGGAGAAGATCTATACCAGGAAAGCAACATTATAAGACACTTACCAGAGTTTTGAATGCACCAAGTATGTGACCTTGACCCTGGGCTTAGCAGGGGCAGGACAATAAATTTTTCATAGGGTGGTAGAGGAGCATGAGAGCAATGCATGTGTGAAATATCAACCAGATCCGTCCAAGGAAACAGAAATCATAAGACATTTACTCGAGAGTTAAGGTTTTGAACGCACCAAGTACATGTATGTGACCTTGACCCTGAGCTTAGCGGGGACGGGACGATCATGGATTTGTCACAGGGCGGTAGAAGACCATTATAGCAATGCGTGTGTGAAATATCAAGCCGATCCATGTAAGGAAACAGAAATTATAAGACATATACCCGAACATTAAATGTTCGGGATGGATGGATGGACGGACATAAGTACGGACGCCGTTAACACTATAGGCTCCCCTCACAATGCAGTGGCTGGGGCATCAAAATCTTCGTACAAACATTTTTATCGTATGAAATTTAGTTTGTTTGTTTGTTGGGATTTAACGGCCTATCAGCAGCTAAGGTCATTTAAGGCCGGGTCAATGGGTTTAGTACTAAATCGCATATATTACCTGTACAAGTACATGTACAAATGGGGGCTGTAACTAATGTTGAGAGAACTTGTAGCCCGAGCCTATTGTATTTATATGCAATAAACTATGTTTAAACTACAAATGGGGGGAAAATCCCAAAATCAGAACTGAATATTTACAATAACTAGAAATGTGGCCTGTCGGCACACGAATGCCCCCGCTGGCAGCCAAAGAAAACAAGGCATATTTGATTATAAGCCATTTACCGCACCAAGTCTGTGACCTTGACCCTGGGCTTAGCGGGGGCGGGACGAATGTGGATTTGTCACAGGGCGGTAGAGGAGCATTGGAGCAATGCGTGTGTGAAATGTGAAGCAGATATGAGCAAGGAAACATAAATTATAAGCCATTTACCCGAGCGTTAAGGTTTCAAACGCACCAAGTCTGTGACCTTGACCCTGGGCTTTGCGGGGGCGGGACGAATGTGGATTTGTCACAGGGCGGTAGAGGACCATTGGAGCAATGCGTGTGTGAAATGTGAAGCAGGTCCGAGAAATGAAACTAAATTATAAGCCATTTACCCGAGCGTTAAGGTTTCGGGACGTACGTACAAGTACGTGCGTACGTACGGACGGACGCCGGTAACACTATATGCCCCCTCACCATTCGGTGGCGGGGGCATAACAAAAATATATATTCAGCCCTGAAATCAGAATAATCTTGATCTGATGCCAGGTCCTCGCCACACCAGAATCACTTGGCCCCTCACAAAAGCAGTAGGATCATTAATAATTAAACTACTTTTATAATGGGTAATTTCCGAATTCAACTCCCAGGTAACTAAAGAGCCAAAGATAAAAACCTACATGAGGGCCAAACCAGGCAAATCGTGATTCCTATAAGTAGGAACCCATACCGTTAGTTTACTCATTTGCCCGACCACCACCCACTTGCACTTTAGTGAAACAGGCCCAGATACATACCTTCTGGTTCGATACAAATTCTCGCTTTCTGTACGCAATGAATGAAGGATGTTGGACACGCGGTGATTTGTCTGTTTGTCCGTCTGTTCATTGTGACTATCGGCTATTTGTGTTCCACCTTCCGCTCCATGCTGCTGTAACATCGGCAGTAACAAAGTGATCAAACACGCCTATGTCTTAATAACCGTCACATTATGATTTGATCTAGGAGTTGTTTATTATAGAAATAAATTAGTTATGGAGAATTGTTCATGGTATAAAACTTAAAAGTACACGAATACAGGTTGAAGGCCAGAAGGCATTCAGCCAGTATTGGTGGACTTTTAAAGTATAAACTTTATTTATTTTACAACGATTACAAACAAGCGCGAGAGCACTTTAATATACAAATGCATTATTTGGCACAGATGAAGGCGTAAGGGCGGTCACTACTGTGGGAGGAAACCTGGAGTACCCGGAGGAAACCTACTTATCCAATCTAACGACCACCATACCATCTCACATACCACCCCTGCCGAGGATCGAACCCACGGTCACATTGGTGAGAAGTGTGCTCGTTACCGATGTGTGCTAACCGGACAACCTGGACAATTAATAGTTTATATCCTCAATAAATTCTCCACACTTCTCACAATTCCAACGCAATTTTATTTCATAGTTACATCCTTGTTTTCCAAATTCTAACCAAATCAATACTCATTCTTTTCATGACGTTTGTCCTTCACCTTGGTCCTGCACACCATGTGGAGCAGTATGATGCAGGATGATGTTAGTAAGAAGTAAGACATTAGCCAAATATGAAAGCATTCTATGACGGAAAACAGAAATTATAAAAACCTGTGAATTTTAAGTTATGGACGGATGCACAGACGGACGACAGGATAGGCGTAAACTATACACGTTTGAAATACTCCATATACCAGGGGCTAACGTCATACGACTAAACTGTTCGTAAGTGCACATTTAGGATCGTCCGGAAGTTTCAATTTATGGATTTACACTTTGCACTTACGGACATTTTAGTCGCACTAAGTTTAGTGAAACGCACCTCAGGGTATAAGTTGAGGCCATACCTGCTCATTGTGTGAGTCCTCTGTGTCAGCGGTTGTGGCATCGTCATGGTCACCGTGGATCAACAGCCAATCCATAGCCGCCTCTACACAGCTCCTGGAGACATAAATGTCGCATGCTGTCCACTAGTCTCTGGTCCACATTTTTGTTGACAAACTTTTGGAAATTAAACACATTGCATATAAAAAATATTTAAATGTACGTTTTCATCAGTAACAAAAAACTGACCCTCCTCAAATTGCAGAAGTTGGCATCAGCAGTCGATGTTTGGAAATCTTTTGTATATTTGCGGCTGTCAGCGAACAGTTATTGTTCATTTACTTACCTGGGGGATTATGTTTTGTTTGCCGACAAACTCATCCACTGTTTGGAGTTGTTTTGCGGACGAGGACGAAATTGGTTCAGAAGTTTCAAGTTAAAAAATTGCAATGAAAACAAAACTGAAAAATTGGTCGCGAAAGTTAATAGCGCACGTTATCATACTGTGAACATAATCGTCGCACGTACGAAACATGTATAACAAAAAATATTATTCAAACATTCAGTACCAACATACTTACATTTTATATCTAGAGACACAGTTTCAGTTTTTTAAACAAAATAATGGAAAATTAAAATCACTAAAACATTACCCACCACCACATTTCAAAATATGTATCGATATCGACAGCTGTTTAAAATCGATACATTGATATTCGTTTCCATCAAGGACACGTCTACTAACTTGTTCAATAGAAGTGCTTTACGGGCTGAGCCTTCTTTAAAGCCCATGTCCATCAGTGGCTTCAAGTCACTTTCATCAACCCGGCTAGACGGGGACTGCTCGTTCAATATCTCTGCAAACATAACACATGGAACCTCTCTAAACTAGACACCCTGGGAAATCCAGGGTGTCTAGTTTATACAGTTTCCAGTTAAATAACACAGTAGAACCTCTCTAAATGTGACACCCTGGGAAATCCCCAGTGTGTCTGGTTTAGACAGTTTCTTGCTAACTAACACAGTAGGACCTCTCTAAACTTGACACCCTGGGAAGTCCCAAGGTGTCAAATTTAGAGAATTTCCAGTTGAATATATGTGCACAAATATCTCTACAATCATAACACACTGGAACCTTTCTAAACTTAATAAATTTCATACCCGTAAAGGCTCATTCCGAGAGGAATGGGTTAATACATGTACACAAATTTAGTAACATCTATTTGTTCATAACTCAAGAGGAACCAGAATTGATAGCATTGTACATAAAAGTACATAAAAGGAAGTCCGCCACGGAACCAGTGTTGCGCCTGCCGAGGCATTTGACCCGAACATGAGCATGAGCATGTGTGAAAGTAAGCATCACAAAAACCATCAGAGAGAAAAAAGGTCATGGTCCTGTTAATGGCGGCATGAGTGTGTTCCAAATGCTCACATGATTCTCAAGTGTCCAAATATTGAAGCAATCCATCATGTAATATGAAAGGTATATCGTGATGAAACTTTTACAAACTTTTTGACGCAAAAAAATAACTAACCATGTGTAGGTCAAAAAAGTAAAAATGATGTTAATGGGGACATCAGTGTGTTCCAAATGCTCACATTTACATGTATCAAGTGTCCAAATATTGCAGCAATTTGTCAGAAATATTCAAGTTATATCATGATGAAGTTTGTTTGTTTGTTTGTTGGGGCTTAACGGCCTATCAACAGCTAAGGTCATTTTAAGGCCGGGACAATGGGTTTAGTACTAAATCCCATATATTACCTATACAAGTACATGTACATCTTCAAGTACATGTCAAAATTGGGGAAAAATCCCAAAATCAGAACTGAATATTTACAATAAAAGAACTATGTATTCAGCCCTGGAATCAGAATGATCCTGATCTGATGCCAGGTTCTCGCCACACCAGAATCACTTGGCCCCCTCCCAAAAACAGTAGGATCAGTAATACTCTTACTACTTTTATAATGGGGAATAACCCAATTCAACTCCCAGGTAACAACAAGAGTTGTCAGAGGACAACGAAGCGCGCCCGGTGGCAGCAAAGGAACCGAGGGCACATTTGAACGTGGATTTGCCACAGCGCAGTAGAGGACCCTTGGAGCAATGCACGTGTGAAATATGAAGCAAATCCAAGCAAGGAAAATACAGGCCATTATAATTTTTGAAGACAGACGGACGGACGGACGGACGGACGGACGGACGGACGGACGGACGGACGGACGGACGGACGGACGGACGGACGGACGGACGGACGGACGGACGGACGGACGGACGTTCCAACATTTTGGGTTTATGGGGTATTTCCATTGTTTGAAGAACAATGAAAAAGCCCCTAAACAACAATAGAGTTTATGAGCTTATGGAATATTACAAAGGAATCTTTTGTTCCTAACCCCGCCCCTAAGCTCTCAACCCCCCGGACGTTGGCCCGGACGGACGGACGGACGGACGAACGGACGGACGGACGGACGGAGGACGGACGGACTAAAAAAGAGCCAAAGATAAAAATGTACCTGACGGCCAAATCAGGCAAATCATGATTCCTATAAGGAGGAACCCCATCATTAATTTACACCATCGCGGCCGCCCGACCAACCACCAACTATATCATGATGAATAAACTTGTACAAACTTTACAGACGTAACAAAATAATATGGCTAAGTTTTCAAATGAGATCACCAGGTCTTCGAGCAAAGCTCATTGGCACAAATGTCGTGATTTTGTAACTAAAAAGGTGTGCAATATCTCACAAACAATATTAAAAATGTTTATGATATTTACCGTAAATAATGTTGAAAGTTAATGAAGGTGTCAAGAGCAATAGAATTATACATTTGCTCCGAAAATATTTTCAACTTTCGATGACAGTGACAGAAAATATCACAGTTTGTAAAATTTACAAACTGTGATATTTTCTGTCACTGTCATTTAATACTTAATATTTTTCATGAAAATTGCACATCTTCTTAGGTACAAAATCACCATAATCACTGGGTAGCATGTAATATAGCTAAATATGCACAGATTTTCAAAAGTGGGAGTACACAGTATACACAACAATTTGAAAATACTGATTAATGTTCAAACTGAGGAGTAAAAATGCTTTAATATAGTTGAAAATTCACTTGAGCTGAAAAAAAACAAACATTGCAATTCAAATAAATGACTTTTCAACTTTTTTTACGTTTTTTTCTAAAAAATTAACTACATTACAGAGCTCCAGATAAGGTGAGTAGTGAAAATAATATCATAAAGTTGAAAATTAACTTAGTTCAGCTGCAAGTGTTTGCTTTTAACAGCTCAAATAAGTGAATGTTTAAACAAATTTTATCATTTTTTCCATATTTAGTAATGAAGAAAAGCAATAATCCATTTGCAAAAGAAGTAAAATACACAATGATGTTGATATCCAGGGGTATAGTACGCTTTAGACACAAAGCTTATCTGAAGCGCTGAAATTATATCGAGGAAAAAATTTAATAAAATGAATACAATAAAAATCTTTTAGCAAAATAAAATACACATTGAATTTGAAATCAAGGGATATACTACACTTTAGACACAAAGCTTATCTGGAGCGATGTTTCTCTATCAGATTTACATGTACCTTCTGCCTGTTTGAATATCTTGGAGACCTCCGGGTTGAGACAGAGAAGCTTCTGTGATACCTCGATCAGAGAGATCAGGATCCTACGGAGTTCTGTCTGAAACTGAAGCAAACAGACTACATTGTATTATGATAATAACCTTAGACAGCTATGCACAACAATTTTCGTCTGCTGTTGCTTTTATATCTTGCCTTATTTCTCAATAAAAACATGGTTTGACAGCCCTTCAGAATCATTTCCAATGGAAATGATTCTGAAGTGCTGTGAAAGCATGTTGTGAATGATTCTAAAGTGCTGTCAAAGCATGTTTTTGATGATAAAAATGGGAAATAGAAAATAAACAGCAGACAACAACAAAATTTAGATAGCTATGTAAGGGTTAAAACATGAAATAGTCCATGTTGGTTACTAAGGGGTGAAAAGGTTAAAATTGGACTCCATGATCAAATTTTGATGGTCATATTGATCCTTTAAAGGTACATTTCCACTCTGACAGTAGGCGCCAACTTTTCTTTTTATCAGAGACATCATCCGAGACATTTTCTGGCAAAATAAACATTCATTCACCATGACCCCATGTATTGATTGGAATCATTATACATCGTATATCAGACGTACATTTTCACACTCATATCAGGGACGATAACTGTGTTTCCTTAAAATGTTAACAGACATTACTATGTATTACCTCTATTTATTGTTTGATGTGCAATGATCATACTTTATAATCTGTCGAAAATACTATTCAGGTGACGCATTTAATTAGTATAACTAATTAAAAATTATCGCCTCATTTGCGTATGAAAATAGCCTGATACCACCGCAAGTCCCTACTAGTAAAATAAATGTTATTAAATGATTATATCTGTATAGTGGGCACTTGTAATTTGTAAAACTAGTGGAATAGTGACAAAATTATACACTTATTTAATTCATATAAAGAACAGTTTGTGCCTACTGAGTGGACATATACCTTTAAGTTCAGAACCTATTCGTACAACTCGTATAATGCGGGAAACGTAAATTATCATCTGCTGTTGTTTTATATTTTGTCTCCTTCATCAATAAAAACATGTTTTGACAGCACTTTAGAATCATTTCCATTGGTCTATGTCTTTGGTGATAGAAACGGAAAATAAAACATGAACAGCAGACAACAAAATTTAATTCAGCATTGTAAGGGTTAACATCCCAATTAATTGCGGTTTTGGTCAGCGAGTGGATGAAATGAGCAACAATTACATCAGCGTCTGCTATGACCCCGGTAAAAGTCACAGGCCATGGGTTCGGGATCAATTGCTTATTTTTACTCATCTGTATCATCACGTTTTGCACACATTTCAGATACAGTGGCTGAAAACTTGGACTTGACAATCAACATTTAACTGTGACGGTTGCCCATACTGACCTGTGACTTTCATAGCCCAGGGTTTTCAATAGCCCCCAGAATGCAAGAGCTAAAATGGACGATCAAGACTAAATTTAAATGTACAGTGTAACCTCTATACAACAGCCACCCATGGGAAGACGCAAAACTGGCTGTTGTGGAGAGGTGGCTGTTGTAGGGAGGTTAATGCTGAATTAAATTTTGTCGTCCGCTGTTTATTTATTTTCTTCGATAATTAATTCTCATCAAAAACATGCTTTGGCAACAATTTGGAATCATTTCCAATGAAAATGATTCTAAAATGCTGTCAACACATGTTTTATTGAGACAGAATGCAAAATCAACAGCAGACGACAATTTTCGTGCTCAGCAGTCTAAGGGTTAGATACAGAGGAAATCATCCATTTGGGATATAAAATACCGGCTGTTATAGAGAGGGTTTTGTTGTAGAGAGGTGGCCGTTCTGGAAGGTTCGACTGTAGTACGTTTGATATAGCAAATTTGATCCCTGCAGTGTTCATTCTATGAGGGGCCATGGGGCCCGTATTTGTCATAACTGGCCATTGAAATATATACTGAGGGGCCATAATGGCTCATACTATTGATACCGTAAATGGCCCAGAATTATGAAACCATATTGAGCCATATTTTACATGTAATACCCATGGAGAAATCACGGAGAAACAGCAGAAATAAGAGATGAATAGTTAATAATATTTCAATTGAACATGATTTGCTAGAGAAAAATGTGTACATGTATATATTTGTGATGTGATATTTGTATATATCAGTTCGAGTCAGGGGTGGCAGAATTTTAAAATATGGATGGGCCAGTGTACCCAAATGCCGAAATCTCAGAGCTCCAGATAAGCTGTGTATTTGCTTACATACCCTGTATTTGCTTCCATACCCAATTAAAATTGCCAAACAACCAATCGAAATCAGAAGTACTGAGTATCAAACAGCAATGAAAGATTTGTGGGGTACCTTTATCATGCTGCAGAAAACAATAAACAGACCACAAATATAGCATATTTTTTTCTTATTTGTCCATGAAAACTCATCTTGGTATTTCATTAGAATTGTCTCCACGGAGACAATTGTAATACATTTCCTCGAAGACATGTTTTCATTTCGAAGCAAACTATATTCAATAATTGCTGTCTGCTGATGTGTTAACTGTGGTGTGATTTTAGTTTACCCAATTACAAAATTAAAATACAAATGTACCCAATTGATTCAGAAATGATGGGGTGACAATACTCAATTACTAATTCCTTATCTGGAGCACTGGAACCTTGCCCCTGTGCTGCAAATTCCAGACGTCAAATTTCAAGGGTAAAATGCAAAACACTGATAGCCTGTAGAAAACAATCTTGAATCTTGTCAAAGAGTGGAAGAAACGTGGCTGTGACTGGAGAAATGACTTATGGGTTTGCTCACCAGTGTAGATCCAGATCAGCCTGTGTATCCGCACAGTCTGATCGGGATCTGCACTGTTCACCATTCCATTCCATCAATGGAAGACCTGTTGTGCTTCTAACAAGCGCTATTGATCATTGTATCAGAATACATGTGTGCGCGGTTTGATCAGGAGCTACACCGGTAAAAAATCACATAAACCCCGTTTGTCCAGTCACGGCCAGAGATCAGTGAGAATTACATCAGTGGCCGCTATGGACCCGGAGCCAGTGGTCAGGTGGGGTTCGGGATCAGAGACGGGGACATCAGCTGTTGCCTTCGCTATCTCTTCCACGGTCGGCCCCTTCTTCCCACCTTCGGACTTCTACAGCATAAATAACAACATTACACGCTCTGTAGAGGATCTTACATATCATAAATGTCACATATTTCATAAGCAATGAAGCATAAATTGAAGCTGTACTGATCATGCAGCATGTTTTCTCTAACCATCTAATTTTTACGTTACGCACTCCTGCACTTGGTGGTTGGGATGTATAGAGTTTGAAAAGAATCGGCCAATAACTGTAGAAGTAGTTCGCTGGACAATGAAACAATAATATTTTCAGAGTCGAAAAAGGGGCATAGCTGAGGATGGATCAGCGGGACAGCAAATATTTTTACATTACACATTCCAGCACTTAGTGGTAGGGCTGCATACCGAATATGAAGATAATCGGCCAAAAACTGTAGAAGTATTTTGCCGGACAAGGAAAATATAATGCATGTATATTCAAGGTCGAAAATGGGGCATAACTGTGGATGGATCAGTGGGACAGCGAATTTTTTTTACATTACGCACTCCTGCACTTGATGGTAGGGTTGTATACCACATATGAAGAGAATTGGACAAAAACTGTAAAAGTAGTTCGCTGGACAAGGAAAATTGTCTACTGACAGACAGACGGACGGATAGGGTAAACACTATATGCCACCGACAACTATCGTTGCGGTGGCAGAACAAACAGTAATTTCACTAGCCTCGAGGTAGCAGGCTAGTTTTGATTACGATCTCAGAAAATACTTATTGTCCAATCGGCATTTTCAAACTGTGCAGGGCAAAGTCGTCTTTTAAGAAGCAACAGCTCATCTGAAAAATCAAAGAATTTATGAACAACATATGAGACATGCCATGTGAATTTGTACCTTCGGACATCTGCGTAATTTCATTAAATATGTTTACACAATTTTCCGTACATGTGGAATTATCTTCTTTTTTTTACTTAATTTTTAAGGAAAAAAAAATCTAAATTTTGTAAACGTACTTAATGAAATTAAGCAGATGTCTGAAGGTACAAAATCGGGCTACATGAGTGTGCTATTTGATCAGGAGCTGCACTGTTCACGAATCCCGTAAGCCCCATTTCTCCAGTCACAACCACATATGAGACACGCCATGTGATTTTGTATCTTCGGACATCTGCATTATTTCATTAAATATTTTTACAAAATTTTCCGTAAATGGCGTCAAGAGTTGAATTATATTAGGCATGTCCTCTGAAAATTGTGTCAACTTTTTTACTTAATTTTTGAAAAAAATCTCAATTTTGTAAACATACTTCATGAAATTACGCAGATGTCAGAAGGTACAACATCCCATGGCATGTCTCATATGCGGCTGTGACTGGAGAAATGGAGCTTATGGGTTGTGTGACCAATGTAGATCCAGATCAGCCTGTACATCCACACAGTCTGATCAGGATCTGCACTGTTCGTCATTCCATCAATGAAACACCTGTCATGGTGATATATATATACATAAATCGTTATCAGGCTACAGTAGATTTTTATTCGATCAGCAGCTACATTGGTCATTTTGGCTAATTCTGTGCATCGACTAATGTGCAATTCATGTCAAGTTTTACCTAGCAAACAAAAGAATTTTAAAATAAACATGATAAACAAGTCAGACAGTTTGATAAAAAGATATTCAAAATGTGTAAAGTTACCAGAACCCCAGGAATTATAGCCATTTTGTTTACCAAATTAATAGTTCAACTAAGAAACTAACCCGTCATGATCACGATGGCACTGGATAGTACTACTTCAAGTTCAGTACATTTTGCTACGTTGATCCAGTATGGTGTTTGCCACTTTTGTTCATACTACCAGATGCGCATAAATATCCAAATACAGTACACTCAGCGCGAATTTTGCCTTCTCCCACCCGAACCCGTGATCAGATGGAGAGTGGACGTACAGGGGCGTAGCTACAAATTTCATATTGGTGCGACATAGCTGGCGAGTCAAGATCTGGTCTGTCGACAACGACACAATGAACTCGGCACATAGACCTACTACATGTACATGATACACATATGCCGATTTCAGTGTCATTGTCGATATTTCTCCGTTACTAATAGTCATGCAGTAGTAGGAAGGGAGTCAAAATGATACCACCTACGGTGATATCATTTATAACCCGCTATTCTACCCCCACCACCGCCGAAAAAACAAAAATTGGTTAACGAGGAAATTGTCTCCCGACAGCAAATTTATGAATTTTTGAGAAAATAATTTTGAAAAGAGGGAGTCAAAATGAGTCCCAATTATATTGGAAATTGAACAGAAAAAACAATACCAATTATTAGAGAAAATGGATAATAAAATACAATTGGAATTGAAAGCTTATAATGCCTGTGTCGAAGAAGTTTACGAAGAATACGGGGGTTATAGTCCAATATATAAATTCTATAAAATGAAAACACTAGGCGATATCGAATACATGAAATATCAGCGTAATTTATTACGCTCCGATAAAAACGTTGCATTTACAATATTATACCGGCAATTATGTGAACTACACAAGAGGCAAATACAAACATTAAGACGGATAATGCGTATCGGATATAAAACTAAGGTGTATTATATAAAATTGTTAAAACCCAACGATTCGTTTACGAATATACATTTCTACGATATCGCTTTTAAAGATATTGAAAAATTATTATTGAACAGAAAAAAACAACTACTAATTAATTTATAGCCGTGTGTATTTTTCTTATCGATGGTATGTAAACTGGCTATCTGGAATTATTTTTCATTAACCTCGAGCGGTCATACTTTGAGTGTATTTTTCCTTATCGATGGTATGTAAACTGGCTATCTGAATTTATTTTTCACCAACCTCGAGCGGTCGGATAGGAACGCCGTTGTCATGCAGTTGTTTACCATAGCGACCACATTTGTAGGGATAGAGATAAAAAAGATTTAGTTCCAATCGCGGCGCGAACCCACGACCCTCGTCTCTATAGCGTATCGCCTTAACCCACACGACCACGAAGGCTGTTATGATAAACATTACCCAGTGTTGTACAATTATCGATTTACACAGACGGTGTGTACACAGGTTATTTATAAACACTTAGAGAGGTTCA
>CM055276.1:61895015-61948651 GCA_029237695.1 Conchocele bisecta | reverse complement strand
CATATTGTAATTAATGTTTAATAGTGATATATACTTATGAATAATATACGATACTATGGTTTATACTCCAGCACTATGTTTTTTAGGCTGTGTGATTTGCCTCAATATAAACTGGATTAATTAATACTTATATTCATGCGCGTCATGACAACATCATTACATTTAAATATACAAATATTACTTAAAGGGGTACCGATATGATACATTTTAATAATATAAATATTGAAAATACACATTACAATCGCTTACAACATAAGTTATTGATTGAAAATAGTCACTGCATCGTGACCTATTTGACCGCATTACCTATTGCGCGGCAACCTCACCAAACCCGCTGTTTACATAGGTAACCGTGGGTTTGGTGAGGTAGGCTCGCTAATACAATGTTTGCGTAATGGCGACTGTGACTGGAGAAATGGGGCTTATGGCATTTCTGGCCATATAATTTATGTTCAAAAATCGGCTCAAATGGACGGTTGAAAATACCAGGACCATTGCAATTTACATCAACACAATACATCATTTTGTAATGTTTTTGGTTGGAATAGCTTGTTTCATTCCATACAATGCATGTGTAACCTCAATTTCATTTGAGGTATTGACAGAAATTGGGGTCCTCTTAATACTACGATGGTATGTTCGGTTGTATCCATCAACAATATTTTGTAAAATATCAATATATTTTCTAGTTTGATATGTGAAATATTTCCACATACGTGTTTTTAAAGTTCTTTGAAATCGTTCAACTATACTTGCTTTAGTTTCAGGGTTTTCGGTTGTGAAAAAATGAATGTGCTTAGATTTCAAGAAAATGTTGAAATTCTTTATTTTTAAATTCCATTCCTTTATCGCTTTGTAAAGACTGTGGCTTACGTTTTGATGTTTTCAGTATCAAATCAAACGCGTTAATCAATGTTTTCCCCGTTTTGTTAGGAAGGGGTATGACCCATGCATATTTTGAAAATACATCTATTACACACAATAGATATCTTTGATTCTCATTTTCGCCTGAGAATTGTTGCATATCTGCCAAATCAGCCTGCCATTGTTGATCGATACCACCTACTATTGTCTTACGACGTGTAAAACGTCTTTGAATTTGTTTTAGCCGCTAGGACGTAATACAAGAAGTTTCCAACCGGATAAAATTCACGAATCTCCAACAAAATGGTTCAGGGTATGAATATGTAAATGGATATTGTTTGTGGGGGTATGACTTGACACCTGACCAGGGCAGTAAAGAGGGACACCTACACCCTATAAGAACTGGAAATCTACGCCTTGAGCTTCAGTTTGCCAGAGCACTTGAAAAAGTCATCAATGTCATAGTGTTCTCAAAGTTTGATAACCAGATTGAAATAAATAGTCTTCGTGAAGTGATCACCGACTATTAATATTGGACAATTATGAACAAAACAAATCCTAAAAGTAACGTATTGGTGAAATCAACATCCAAAGATGGAAACCATCGAATTACAACACATACTGGATCGAGAAATATGGCTGAAGAGATTAAACGGAATAGTATGCCCAAAAGACAAGCTACCAAATCACAGACCATTAGACGTCCAAGCGTACATAATCAACACGGATAATTCTGATCAACCTGGAAAACGTTGGGTAACTATTGTATTTGACCAGAAGAATGAAGCCATCTACTTTGACTCCTATGGATTACCACCACTACATGAAGAAATATTGTCTTTCTTGACAAACAATTCTACGAAATGGACATTTAACAAACAGAGACTACAAAGTGTATTCAGTACAACATGTGGAAAATACTGTGTGTTTGTGTTGATTGCGATTGCAAGAGGAAATACTCTGCGTCTCTGTATTCAACAAACATTCAGTTCATCAGATTACTTCAAGAATGATAGGACTATAACGATCTGGTTCAAACATCACTTTGGGACACTCTACGAAGGACCTCAACAAAGTTCAACATCTGTCGGGTGTCAATGTTGTAAACCACAACAATATCATCATGCCATGTCTTTGCATTTTCCAAAATTACTTCATGTTGCAAATATGTTAACATAATATTGCATGTACTTTTGTAAAGATCAAATATGAATATCATATCTGGTCTATAATTCCATGTTGTAAATATGTTGTTGTTCAATAAAATATTGTTAAAACTTTACATATCTTGTATTCAATTTTTCCCATAAATTGAAAAAATACCAATATATTGATTTACAATCAATATTTATTTTCAGCAACTTTTGTCAATATTAGAGTTGTCAGAAGTGGATGAAAAATATTTCTAGGATATTTTCATATGTATTTGATAATATTGGAGTTGTCAAAAATATTTGAAAATTATATGGGAGAACAGTACAATCCACTAGGATATCACAAAACGCGTATACAACGTGCTTTCTGATTGGTCGAAAATCTGAAAATTTATTAAACTATCAAGTAGATCAATCCTTCTGATGTGTATAAAAGTAAAAACATACAGCTATATTTCATTAGCCATTAAACTGTTCAATCAACTACATAATAATGCAGAAGAACGGGGAATGCTCTATGTGCGGTGAACACTGTTACATAGAGTGTAGAAAATGTTATGCAGTGTTGAACACGCAAGGGGAAGAACACAATTGTTCAGAGCTCGACGAAGGCTTTTTTGAAGAAGAGGACCTTAAAGACCTCGAAATTTGTGAGGCGTGCGAGTTAGTCGTCGACTGTATGTGGAGTAAACTGAACACTACATAGTTTACTAAAAGACAAAAGCCCTTTTCAGGGCTATACACTTTCTCAAGAAATGAATACCTTACATACTGCTCTTATTGGTTCAGGGTGACACTATGGTACGGTTTTTAACCACTATAGTGTAATACAAGAAGTTTCCACCCCTGATAATGGGAGTAATAAGGGGTGCCACCTATGGTACGGTTTTTTAACATGTGTATTTTCCATAGATAAAATTGTCTATGGAAAATACACATGTTAAAAAACCGTACCATAGTGTCACCCATTACTACTGATGAAGTTGTCCAAGTATGGTTGGTGTAGGGCCAGGAGTATTCCATCTACAAGGTTGACTAAAAACCTTAACCAAGGAGAATTAACAAAGTAATTCAAGAGGAAATGTAGGTCAAGGTTAAATATAGGTCAGAGGTTATTGATGTACATCACTATGAGAAAAGGTTGTCCAAGTATGGTGTCGATATGCACAATAGTATTCCATGTACAAGCTTGATTAAAAACCTTAACCGAGGTAGACTAAAAACCTTAACCAAGGGGAATTAACTAAGTAATTCAAGGTTAAATGTAGGTCAAGGTCAAATATATGTCAGGGGTTGTTGATGTAAATCACTAGGAGATAAAGTTGTCCAAGAATGGTTGGTGTAGGGCCAGGAGTATTGCATCTACAAGGTTGACTAAAAACCTTAACCAAGGGGAATTAACTATGTAATCCAAGAGGAATGTAGGTCAAGGTCAAATATAGATCAAGGGTTATTGATGTACATCCCTATGAGAAAAGGTTGTCCAATGATGGTGTCTGTATGCACAATAGTATTCCATGTACAAGCTTGACTAAAAACCATAACCAAGGTTGACTAAAACCTTAACCAAGGGGAATTAACAAAGTAATTCAAGGTTACATGTAGGTCAAGGTCAACTATAGATCAGGGGTTATTGATATACACCACTAGGAGATGAAGTTGTCCATGTATGGTGGGTGTAGGGCCAGGAGTATTCCATATACAAGCTTGACTAAAAACTTTAACCAAGGCATGACGGTGACGGTGACGGTGACGCCGACGACGGGGTGACTACATAAGCTCTAACTATTCTTCGAATAGTCAAGCTAAAAACTAAGGCCCTCGAGACAGCTGGCTTTATCGATGATTTCTCCGTCATCTCCCAGGTCTGAGTGGGTGTTTTGCCAAGATTTACACAAAACTTTATGACTGCGCAATGTTAGGCGTATTAAGTTGACGTCATTTTTGTCTCAGAAATGGTAGGCAACGTTTGTTTACTTTGAATGATAACTTCGCAGTTGAAACGGATATGACGTTGTACGCTTATCTTTTCACGTCACAAACCGTATTTGTACATCAGACAAATTCGCGGCAAAAATGACGCCAATGCAATGAAGTTATCATGTATCTAAAACCTAAAGAAATAACATATTTTTTCTGTGCCCCGCCTCCGTGTTCATGTGTTGCTATGGTAACATGTAGAACTAATGTACTTAGCTGTGATAGTGTCAATCAATGTTTATTAGAGAAATGTTTGATGATCATTTTTATGTTGATTTCATGTGTCAACATAGGTAAATAAAACGTCCACAGCAAAAGTCTACGTAATTCTGGATTACCACTCGTAACTATATAAATATTGCAAGGTAAATATTATAGGTCCAGGTCACACAAAGGTCACTTGATAAACAATGGGCTGCAGTGTACATCACTGGCTCATGACAGTGTTCAAGTATGGTAGCTGTAGACCTAATACTAATGAAGATACAAGCTCAAACAAAAGATGTAACCTTGTGACTGACAGATGGGACGGACGGACGGACGGACGTTCCAACATTTTGGGTTTATGGGGTATTTCCATTGTTTGAAGAACAAAGAAAAAGCCCCTAAACAACAATAGAGTTTAAGAGCTTACGGAATATTACAAAGGAATCTTTTGTTCCTAACCACGACCCTAAGCTCTCAAACCCCCGGACGTTGGCCCGGACGGACGGACACGGACGGACGGACAAGGGTAGCACTAAATGTCCACTCCACTATCGTGGTTGGGTATAATAATATTCCGCACTGAAAGACAATATCAAGATCCGGTGTCATGCACCTCTATCGCCTCTTGGTCCCACGTATGAACCCTAATAAGATTCACCATTAAGTTATGAGCCTCTAAAGATAGATTCACCGTTCAGCTATGAGCCTCTAAGGATAGATTCATCGTTAAGCTACGAGCCTCTAAGGATCGATATCGTTAGTAGAGCCTCTAAGTGATTCATTAAGCTATGAGCCTCTAAGGATAGATTCACAATTAAGCTATGAGCCTCTAAGGCTACATTCATCATTAAGCTAAGAGCCAATTGGATTGGTTGCAAAATTAACATATAAAAGTCCATTCCAGTTATTTGCGGGTGAAAGGGTTAAAGTGCGTGGAGCCCGAAGGAAAAATGACATGTGCAGAAGACACGTATAAAGTTTCAGATCAATTGACTGACAGCTGTCCGAGGAGTTGATTACACAAAATATGCAATACAATGTGAAATTAATCTGTTTCTAGCACTGGTGACCTCGACCTTCAACGAACGAAGTCCACCTTCATCATGCAGGTTCACCCAATTGATATCAACACACATGTGAAGTTTCATGAAGATATTCCAAGCGCTATATGACTTATGCTCCAAACAATGATTTTCTGCCGGCAGCCGACCTGTAAAACATATATGTCCAGTCATTTCAAGACGGGAATATAAAAAGCTGACACAATTGATACCAGTAGCCTATTTCACAAACATGTATACTTATCTAGCAAAGTATACTTTGAGGTCGAAATTTTCAATTTAAGCATAAATTTATTAATTTTTATTATACTGAATTTTGGCTGTGATAATGTAATAAATTCAGTATAATAATTTTGCATACTTTTAATAATCAAATATATGCAGTCGTTAGTTTTTTATGAAGCAATGCATTTCGGGGAAAAATAAATGATTACTCCCTCAAAGAATATTTTGCTAGATAAGTATACTTTGCAATTTGTATGAAATCTGCTACAGAAGAGGGAAGATGTGTGAATATTTATCGAGTTGACAACAGTGTACAACAACCATCAACAATTGGGAAAATAACAGCACTGGAAGAACTATTGACTATGGTCACCGATCTGCACTGAACATAACCCTTTTGCCCGTAAATAACTGGAATGGACTGTGATATGTCCGTTTGTTTGTTTATTTATTGGTGTTTAACGGCCTATCAACAGCTACGGTCATATGTTGATTTTACCACCAATCAAATCATCACAAAATGATTTTCAGACTGTCTATTTATAAATTGGGGGGCGCTTTTTCTAAAAAATATGAAAATTGCCTGCAAAAAGTGCAGATTCTGATGAGACGGCTCATTATAAGCCGGTTCATCTGGATCTGCACTGCTTGAAAACACCGCTATAGCAGTCTGAGTGTTGAAAGGGTTAACTGATGTGAGTTTAGATGACGGGATTGATACCACACCATAAAGTGGCAGGTAATTATAGATGATTTGTTTACATTTATCGGTGTGCACATGTGGTTGAAAAATGGTGGTGAACAACGTTAATGTGGGACTTGAATTTTCAAATAGAAATGTGGCCTATCGGCACACGAATGCCCCCGCTGGCAGCCAAAGAAACACGAGGCACATTCGAAAACACAGAGGGCCAGAGAAGTGTGGATTTGTCACAGCACGAAAGCTGACAATCAGAGCAATGGAGAAGATCTATACCAGGAAAGCAACATTATAAGACACTTACCAGAGTTTTGAATGCACCAAGTATGTGACATTGACCATGGGCTTAGCAAGGGCAGGACAATCAATTTTTCATAGGGTGGTAGAGGAGCATGAGAGCAATGCATGTGTGAAATATCAACCAGATCCGTCCAAGGAAACAGAAATCATAAGACATTTACTCGAGAGTTAAGGTTTTGAACGCACCAAGTACATATATGTGACCTTGACCCTGAGCTTAGCGGGGACGGGACGATCATGGATTTGTCACAGGGCGGTAGAAGACCATTATAGCAATGCGTGTGTGAAATATCAAGCCGATCCATGTAAGGAAACAGAAATTATAAGACATATACCCGAACATTAAATGTTTGGAATGGATGGATGGACGGACATAAGGTCGGACGCCGTTAACACTATAGGCTCTTCTCACAATCAAAATCTTCGTACAAACATTTTTATCGTATGAAATTTAGTTTGTTTGTTTGTTGGGATTTAACGGCCTATCAACAGCTAAGGTCATTTAAGGCCGGGTCAATGGGTTTAGTACTAAATCGCATATATTACCTGTACAAGTACATGTACATGTTCAAGTACATGTACATGTTCAAGTACATGTACAAATGGGGGGAAAATCCCAAAATCAGAACTGAATATTTACAATAACTAGAAATGTGGCCTGTCGGCACACGAATGCCCCCGCTGGCAGTCAAAGAAAACAAGGCATATTTGATTATAAGCCATTTACCGCACCAAGTCTGTGACATTGACCCTGGGCTTAGCGGGGGTGGGACGAATGTGGATTTGTCACAGGGCGGCAGAGGAGCATTGGAGCAATGCGTGTGTGAAATGTGAAGCAGATATGAGCAAGGAAACTAAATTATAAGCCATTTACCCGAGCGTTAAGGTTTCGGGACGTACATACAAGTACGTGCGTACGTACGGACTGACGCCGGTAACACTATATGCCCCCCTCACCATTCGGTGGCGGGGGCATAACACATTATAAGCCATTTACCCGATCGTTAAGGTTTCAAACGCACCAAGTATGTAACCTTGACCCTGGGCTTTGCGGGGGCTGGACGAATGTGGATTTGTCACAGGGCGGTAGAGGACCATTGGAGCAATGCGTGTGTGAAATGTGAAGCAGGTCCGAGAAATGAAACTAAATTATAAGCCATTTACCCGAGCGTTAAGGTTTCGGGACGTACGTACAAGTACGTGCGTACGTACGGACGGACGCCGGTAACACTATATGCCCCCCTCACCATTCGGTGGCGGGGGCATAACAAAAATATATATTCAGCCCTGAAATCAGAATAATCTTGATCTGATGCCAGGTCCTCGCCACACCAGAATCACTTGCCCCCTCACAAAAGCAGTAGGATCATTAATAATTATACTACTTTTATAATGGGTAATTTCCGAATTCAACTCCCAGGTAACTAAAGAGCCAAAGATAAAAACCTACATGAGGGCCAAACCAGGCAAATCGTGATTCCTATAAGGAGGAACCCATACCGTTAGTTTACTCATTTGCCCGACCACCACCCACTTGAACTTTAGTGAAACAGGCCCTGATACATACCTTCTGGTTCGGTACAAATTCTCGCTTTCTGTACGCAATGAATGAAGAATGTTGGACACGCGGTGATTTGTCTGTTTGTCCGTCTGTTCATTGTGACTATCGGCTATTTGTGTTCCACCTTCCGCTCCATGCTGCTGTAACATCGGCACTAACAAAGTGATCAAACACGCCTATGTCTTAATAACCGTCACATTATGATTTGGTCTAGGAGTTGTTTATTATGGAAATAAATTAGTTATGGAGAATTGTTCATGGTATAAAACATAAAAGTACACGAATACAGGTTGAAGGCCAGAAGGCATTCAGCCAGTATTGGTGGACTTTTAAAGTATAAACTTTATTTATTTTACAACGATTACAAACAAGCGCGAGAGCACTTTAATATACAAATGCATTATTTGGCACAGATGAAGGCGTAAGGGCGGTCACTACTGTGGGAGGAAACCTGGAGTACCCGGAGGAAACCTACTTATCCAATCTAACGACCACCATACCATCTCACATACCACCCCTGCCGAGGATCGAACCCACGGTCACATTGGTGAGAAGTGTGCTCGTTACCGATGTGTGTTAACCGGACAACCTGGACAATTAATAGTTTATATCCTCAATAAATTCTCCACACTTCTCACAATTCCAACGCAATTTTATTTCATAGTGATTTTACATCCTTGTTTTCCAAATTCTAACAAAATCAATACTCATTCTTTTCATGACGTTTGTCCTTCACCTTGGGCCTGTACACCATGTGGAGCAGTATGATGCCGGATGATGTTAGTAAGAAGTAAGACATCAGCCAAATATGAAAGCATTCTATGACGGAAAACAGAAATTATAAAAACCTGTGAATTTTAAGTTATGGACGGATGCACAGACGGACGACCAGAAGGATAGGCGTAAACTATACACCTTTGAAATACTCCATATACCAGGGGCTAACTTCATACGACTAAACTGTTCGTAAGTGCAAATTTAGGATCGTCAGGAAATTTCAATTTATGGATTTACATTTTGCACTTACCGACATTTTAGTCGCACTAAGTTTAGTGAAACGCACCTCAGGGTATAATTTGAGGCCATACCTGCTCATTGTGCGAGTCCTCTGTGTCAGCGGTTGTGGCATCGTCGCCGTCGTCATGGTCACCGTGGATCAACAGCCAATCCATAGCCGCCGCTACACAGCTCCTGGAGATATAAATGTCGCATGCTGTCCACTAGTCTCTGGTCCACATTTTTGTTGACAAAATTTTGGAAATTAAACACATTACATATAAAAAATATTTAAATGTACGTTTTCATCAGTAACAAAAAACTGACCCTCCTCAAATTGCAGAAGTTGGCATCAGCAGTCGATGTTTGGAAATATTTTGTATATTTGCGGCTGTCAGCGAACAGTTATTGTTCATTTACTTACCTGGGGGATTATGTTTTGTTTGCCGACTAACTCATCCACTGTTTGGAGTTGTTTTGCGGACGAGGACGAAATTGATTCAGAAGTTTCAAGTTAAAAAATTGCAATGAAAACAAAACTGATAAATTGGTCGCGAAAGTTATTAGCGCACGTTATCATACTGTGAACATAATGGTCGCACGTACGAAACATGTATAAACAAAAATATTATTCAAACATTCAGTCCCAACATACTTACATTTTATATCTAGAGACACAGTTTCAGTTTTTTAAACAAAATAATGGAAAATTAAAATCACTAAAACATTACCTCACAACCACATTTCAAAATATGTATCGATATCGACAGCTGTTTAAAATCGATACATTGATATTCGTTTCCATCAAGGACACGTCTACTAACTTGTTCAATAGAAGTGCTTTACGGGCTGAGCCTTCTTTAAAGCCCATGTCCATCAGAGGCTTCAAGTCACTTTCATCAACCCGGCTAGACGGGGACTGTTCGTTCAATATCTCTGCAAACATAACACACTGGAACCTCTCTAAACTAGACACCCTGGGAAATCCAGGGTGTCTAGTTTATACAGTTTCCAGTTAAATAACACAGTAGAACCTCTCTAAATGTGACACCCTGGGAAATCCCCAGGGTGTCCTGGTTTATACAGTTTCTTGCTAACTAACACAGTAAGGACCTCTCTAAACTTGACACCCACCCTGGGAAGTCCCAAGGTGTCCAAATTTAGAGAATTTCCAGTTGAAATATATGTGCACAAATATCTCTACAATCATAACACACTGGAACCTTTTCTAAACTTAATTTAAAATTTCTATCCCGTTTAAAGGCTCATTCGAGAGGAATGGGTTAATTACATTAGTACACAAATTTAGTTACATCTATTTGTTCATAACTCAAGAGGAACCAGAATTGATAGCATTGTACATAAAAGTACATAAAAGGAAGTCCGCCACGGAACCAGTGTTGCGCCTGCCGAGGCATTTGACCCGAACATGAGCATGGGCATGTGTGAAAGAAAGCATCACAAAAACCATCAGAGAGAAAAAATGTCATGGTCCTGTTAATGGCGGCATGAGTGTGTTCCAAATGCTCACATGATTCTCAAGGGTCCAAATATTGAAGCAATCCATCATGTAATATGAAAGGTATATCATGATGAAACTTTTACAAACTTTTTGACGCAAAAAATAACTAACCATGTGTAGGTCAACAAAGTAAAAGTGATGTTAATGGGGACATTAGTGTGTTCCAAATGCTCACATTTACATGTATCAAGTGTCCAAATATTGCAGCAATTTGTCAAGAAATATTCAAGTTATATCATGATGAAGTTTGTTTGTTTGTTTGTTGGGGTTTGGCTTAACGGCCTATCAACAGCTAAGGTCATTTTAAGGCCGGGACAATGGGTTTAGTGCTAAATCCCATATATTACCTATACAAGTACATGTACATCTTCAAGTACATGTCAAAATTGGGGGAAAAATAAAATCCATCAGAACTGAATATGTACAATAAAAGAACTATGTATTCAGCCCTGGAATCAGAATGATCCTGATCTGATGCCAGGTTCTCGCCACACCAGAATCACTTGGCCCCCTCCCAAAAGCAGTAGGATCAGTAATACTCTTAATACTTTTATAATGGGGAATAACCCAATTCAACTCCCAGGTAACAACAAGAGTTGTCAGAGGACAACGAAGCGCGCCCGGTGGCAGCAAAGGAACCGAGGGCACATTTGAACGTGGATTTGCCACAGCGCAGTAGAGGACCATTGGAGCAATGCGTGTGTGAAATATGAAGAAAATCCAAGCAAGGAAAATACAGGCCATACAGGCATTATAAGAGGATCGAACCGGACGGACGGACGAGCGGACGGACGGACGGACGGACGGACGTTCCAACATTTTGGGTTTATGGGGTATTTCCATTGTTTGAAGAACAAAGAAAAAGCCCCTAAACAACAATAGAGTTTATGAGGTTACGGAATATTACAAAGGAATCTTTTGTTCCTAACCACGCCTCTAAGCTCTCACACGGACGTTACGGCCGGACCGGACGGACGGACGGACGGACTTTTGACGGACCCCCGGACGGACTAAAAAAGAGCCAAAGATAAAAATGTACCTGACGGCCAAATCAGGCAAATCAATATTAAAAATGTTTATGATATTTACCGCAAATGATGTTAAAAGTTAATGAAGGTGTCAAGAGCAATATAATTATACATTTGCTCCGAAAATATTTTCAACTTTCGATGACAGTGACAGAAAATATCACAGTTTGTAAAATTTACAAACTGTGATATTTTCTGTCACTGTCATTTAATACTTAATATTTTTCATGAAAATTGCACATCTTCTTAGGTACAAAATCACCATAATCACTGGGTAGCATGTAATATAGCTAAATATGCACAGATTTTCAAAAGTGGGAGTACACAGTATACACAACAATTTGAAAATACTGATTGACGTTCAAACTGAGGAGTAAAAATGCTTTAATATAGTTGAAAATTCACTTGAGCTGAAAAAAAGCAAACATTGCAGTTCAAATAAATGACTTTTCAACTTTTTTTACGTTTTTTTTCTAAAACATTAACTACAATACAGAGCTCCAGATAAGGTGAGTAGTGAAATTAATATCATAAAGTTGAAAATTAACTTAGTTCAGCTGCAAGTGTTTGCTTTTAACAGCTCAAATAAGTGAATGTTTAAACAAATTTTATCATTTTTTCCATATTTAGTAATGAAGAAAAGCAATAATCCATTTGCAAAAAAAGTGAAATACGCAATGATGTTGATATCCAGGGATAGTACGCTTTAGACACAAAGCTTATCTGGAGCGATGTTTCTCTATCAGATTTGCATGTATCTTCTGCCTGTTTGAATATCTTGGAGGCCTCCGGGTTGAGACAGAGAAGCTTCTGTGATACCTCGATCAGAGAGATCATGATCCTACGGAGTTCTGTCTGAAACTGAAGCAAACAGACTACATTGTATTATGATAATAACCTTAGACAGCTATACACAACAATTGTCGTCTGCTGTTGCTTTCATATCTTGCCTTATTTCTCAATAACAACATGGTTTGACAGCCCTTCAGAATCATTTCCAATGGAAATGATTCTGAAGTGCTGTCAAAGCATGTTGTGAATGATCCTAACGTGCTGTCAAAGCATGTTTTTGATGATAAAAATGGAAAATAGAAAATAAACAGCAGACAACAACAAAATTTAGATAGCGGTGTAAAGGGTTAAAAAATCAATGAAAGATCCATGTTGGTTACTAAGGGGTGAAAAGGTTAAAATTGGACTCCATGATTAAATTTTGATGGTCATATTGATCCTTTAAAGGTACATTTCCACTCTGACAGTAGGCGCCAACTTTTCTTTTTATCAGAGACATCATCCGAGACATTTTCTGGCAAAATAAACATTCATTCACCATCACCCCATGTATTGATTGGAATCATTATACATCGTATATCAGACGTACATTTTCACACTCATATCAGGGACGATAACTGTGTTTCCTTAAAATGTTAACAGACATTACTATGTATTACCTGTATTTATTGCTTGATGTGCAATGATCATACTTTATAATCTGTCGAAAATACTATTCAGGTGACGCATTTAATTAGTACAACTAATTAAAAATGATCGCCTCATTTGCGTATGAAAATAGCCTGATACCACCGCAAGTTCCTACTAGTAAAATAAATGTTATTAAATGATTATATCTGTATAGTGGGCACTTGTAAATTTTATAACTGGTGGAATAGTGACAAAATTATACACTTATTTAATTCATATAAAGAACAGTTTGTGCCTACTGAGTGGACATGTACCTTTAAGTTCAGAACCTATTCGTACAACTCGTATAATGCGGGAAACGTAAATTATCATCTGCTGTTGTTTTATATTTTTTCTTCTTCATCAATAAAAACATGTTTTGACAGCACATTAGAATCATTTCCATTGGTCTATGTCTTTGGTGATAGAAACGGAAAATAAAACATGAACAGCAGACAACACAATTTAATTCAGCATTGTAAGGGTTAACACCCCAATTAATTGCGGTTTTGGTCAGCGAGTGGATGAAATGAGCAACAATTACATCAGCGTCTGCTATGACCCCGGTAAAAGTCACAGGCCATGGGTTCGGGATCAATTGCTTATTTTTACTCATCTGTATCATCACGTTTTGCACACATTTCAGATACAGTGGCTGAAAACTTGGACTTGACAATCAACATTTAACTGTGACGGTTGTCCATACTGACCTGTGACTTTCATAGCCCAGGGTTTTCAATAGCCCCCAGAATGCAAGAGCTAAAATGGACGATCAGGACTAAATTTAAATGTACAGTGTAGCCTCTCTCCAACAGTCACCCATGGGAAGACGCAAAAATGGCTGTTGTGGAGAGGTGGCTGTTGTAGGGAGGTTAATGCTGAATTAAATTTTGTCGTCCGCTGTTTATTTATTTTCTTCGATAATTAATTCTCATCAAAAACATGCTTTGGCAACATTTTAGAATCATTTCCAATGAAAATGATTCTAAAATGCTGTCAACACATGTTTTATTGAGACAGAATGCAAAATCAACAGCAGACGACAATTTTCGTGCTCAGCAGTCTAAGGGTTAGATACAGAGGAAATCATCCATTTGGGATATAAAATACCGGCTGTTATAGAGAGGGTTTTGTTGTAGAGAGGTGGCCGTTCTGGAAGGTTCGACTGTAGTACGTTTGATATAGCAAATTTGATCCCTGCAGTGTTCATTCTAGGAGGGGCCATGGGGCCCGTATTTGTCATAACTGGCCATTGAAATATATACTGAGGGGCCATAATGGCTCATAATATTGATACCGTAAATGGCCCAGAATTATGAAACCATATTGAGCCATATTTTACATGTAATACCCATGGAGAAATCACGGAGAAACAGCAGAAATAAGAGATGAATAGTCAAGAATATTTCAATTGAACATGATTTGTTAGAGAAAAATGTGTACATGTATATATTTGTGATGTGATATTTGTATATATCAGTTTGAGTCAGGGGTGGCCGAATTTTAAAATATGGATGGGCCACTGGCCCCAAATGCCGAAATCTCAGCGCTCAAGATAAGCTGCGTATTTGCTTTCATACCCTGTATTTGCTTCCATACCCAATTAAAATTGCCAAACAACCAATTGAAATCAGAAGTACTGAGTATCAAACAGCAATGAAAGATTTGTGGGGTACCTTTATCATGCTGCAGAAAACAATAAACAGACCACAAATATAGCATATTTTTTTCTTATTTGTCCATGAAAACTCATCTTGGTATTTCATTAGAATTGTCTCCACGGAGACAATTGTAATGAATTTCCTCCAAGACATGTTTTCATTTCGAAGCAAACTATATTCAATAATTGCTGTATGCTGATGTGTTAACTGTGGTGTGATTTTAGTTTACCCAATTAAAAAATTCAAATACAAATGTACCCAATTGATTCAGAAATGATGGGGTGAACAATACTCAATTACTAATTTCTTATCTGGAGCACTGGAACCTTGCCCCTGTGCTGCAAATTCCAGACGTCAAATTTCAAGGGTCAAAATGCAAAACACTGATAGCCTGTACAAAACAATCTTGAATCTTGTCAAAGAGTGGAAGAAACGTGGCTGTGACTGGAGAAATGACTTATGGGTTTTCTCACCAGTGTAGATCCAGATCAGCCTGTGTATCCGCACAGTCTGATCGGGATCTGCACTGTTCACCATTCCATTCCATCAATGGAAGACCTGGTGTGCTTCTAACAAGCGCTATTGATCATTGTATCCGAATACATGTGTGCGCGGTTTGATCAGGAGCTACACCGGTAAAAAATCACATAGACCCCGTTTGTCCAGTCACGGCCAGAGATCAGTGAGAATTACATCAGTGGCCGCTATGGACCCGGAGCCAGTGGTCAGGTGGGGTTCGGGATCAGAGACGGGGACATCAGCTGTTGCCTTCGCTATCTCTTCCACGGTCGGCCCCTTCTTCCCACCTTCGGACTTTTACAGCATAAATAACAACATAACACGCTCTATAGAGGATCTTACATATCATAAATGTCACATATTTCATAAGCAATGAAGCATAAATTGAAGCTGTACTGATCTATTTTTTACGTTACGCACTCCTGCACCTGGTGGTTGGGATGTATAGAGTTTTAAAAGAATCGGCCAATAACTGTAGAAGTAGTTCGCTGGACAAGGAAACAATAATATTTTCAGAGTCGAAAAAGGGGCATAACTGAGGATGGATCAGTGGGACAGCAAAAATTGTTACATTACACATTCCAGCACTTAGTGGTAGGGCTGTATACCGAATATGAAGATAATCGGCCAAAAACTGTAGAAGTATTTTGCCGGACAAGGAAAATATAATGCATGTATATTCAGGGTCGAAAATGGGGCATAGCTGTGGATGGATCAGTGGGACGCGAAACTTTTTTACATTACCACATCCTGGCACTTGTATGGTAGGTTGTATCCCACAGATGAAGAGAATTGGACAAAAACTGTAAAAGTAGTTCGCTGGACAAGGAAAATTGTCTACTGACAGACAGACGGACGGATAGGGTAAACACTATATGCCACCGAGAACTATCGTTGCGGTGGCAGAACAAACAGTAATTTCACTAGCCTCGAGGTAGCAGGCTAGTTTTGATTGCGATCTCAGAAAATACTTATTGTCAAATCGGCATTTTCAAACAGTGCAGGGCAAAGTCGTCTTTTAAGAAGCAACAGCTCATCTGAAAAATCAAAGAATTTATGAACAACATATGAGACATGCCATGTGAATTTGTACCTTCGGACATCTGCGTAATTTCATTAAATATGTTTACACAATTTTCCGTAAATGGTGTCAAAAGTTGAAACAATTTTCAGAGTACATGCGGAATTATCTTCTTCTTTTTTTTACTTAATTTTTGAAGAAAAAAAAAATCTAAATTTTGTAAACGTACTTAATGAAATTAAGCAGATGTCTGAAGGTACAAAATCGGGCTACATGAGTGTGCTATTTGATCAGGAGCTGCACTGTCCACGCATCCCGTAAGCCCCATTTCTCCAGTCACAACCACATATGAGACACGCCATGTGATTTTGTATCTTCGGACATCTGCATTATTTCATTAAATATTTTTACAAAATTTTCCGTAAATGGCGTCAAGAGTTGAATTATATTAGGCATGTCCTCTGAAAATTTTGTCAACTTGCTTACTTAATTTTTGAAAACAATCTCAATTTTGTAAACATACTTCATGAAATTACGCAGATGTCAGAAGGTACAACATCCCATGGCATGTCTCATATGCGGCTGTGACTGGAGAAATGGAGCTTATGGGTTGTGTGACCAATGTAGATCCAGATCAGCCTGTACATCCGCACAGTCTGATCAGGATCTGCACTGTTCGTCATTCCATCAATGAAACACCTGTCATGGTGATATATATATATATAGATCGTTATCAGGCTACAGTAGATTGTTATTCGATCAGCAGCTACATTGGTCATTTTGGCTAATTCTGTGCATCGAATAATGTGCAATTCATGTCAAGTTTTACCTAGCAAACAAAATAATTTTAAAATAAACATGATAAACAAGTCAGATAGTTTGATAAAAAGATATTCAAAATGTGCAAAGTTACCAGAACCCCATTGAAGGAATTATAGCCATTTTGTTTACCAAATTAATAGTTCAACTAAGAAACTAACCCGTCATGATCACGATGGCACTGGATAGTACTACTTCAAGTTCAGTACAAATCTTGCTACGTTGATCCAGTATGGTGTTTGCCACTTTTGTTCATACTACCAGACGCGCATAACTATCCAAATACAGTACTCTCAGCGCGAATTTTGCCTTCTCCCACCCGAAACCGTGATCAGATGGAGAGTGGACGTACAGGGGCGTAGCTACAAATTTCATATTGGTGCGGCATAGCTGGCGAGTCAAGATCTGGCCTGTCGACAACGACACAATGAACTCGGCACATATACCTACTACATGTACATGATACACATATGCCGACTTCACAGTGTCATTGTCGATATTTCTCCGTTACTAATAGTCATGCAGTAGTAGGAAGGGAGTCAAAATGATACCACCTACGGTGATATCATTTATAACCCGCTATTCTACCACCACCACCCCCGAAAAAACAAAAATTGGTTAATGAGGAAATTGTCTCCCGACAGCAAATTTATGAATTTTTGAGAAAATAATTTTGAAAAGAGGGAGTCAAAATGAGTCCCAATTATATTGGAAATTGAACAGAAAAAACAATACCAATTATTAGAGAAAATGGATAATAAAACACAATTGGAATTGAAAGCTTATAATGCCTGTGTCGAAGAAGTTTACGAAGAATACGGGGGTTATAGTCCAATATATAAATTCTATAAAATGAAAACACTAGGCGATATCGAATACATGAAATATCGGCGTAATTTATTTACTCTATTATAAAAACGTTGCATTTACAATATTATACCGGCAATTATGTGAACTACACAAGAGGCAAATACAAACATTAAGACGGATAATGCGTATCGGATATAAAACTAAGGTGTATTATATAAAATTGTTAAAACCCAACGATTCGTTTACGAATATACATTTCTACGATATCGCTTTTAAAGATATTGAACAATTATTATTGAACAGAAAAAAAAACTACTAATTAATTTATAGCCGAGTGTATTTTTCTTATCGATGGTATGTAAACTGGTTATCTGGAATTATTTTTCATTAACCTCGAGTGGTCATACATTGAGTGTCTTTTTCCTTATCGATGGTATGTAAACTGGCTATCTGAATTTATTTTTCACCAACCTCGAGCGGTCGGATAGGAACGCCGTTGTCATGCAGTTGTTTACCATAGCGACCACATTTGTAGGGATAGAGATAAAAAAGATTTAGCTCCAATCGCGGCGCGAACCCACGACCCTCGTCTCTATAGCGTATCGCCTTAACCCACACGACCACGAAGGCTGTTATGATAAACATTACCTAGTGTTGTACACTTATCGATTTACACAGACACAGGTTATTTATAAACACTTAGAGAGGTTCACGAATTTACGGGATGGTTCGTTATTTTCTTAATTTTAAGAAAATTATTAATAATTTAAAGCTGAACACCCCCTATAATTAATTACATAGAAAACATAATAATAATATAAGAAAACAAATAAAACACAACTATTTTCACCAAGAAAGTTAGGTTTTTCCGGCGCGAGTTCGAGGCTCGCTGGGACCTAAACTTTTTTTTTTTTTTTTTTTAATGATTATTATGTTTACTGATTTAAATTGTTTACTGCACCAATATAATTAATTATAAAATAATTTTTTATATTTTATAAAATCACAATGGTGCTGTAACATTTCCTCCGACTTTATTTCCAAGTTTTACCCTAAATTTATCCCAATCAGTACACTCAATTTTGGGCATGCTGGCACGCGCTTTGATTCTAATATCATTTTTTAATTCTTCATATCTCCCCATTTCTACCACCACGGATTCAAACTCTAAATTTGATATTTTCTTATCGGACAACGCTTTGGACACCATAACGTCGATGCTATTTTTCTTAGACCTAGCGAGAACGGATATTCTATCATGTTTTCTACTTTTTTTCTCGAGTTTTCCACCCGCCGCCCTAATTACCATAAACAACAACCCAGAAACGGCCGACACCGCACATAAAACCCCCGCTACAGGAACCGTTATAATGGTGGATATAGTTGCAGCTGCTCCCGCCCCACACAACACAGAAACACTCGCCAGAGCCGTGCTAGATGCTTCAGCTATGTTCGCCGCGCGCCTATATTTTTTAGCGTTTCTTTTCCTATTTGCACATTCTCTAACTAAAATATCCTGCATAGCGACAATATTATTCAACAAAAATCTGAACTTCTTTCGTTAATTGGATACAGTGTTGATGGAGTGGTATTGAGAATTGGATACAGTGTTGGTGGAGCGGTATTGACAATCGGATACGGTGATTCGTTCATGATTTTCAATATATTAGTATTTTACAAATTAAGTTCAATTAACAATGTAACAATAGTGGAAGAACTCGCTGGGTCAGCGATTTTCGTAACAAAGTTAATAACACTACCTTCGGAAAGTCTAATTAGATCATCACCGGCGAACAAAACCACCGATGAAATATCTCCAGCGAGTTTATTGACCCCGTTCTTCCCCATCCACTACAAGATTTATCACGACCGCACCCACAGGTTTACCATTAGCATTAACCGAGCAGACAGTCATTCGGAGAAGTGTACCTGGAGCTGGCATGGCGTATCCCCCATATTTATTACTCGTTTTGGCACCGAACGAATATTCAAAGAGACCCTCTTTCAATAGGCCCAGCTTCTCAGCCCAAACTGTGATGACACGTTTTTGCGTTTTCAATGTTTCCACCAATCCGGCAAGCCCCCCGATAGAGGTATGGGCCTCAGCACGAATATTTTTAGAGGTCTCCTCTCTGTTGAGAGAGTCTTCTGAGCGCAACACCCTATATGCCTCCGTAAGGGCCGCCTGGTGGTCTTCTCGGGCTTTCTCAACCCCCAACCGGGCCTCTTTTCGAAATTCTGTTATTTTTTCATCTAGTTCAGTAAGTGCTGCTTCTCTGTTGAGAGAGTCTTCTGAGCGAAACGCCCTATATGCCTCCATAAGGGCCGCCTGTGGCTTTGGTGGGGTCTCTTTTTGAAATTCTGTAATTTGTGCTGCTTCTCTGTTGAGAGAGTCTTCTGAGCGAAACGCCCTATATGCCTCCATAAGGGCCGCCTGGTGGTCTTCTTGGAGTCCTTCAACCCCCAACCGGGTCTCTTATTGAAATTCTGTAATTTTTTCGTCTAGTTTAGTAAGTGCAGCTTCTCTGATGAGAGAGTCCTCTTCGCGCAACACCTTATAAGTCTCCGTAAGGGCCGCATGGTATTTCTTATTTTTTCACCTAGTTCAGTAAGTACCGCTTCTCTGATGAGAGAGTCCTTTAAGCGCAACGCATCATAAGCCTCCGTAAGGTCCGCCTGGTTGTCTTCTCGGGCTTTATCAATACCCGTTCGGACTCCATCAAGATCCAACCGAAATTTGGTTATTTGTTTCCCTAGTTCGGTAAGTGTCGCTTCTCTGATGAGAGAGTCCTCTAAGTTAAACACCCTATAAGCCTCCACAAGGTCCGCCTGGTGGTCTTCTTGGAATCCCTCATACCTCAACCGGGCCTCTGTCCGAAATTCGATTATTTTTCCATCTAGTTCGTTTATTTCCGTACGCGTTTCTTCACGACTTTGTGTATTCACAGCCAGGGCATATTCTCTAAGTTGTGATAGTAGACTCTTGTGAATCCCGTTTGTGACCTTCGATATAGTTTTATTGATCAGGGCCTTGGTTTTTCCGGTAGTTAAAAAGTCGCTCTCTGTCGGGATGAATACCCCTACTGCCGGTTCCAAATTCTTTGAATTTGTCACCCAATCGGAAGAACTACCTGGTCCGTATATACTCATAATAAAATTAAATTATAATATTGGGGCACCTATACTCAATTGGAAATTTCGAGAACTACCGAAATCGGGTAATAGTTATTCAACTTTCTCGCTTGATCATCGAGAATAGAGACCGTAAATTCGTGGATGTGTCCCGTTTCCAAAACTTTCATCTCGGGGTGTGGGAAGTCTAAGGTCACCGTATCCCCAAATAAACAGTCGCTGGCTTGCACGGTTTTCAATAATGTGCTGGGGGATCCGTCTACCGTGTTGTACGACGTGTTCACCCGATCCAGGTGCACCCTGAGAGTTTTCGTGAAGGCGAAGTCCACCGGTTTATCACCGACATAACTCACCCGAGGTAAACACTCCTTTATTTACGGAGTATGTCTCTCTAAAAACCGAGTTTAATACCCAACCCCCGGGGGGGAGACCACTACCTTATTATCAGGGCTGATGGTCATTGTTGCGAGCCCGGTAGCCTTCGATACTGTGAGGTTGATTATACCGTCAAGCTCTGAGTTGACAAACTCTTTGAGCTGTCTTATTCCCCACAGTCCATGAGGCAGCTTTACACCTAATTGTTGTTCATCCTTCACATAGTAAAACCCTTCACTCTTTCCCACATTCTGCCACCCGACCGTGAAGGTGATTGATCTGAGGCCTACCCGGCGTTTTCCGCAGCAGTTGTCGATTGGTTTTTGAAGTTCACAACTCTCTTTCTGAACATAAGTGATAGTAGCAAACATAATAATATCTTTCAATGGATACCAAAGCATTTAGCTTTAACTCTAATGCAAAGTACGCGGTCGGAGGTAAATACACGCAAAAAGACGTTGTTAACCACCTTGTACACCCAACTGTAACAGTTAGACCGGACAGTGGCTTTGCAACCAATTTCCCTAACATCTTTGAACAATATAGGCTGCCCAAGATTACTACGATGGAGGCGATAAACGGGTGGAAAGCAACACCGATGCAGTTTTGGCAGAACCAAATAAATTTCGCTGTATGGTGCGCAACAGCCGGGTGTGGAGTTTCGCATCAAGACCACCTGACATCCAAGAATGTCATGCTCCGAAGTGTCTACAACTTTCACGTGTATTACACAATTAGGAGGATTCTCAAAGAACTAGGTATTTCACTACGTCAAGACGACGGCTGGGATCCCATTTCCAACGCATACGACCGTATGGAGTTTGAAAGACTGTGTAACGAATTTAACGTTTCAAAAGACGCGGACAGGGGAGACAGAAAGCATTTCCTACCACCACCGGCCTCGGGGACTTTCTCATTCGACGTCAGTCCGGGAATTGGACGCAGACTGATTTTAGACACGATCACTCCGGCAAACACATCGTCAGTCGGAACGCCGGGAATTTTGACCCCACGACGATGACTTTCGGGCCGGAAGTGTCTGGAGGCCGGCACTGTGGCGTGTTTTCTTGTAAAATGTTACCTCCGAAACGGGCTCACGTCGATTACATACAGCAGGCTGCTGAGGTTCAGGACGCGTGGGGTACATTTATGTTAGATACGGTCTAGGGTTCACGCAGGCCGGTGTTACTAGCCTCAACGACTCCATTCGCACGTACGTCTGGGCCATCCTCGGCGCACAGAAGCAAACTCGCAGTTCTATACTGATGCACAAAAACAATTCTTGGCACTTGTAGAGGGCGCCATCTCAGCTAGGGTGGACCTGGAGAAGGCGATCCAGAATTATCAAGACGTTTTGCAGAATGCCAGCACCCCAGTAGACTATGTATTTGGAATAGGTCTTTATATGGCGCCGAGCAATATGATACTACGAGACGACCCGGTTGACGGTTACAATAATCAGATCGTAATCGCCACCGCCAATCAAAAAATCGGCCACAACGGTAACGTGAACACGGATATCATCAAACCCCCCACCAAGACGGTCATAAAAAACCCAAGCCAATCGCGATTGGATGCGCCTCACTCAACACAATCGGGATTGAAGTTGAACCCAGCACCCCCAATTCACGAATTGAGTCCCCCCAAGTCAATCGTCAACAGTGTTGAAACACCAATCGAGATTGGAAGCACAACACACGAGGAGCAGAAATTAGCCCTCGTCGTCGCCCTCGTGGCGATCGGACTACTCGCGCTTTGGTTTTAGAAACTCTCGGGAGGCTAAAAGTAGGAGACCGGCGATTGCCACGATTAAAGCCCAAGTATTTTTGGCGAGCCATCCGGCCGTTTTTGCTAATATAGATAACAAGTAAGAAACGATACTTCCGTTCAGTCCAGGTAGTGTGGCAGCCGCCTTTTCGGCTAATTTAGCCAGGAGAATGGCGAGGGCTTTTAGTTGTTTTTTTACCCACTCCTTAGCTCCACCGGATGGCGCGGGTGGTGGAGTGGGTGCTGGCGCGGGTGGTGGTGCCGCACCACCAGTGAAAGCTAGAATTATGGTTGATATAGTCATGCCGACAGCTGCGAGGATGCTTGCTATCGTGACGCCCTGCTCTCTGAACAGAGTGCGAAGACGCTCACCGAGTGTCGTGTCCTCGTGCAGAACCCTCGATATTGTTTCGCGGATCCGACTTATTTGTGTGCGGTGAGCCTCACGGTCAGCCGAGGCGGCCTCCAAAGCGAGTTTCTCTGTCGTCCCGTAAAGACCGCAGTCGTTCGGCGATCCGCTCGGTAGATTCTCTATCGTCACCGGCTTCCTCCAGTTTTCTTTCTTCTAGCGCGATATGTTCATCCAGCGCCGTGAGTTTGGAGAGGTTAAGGACCAGTTCGCCCCGGACCGTTTGTAGAGCCTTATCGAGTCCACGGAGTTCTCGAAGAGGTAACGGTGGGTCATCGTTGAGTATTTCGTTTTCGCTGAACGTGGTCTCCATCGTGTTAATAACGTCGGTGGCTATTTGAGGGACCTCGCTGAGCTCTACCGTTTCTATCGCGGTGGCCGTCTTCGCCATCGTTTCGTCGGTAGACTGTAGGGCCTCTACAGCGCGGGCCGGCATAATTGATTTACCACGCGCCCAATCTGGAAATCATAGTTCGTTCTTTATGATTTCGCCACCGCCCCGGTTTCCGGCAATGGTTTTTAGCGATAGGGGTTTACCGGTATTCATGTTGATGATCGGGATATTTGATGATTTTAGTCGCAACCTACCAGGCATATCCAATTCGAACTTGGAGTAGTCGCGACCGACAGACGGGACCAGACCGATTTCTGACAAATTGTTGTAGTAGTCGTTTACAGCTCCCTCAAGTAATTCCTGACTTTGACCAACGCTGCTGGTAGCGCCACCTGTTTCCCCGCCGGGTGTTTTGTCGAAGGTCATGATGGAATCCTCGAAGTTACTGGAAGGGACTCGCGGCCATCAAGAACCTCGCGGCGGCGACCAAGATTTCAGAAAACGCTGTCAAGGAATGGCTCAAGAAGCAGGCCATCTGGCAGATTTATTTACCCGCGCCTCACAATATTCCGCGCCCGAAATTCCTGTTTCTCCCTCACGATCGCGTCGGTCGCAAGACGTAAAAGTAAGCGCTGACAATCGTTGACGTAGCGAGTCGTTATAAGGGGGCTGAGCCGTTGGATGTCTAAGGATGTCTAAGGAGAGTCTAAGGATGTGTCTGAGGCTCTTATATATAAGAGGAGTCCTCTCAAATGGCCGAATCTTCTCCAGGTCGATCCCGGCCGCGAGTTCATGGGCGCGGTCTCTCATCTATTGTCTAAGCACAAAGTTTCTATCAGACGCGGCCGCGTCAACATCCACCGGGACCAGGGGATCGTGGAGCGGTTCAATCGAACCCTGGCTGAGAGGCTGTTCGGACCCCAATATGCCAAAGAACTTGTAGACCCTCATTCGCAATCGACCGAGTGGGTGGCCAGGCTGCCCGCCGTGGTCTCCGCACTGAACGGAGAGGTGACCAGATTGATAGGTAAGAAGCCCGTAGATGCTATCAAGCTTAAAACGGTGACGAGCAAGCCCTCTGCCGTCTCGCGCGGGCGACCCGTTGGTTTAGAGGAGCAGCAATCGCCGATTGCACTTCCATCGGATGTTGACGTCCGGTACCTCTATCAACCGGGAGAGCTCGAAGATGGCAGCCGCCGCGCGACTGATCCCGTGTGGTCTCTCAATGTATATCATCTTGATCGATCAATTACCAAACCCGATGAGCCCGTGCTCTATTTTTTGGCTGATGGTCCATCTCGCGGTTTTGTTCGCGAAGAACTTCTTATGGTGACACCCAGCTACCCCCGGATCGTCATAGTCTTTAGATTGATAATTAATTTTAAGAAAATGATTAAAGAGGTTATGTATGTATTCCGTCTGGTAACACGCGTCTTTTATCGTAGTACGCCGAGAGTCCTAATTTTTGTTGATAGTACGTTTTCATAACGCCGTCTTTCATTTTAAATCCTCTATTTTGTGCTACATCTATAGTGTGTTTTCCACCTTCTGTAGTTTCGATTAGTACTCGTTTATATCTATCCCAATTTAAATTGTTAGTTCTCTTGGACATTCCTTTCGCAGAGTTTTTATTAATTGAATTAAATCTTTCTACGAAATAACACTTACTAGATAACGCTATCGCCCTATCTCCGCTAAATTCCATTTTGAAAAGTCCTGGCTCTCTTTCGCTCAATTTATCCCAAGCCAACCATTTCTTTTTTTCTTTTTCAAACTCGTCTAGTAAGTTGGGTCTAATCAATTCCTCTATCGTTTTTCCACTAACTCCTATATATATACTATCCGTGTCCATCTGTATTAATTCAAAGTCTTCTCTTTTTACGTATTTGTCGAGAAATTCGTAGTAAAATTCCAACATTCTCAATTTAGCTAGTTGATAAACCGCTATTCCACAGTGGAAGGGGCTCTTTACTGCACACCGGGGTTTTCGGGAAGATATTTCGTACGCATCTCCTATCTCTTCCAAATCGTCAAAGAATGCAGATCTTAACGCTTTGTCAACACAGGTTTTCCACAACACGAATTGCCTAATAATTTCATTATATCCGCTACTGGTTTCTTATTTGGTTCTACATCGCCTGTTCGTCTTGCGGCTGTAACTTCTTTTGCGAACCATTCGAAGAATTTTCCACTAATATAATCTATAACACGATGAACTCCCGTTATTTCTAGGCCGTGTTTTAAATACCATTTCAATAGTGGCGCGTACAGCAGTACTTTGGTGGCCGACAAAATCCCACCAATTTTCTTCCATTTCCTCTAGTTCTTGCAGTATCTTCCAAATATTTTATCATGTGTTCTGGAACCTCATCAACATTTACTTCTCGGTTTATAAAAAGTGGAGACATTTCAGAAAACGTATCTTTTAAGTTGTGTGGAACTTCTATATCCACCTCCGCAAACCCAAACCAGTCTCCAGATAAAACTCTTTTACAAAACTTTTTAATAAATTTAGGGTTATGTGGGGTATCTATATTGTGTATAGTTTCTCTCCCACACGGCATATCTTTATTTAATGTAGATAAATATACCGCGTTTGCATCATACCCCAAAATAGCCTTGCAAGGTTTGAATTAGATCTAATATTTGAAACACCGGCTTCTGCATAGCGTGTAAATACGATTGATGGGCCCCCGACTAGAGCGTCTTACATCATTTCGTATGTTTCTTCTTTTGGCGCATATAGAGCCCCCTCCGGTATAACCGCCTTTATAGATTTTTGTTCTTTAATGGTTCCTCTCAATAAATATTGTATAGCCACACCCGGTAATGTTACCGCATCTTTGAAAATATCCACACCTCTGTGTTTATAAAATTCACACATTTTTTCCACCGCTTCTAAATCGTTATAATATTTCAACCAATCTCTGAAATTTTTCATATTCTTTTCTTCGAAAATTCTACGACATTTACTTAATTCTGTTTCATCTAGTAACATTTTCCCCGATAGTTTGGAATACCAATTCTCTATATCAGGCAGTCCTTGGTAATCAAGTTTGTCTGGAAAATCGAACCACTCGTAAGGAAAGAAAGATTTCTGTCCTTTGCAGTCGTAGGCTTTATCCAACTATCGTAACTTGCACCCGGTCCTAGGTAAAGTATTACATCAAGAAATCTAAACTCCGGAGTAAATAGAAATATTGTCGCGTTTGCCCGTTTTCCGACCATTACTTTCTTTGTTGTTGATGCCAATTCGCCTACTAAATATTTCTTTATTAAGTTTATATCGTACTTACTGCTGTTAAAACCTATTACCGGTACTTGCTCTATCCACTGTTCGATCTTGGCGATTTGGTTTTTAAGTAAATGTTCTGTATTAAACCCATATCTTGACCACACTTCTTCTCTTATAGCTTTTCCCCTGACTTTCAAATCTTCTACGAATTTTTCTGTAAGTTTTGCAGGATCTTTATCACAAATATGAGTTACTGTTCCTGAGAAATGATCTCCTATGCTAACACTTACCGGAACGTGCTCAGCTTCGTACTCTAAACTATTACCTAGCGTTTTAAATTCTGGGTTGAGATATGCCTCAAAATCATATACTATCTGATATGGATAAAGAGTAGTGTCGCAACCGATCTTTATATCTTTACCCGTTCTTTGGAATTCGCATTCCCACATAACTACTAGATTGAATTCTTTGCTTCTTCTAATAAATGTATCTCTTCTCATAGTGGATGCGCATTATTTTTTTCTATGCTTTGCATGAATCTCGCACCCGTGCCAGTAACAGCCGTGATATTGATATACGGTATTGTTTTCTTGGCAGTATCCATCTACTGGAGCTCCTAAAATCCATCTTTCACCCCCATGTCCGCACTGTTCGTGGTGAATGTGAATTCCCTCCCGCTTTTCCACAGAGTACATCCAATCGATCGCCCCATAACTGTTAGAACATTTTGGGTAAAACACTTTCTCGAACGACGAACGCAGGCGCTCTAAATAATTACCATCACATATTACTTTTGTCTCACCTTTCATACATTTTGGTCCGTGTCTCTTTATATTACTCGCTTTCGTGAATTTCTGTTTGCAATTATCGCAGGCGTAAATTTTAGATAGGTTTTTAAGGTTTTTTTTATCAGAAATGCGTGATTATTAAACAGTCCTATTGTCATTGGTTTATTACCTATTTCCTTGTAGTGTGCTGGTACGTTTTTAAACCACCATAAGTCACATTTGGTCGGTTGATATACTTCTATGCCGATTTTAAAAAACTCTTCAACCTTTTTTAGATCTGAAAAAGGAATTGGTGAAACAACATTACTACCGAAATATTGCTTACTAAATTCTTTCGCCTTGTCCGTACATCTGTCAGGTCTTTTACCTGTCATATGCATCGCTAAACATCTGAACAGGCAAAGGTCGTCATTATACTTATCTAAATAATACATACCTTTTTTATTCTTCAACAATTCTGGAAGTTCTCCTCCTGCTGCTTCTTTGGATTGTAGTCCCAAATCTATTCCCCTACTGTCCTGTATTAGCTTTACGAAAACCTCTACCCATCTTACAAACTTCCACTTTGTATTCGGTCTGTCTATCTTATCGGACATTATTCGTGTTTGCTCCTTATCTGACAGCCATTTTTTAACGGTTTTCATTGACGATAGTGGTTCGCTACCACCGAGATTTTTGTGAAATATTAGAGTTATAGGTTTTCCATTTTTAGTTTCCTCCATATGTTCTAGCTTGTAAGAATATGAATATCTCAAATAAAAATTTGTTGTTTGATACGGAGCGAGTTTATCGGACATGCGTTCAGACTCGTTGATGTCAATGTTTTTACGAAAGGATAATGTAACTACCCGTCTTCCATTTTCTACCTTTTCCAATGTTTCATCACGAGCCCACAATATTTCTTCACCTTTTTCCACTATCGCGCGAACGATAGATTTGTTCTTATTATTTTGTATTGGGCCACCTGTGCGTTTAATTTGGGATAAATTATTGGTGCTTGAAGGTTTTATTACACTAGCCCTTAAGCCCGCAATACTTTCTTTTTGGATTCTGTTACCAACTTACTCTGCTAGTGACAGGTCTTTAAAGGCTCCTCGTTTGTGGGCGCGGGTAAACCGCTTCATAAACGCCTCATTCTTTGTGGCGTTTATCAGATTTGTCAACTCCCTAACTCTCAACCGTTTACTATAAGTAATCCCTAGAGATTCGGCTTCTCTTCTCAAACTTTCGATTTCTGGCGTTATCATATTTTATGTAATATACTTTTGTAGAACCTATGAAATTTATCTGTTCAATTGGTCGTGAAAACATTATGTTTTTTTCACGTCCAATTGAATATAAACATATACATATATAATGGAGTGTGAGACTTGTTGTAAGACGTTTGCGCGTAAAGACTATCTACGAAGGCATCTAGCGAGACGTAGCAAAATTCCTTGTGTCCCCCCGCAATTTCAATGCCCCAGATGCCCTTGTAAATTCGTTAGTGCCCACACTCTTTGTAGACATAAGCAACTACGCTGCCCTGTGGCTAAAGGTGAACGTGGTGGACTAGAGCTGGTATAATTAGTTGCTGATCTACGAAATCAATTAGCTATATTGGAGTAGAAAAATGGGGTGTTGGAATATAAACTATTGTACTTGCATTAATGATTTCGACTTTTTTCAAAAGTCAATTTCCAATATAATTGGGACTCATTTTGACTCCCTCTTTTCAAAATTATTTTCTCAAAAATTCATAAATTTGCTGTCGGGAGACAATTTCCTCGTTAACCAATTTTTGTTTTTTCGGGGGTGGTGGGGGTGGGGGTAGAATAGAGGGTTATAAATGATATCACCGTAGGTGGTATCATTTTGACTCCCTTCCTACTACTCATGCTATCATAATGATAATTATGACACTAATTGGTGGATGTATAAGTAACAACTGACCTACCGAGTCACGGTGGCAAATCCACCATTTATGTGAACATTTGCAATACCGCAGTAATTATGGGCTGCCGATGGGCAAGGGACCTTAATAATACATTTGTGGCCGGGTGTACGTATATTTCCAAGTCAGTCTTTACACTCACACAATTAGGTTGTTTTCATATTTGTAGTGGCGATAATAACATTTTGCTGACTGAATAACGAACAGTGTATGCCAGTAACGTAATATTGTGCATGGTGATCTTGAACTAGGAAGGTGGCAAACGTGTTGAGATTCATGCACATTTTGTCGACCGTGGGCACACAATCATGTGAAGATAAGAAGACAGTAATAACCAAGTCCCAATGTGTGTGTGTCAGAGTAATATTAATTCAACCGGCCGCACACGTATGATCTATTATGGTCTAGATCTCTAGAAGATGACTAAGTAGGTGCAATGACACCGCGGCTACATTCTGACCACCACGCTTCAAACACTGACAAAGCTGTAATTTGTTGACGTAGACCGTTCTAGCTTTAACTTGCGTCCTCGCGTAACAACTACTTAAACTTCCCAAATGTAATGCTCCGGCTAGCCGTGAAGCAGAATTCAGTGACAATGTCAGTCAGAGCTAAGTCATCAAGCCGTTTAACCTATGTTGCTTCATGGTTGACCGTAAATACGTTTTTATCCGTCAAAGGCCACTGAACGATCTCTTGCTTGTCGCATTTGTGACCGGCATGACCAAAATGAGTTTAAGTAGCCTCTCCACTTCACACAACCATCTCCGCACGAAAGTATTTGATAACGTCAGAAAGTACAATAGCATTACGCTTGCAATCAAACTCAATGTTGGCTGTTAGTGACTGTAACTGAAGTTTCCAGTTGTTCTCGTGAAAGTCACTGCCATAGAAGTCAACAACACGGTCTATCTCTTCCAAGAAATCTTCACTATTAACCGATTTCAACAATTCTTCCTCCAACTGCATCTACTGATTAAAGTCTTTTGTATCATACCGATCCGTTATGGCGTTAACAAGGTGATAAATTGCCTCAAAGTACATTTGACGGTAATTATCTTCAACTGTAGAGTGGAATTCAGCCGGTGCATCACCTGTTTCAAATCGGCGTGGTACTTTCCGTTGACGCAGGAGGCGAGGGGTCATTTATTGACGCGTCTTTGGCTTTTTTTCATAGTAGTCTGCCAAAGTAAATCGAGACACTCATCTGATCTCATTGTGGATACCGTTTTCACCGTTTTCATTGCAACAAACTTTCCCTCGGCAGCGGACATGTCTTTAGTTTGAAAGTTGCACTTAAGTTGTCAGCATTTCTCAACAGCGTTTCGCACAGCGCAATGCCAACATAGAAATCAAATGTTAACATATGCGTCTGTACGCCTCGAACACGGGCTTTCATCTTCGGATCAGTTAGATTTTCTAGTGACCATTCCCATAGATCCATTGGACAGTCTAGTGCATCAGCTTTGACAGTCCATCGTGTTGGGCACAGTGTTCGAATATTTGGATTTGGACTTTCTGTATCGTCTACGCAAGCCTGTCGTAGTTTCTGTAATTTAACTTCCCGCCGTGGTGACTTCTTAACAAGTTTGGTAATCTCAAGTGCGGTATCGAGTGCATTGTTCATTACTTTGGATTGTTTGATATTGTCCGCACAAGCTAAGTTGATCATGTGGCCATGGCAATGATTATATAAAGCCTTTGGCGCATCTTCTTTGATTCTTGCTTGAACACCGGATTTCTTACCCGACATCGCACTTGCGCCATCGTACGTTTATCCTCGACATTTAGAAATGTTTATATTGAGCCGTAAAAGCACATCTTCAACCGCGTGTGCTATTGTTTCTGCGCATTTCTGGTACAATCCAAAAATTGGGCATAGGTTTGCCTTATAATGTAGATATTTTCACTTTTTGGAGGCTTTTTGGTGTTTAAAAATATTAGTGAAATATCATGAAAAAAATCGGGCATATGTTTACTTTAGTTTATAATGTTGATATTTTCACTTTTGTAGGCTTTTTGGGCTGAGAACTGTAACTGAAGTGCATGTGTAATTAATCATTTTATATCCTAGACGATTAATTTTGCGTATGTATTTAGGTTGGGCTGGGCGTACGTGCAATTTCATTAACGTCCCATAATTTTAGGTCAATATTCTCGTGCGCGCTCGGAGCGTTGACAACTGACATTCTTTATTAGCGTCCGTGTCAAATTCCACTGGACCTGGTTCCCGCGTTACTGCATAGCGGTAGCCAAAAATACAGTAATACGTTGGAAAACAGCCGACCTGACTAATTCGGAACTATCTCGGATCTTTTCGCCAAAGCGGAGGTCTGGTTAATCTATAATCCCCGAGGTGCTTCAATTGTGTTTTAGGTTATCCCGCCATTTCCATTTTCTCTTTGTGATTTTAATTCGACGTAATCTTGAAGAAATTAACTTTCTTATGTAAGTATATTGATGCATGCGTGTTACCTGATGTTTTCAATAACATTTTTAATACAAAAATACATAACAACGCCGTGATCAGTTGATTCACGTTTCAATTCGTGAAATTATTTCGCCCCGTCTCACTTCGCACATTCCTATTCATGTGTTGTTAAATATATTGTCGCTATTCACCATTTTACAAACTGCATGCATTATCATATAATTGTGCCTTTAATGGAGGTCTATGCGGTCGCGTTTTCTCAAAATTTGTAGGGCAGCTATAGTAATTATAGATTTTGTCATCGTTACATACTGTCGTGTGGAGTGCCGTGGCGTAATGGTTAGTGTGTCGGACTACTGATCCAAGGGTCGTGGGTTCGAGCCTGACTAGCGGCGTGCGTTGTGTCCTTGAGCAAGACACTTTATCCACACTGCTCCAGTTCACCCAGCTGTAAATGGGTACCGATAGTTCGTAGTTGCTCTGTAAATACGAATTACCGGCTTCTCTCAAAAATCTCTACCTCTGTTCTTTCTCCCATTCTTGGGAGACGGCATGCAAGGTCCTAGAGCCAGTGCCGCCGTTAAATATAAGCATAAAAAAAAACATACTGTCTTTGTGAAACTATTCGCCTTAGATAATGGCGCATATACTCAAAGTTTATCACCCTGTACATGTACTTTTTTTTTTGTTAATTTGTTCCCACGAAATAACAATTCGTTCCCTCAATTTAGCAATTCGTTCCCACGAATTAACAATTTGTTCCCTCAAATTAACAATTCGTAAAGAATTGTTAATTCGTGGGAACGAATTGTTCATTCCCTATAATTAACAATTCGTTCCCTCGAATTAACAATTCGTTCTCACGATATAACAATTCGTTCCCACGAATTAACAATTCGTTCCCTTGGGAACGAATTGTTATTTCGTGGGAACGAATTGTTAAATTGACGGAACGCATTGTTATTTCGTGGGAACGAATTAATATAAACAAATTCTACATCCCCTGCGGGGCTCCGTAAAAAGGAAGTATGCTGATTTATACACATATTTCTTGTTGGTGAAATTACTTTATTACATGAGTGGCTATTTATAGAACGAATTTACAAGTTTCATAGGAAACGAGATTTGAAGCTGTAACGCTCATCGGACATGTATTCGTTAGTGGTCAAAACATATACATTATACAAATAAGGACTTTGGCAGCCACGGGTTGTGCAGAATGTGCAGCGGGAGAACGGCTTTTTTTAAATATATATAATTTATTTGTGTTTGAGATGTTCGTGTGTGATTTTATTTCAGGTTGCCAGATGCATATTTGTGTGATTTTATTCAGGTTGCCAGATGCATATTGTAGATTTTATTTATGTATATATGCATCTGGCAACTTGAAAAAAAATCAGAGACGAACATCTCAAACAAAAGGAAAATGTTATATAAAGTTACGATAAACTCTTTAGATGTGAAAAATCACAAGATTTTTGTCAGACATGATTGGATTTAACATATTTTTCATGGTAGTGGTTTTTATTGATCATGTGGCAAAATTATAGTACATTTTTATTCTCCATGACGATAAAATGCTAGACGCACAGGGATTCAGACGCGGCGATATCTGAGAACCAAAGTACTTTTGATCGCCTAACGTATACTAGTGTATTATTATTATTAACCATTTCAACCCTGGTTATCCTACCTTGTCTTTGTACTATTCCATTTATGACAAAAGACAATTAATTATAGATGAATAATAGTGGCAAATGCGGCAGATCCTGATGAGATGACGATCCGTCTCATCTGGATATACATTGTTTGCACATGTTGGCTTTATGGAGGTATACATCATGTAAGGGCTAATACTTAAAGATATGTAAACATTTGTATGCTTTCATAATTGTGTTGTTTTATGTATATTTCAGACAACGCTAAGACATACACATACGAGAGCAACACAGAAATGGAAGAGTTTGAAGCCGATCGATCTTCCCAACGAGCCAATCGTATCGAACAATGAATGTTTGAAATCACGCTGGCATCCTTGAATACACTGAAACACAGCACGGCCATGGAAATACGTAAAGCGCAGAACGAGATGAAGAAACGATTGAAACGATTGAGACGATACAGAGACAGGCAGAGAGAAATTGTGAAAAGTAAACCGGATTCTAATAAGGATCCTCTCGACGAACTGCTGAAGCGACGAATGAAGTACGATGCTAAGATGAAAAAGAATCAGAAACAAGCTCGCCCCAAGACATCGCCGGCGACGCTTCAGGATACGTACAATTCACGCATTCGTAGATCCGACGCGGACTCGGAACACGAGGTGGAAGTGGACGATAGGTTTATGGTTGACCATCGATGCACCAGTGGGGGCATTCGTATCCGTGGACACAGTTCCAGTTCTCCATGAAAAGATTACTTGACATTTCATTAGAGTTGTCTCGTGAGACAATTATAATGAAATGCCTAGGTATGTTTTTATCGCGAAATGATCGAATAAGTTCCATCAAGCTTACCCATCCGCCATGATTGTCGTCTGCAGCAGGATAAGGGTTAAAGTGAACTAAGTCCCTGCTATATAATTCCATCGAGTAACGAATCGCACCATAAATGTATTGCAAAAATATATGTGAAAGCATAATAAAATACATTTGCCAGCCAAAATATGTGTTTATTACTGACCAGGTAACAAACCAGGATATTGATTAGTTGATCCAGATTGAAACTGAAGATCAAGTAATCAATGCAAAATATTTTTTTCTAGACGATAAAACCCGACATTGAATTGATGTCAGAACCAGACGTTGGATACAGGTCGTTTTCTGACGTCGGATAGACTTTGGATTATATTTGAAAATGAAAGTCTTTTAGACGTCGGAATACGACGTCAGAATTAGACGTCTATACAACGTCGGATCCCGACGTCCATTCGACGTCGGATCCCGACGTCCATTCGACGTCGGATTCTGACGTCTGTTCGACGTCGGATTCCGACGTCCGTTCGACGTCGGATTATGACGTCTAAAATACTTTCATTTTCGAACATGATCCGACGTCGGACGTCTATCCGACGTCGGAAACCAACGTCAGTCCGACGTCTATCTGACGTCGTGTACCCACTGGGGCAATATCATGAACAATCGGGCATAGATTTGCATTATTATATTGCTATAATTGTAACATTTTTAGAGGATGTTTTGGTTTAAAAATATCAGTAAAAACACAAAAAGTCGAATATCCAATATGAAAAATCGGACATATGCATACAGACTCTTCATTACTCAAATTCAAACCAGTCTGGATACGACGTCTCGTTTTGAACAGCCAGGCTGAAACTGGATCAACACTGTTTGCAAACGTAGAATGGATTCTCACCAACAGCACATAGAGAAGCGGCGTTGTATAAACAATTCCCGTCTCCCTTCGCTTTGAATGCAGATAAGTGTTCGTATTTTGACGGTACAGTTCTTTAGGGTATAGCGGATTTTAGGGCATAGCGGATAGGTATATACTTTTTACACAATATTTTTTTATATTGTACATTTAAAATAAATAAAATATTACCGTTAGGAACAGTGATCCATCCCCCACACAATGACATGTTTACTTTGATATAGCAGTTTCCTTGCCGTGCGTAAAGCTTCAAGAAACACAATGACGTAACCGGAAGTTTACACCAGGTAAAGCGAAAGTAAGTTGCTCCAGAGTAATTTCACTGAAAATGTATAAACAGTTAGTTAGTTTTGAAGAAACAAACTCTGTGAATAATATGATGTATAATCATGTCCTCTATAACTGGAAAGAAGCTTGGTTCATAAATCACACCATGTCACTGAACACAGACGTCAATAAAAACGCACGTGCTTCCGGCAGTAACGGATCATCCTAATTTGCGTACAAATCAGATTTGCGGGGATCGTCACAAAATCAATATGACCTGCGAACGATATATCAAATGTTTTTGTTATGCCACCGGAGACGGGTGGCAAACAGTGTTCGGACCGTCCGTCGATCCGTTCGTCCGTCTGTCCGTCCGTATGTCAGTCAGTCCGTCACACGTTTTGGTTAACCAGGTCGTAACAGTTTCTCAAACTGGCCATAGCATCTACATACGTTGCTTTTATTATTATACATGTACATGTATGTAGCTTCATTCTATCTTCATGAAAGAGGGGGTGTTTCATTGTAGAGAGATCAACACCACAGGGATTGAAAATTCTAATTGACATTGACAACTACACTTTTAAAATTTGTGGATATTTATTTTAAAGGCATTAATTTTCTAAATAAAAATAATACTGGTCAGGGCCGTAGCCAGGATGAGGCAGACGAGGCAGCCGCCTTGTCTCAGATTTTGCGTATCAGAGGCCATATACTACTTTTTATGATTTTTACACTCGATCGTTTTGCGGTATGTTTGAATTTCTGTAAAAAGTTGAGGCGAATTGTCGGCGCATGCTGCCTGGGTTGTTGACTTAGTAGTTTTTTTTCACTCGACGCCAATATACATTGTTGCTGGAAAAAATAACAATAGCACATGTGTGCCCACCTCCCCTCGACATTTTTTTTCTTGGGTGACTTTGTTTTTTTGTTTACTTCCAACCCCAATGTTGCTGGAAAAAATAACAAAAGTTCATGTGTGCCCACCTCCTCTCGCCAATTTTTTTCTGGGGTGTTGACTTTGTTTTTATTTCTCTTCCAGCCCGAATGTTGCTGGAAAAAATAACAAAATCACAAGGTGTTCCCACCTCCCGTCGCCAATTTTTTTCTGGGGTGTTGACTTTGTTTTATTTTCACTACGCCAATGTTGCTGGAAAAAATATGCGATTTCAGGGCATTATATTTAATGCCGTATCCGGTGGTTCATGTTCATAATAGTTTTCTTATCAGATTTTGGCGCTAAACAAAAAATATGTGGCAAACAGTGCAGATCCTGATGAGCCAGCTCGTTACGAGCCGGCTCATCTGGATGTACACTGTTTGTTAATACCACTATACATGCATGCGAGGTTTAAAGGGTTAATATTGCATGTACATTCGTGAAGTTATAGTCTGATTTATTAATTACTAATTACAGGGTGATGGTGTATATTGATAGACCAGTCCGTCGGTGCCTCGCGGTTTTGCGGGGCTCCGACGGGCGGGTCCATCAATAGACACCATCACCAATTACAGTTAATATACGGTTTACCACTACCTCGGCCCAACCCTTCATAGGACTTGAATCATTGTCGGGACTCAAATATAAAACATGTGTATCAAACAGTGCAGATCCTGATGAGACGGCTCGTTAAGAGCCGCTCATCTGGATGTACACTGTTTGCCAACACCACTATATAGGCCTGTAAGGTTAAAAGGGTTTATATTACATGTACATTTGTGATATTATAGTCTATGATTTATTAATTACTAATTACAGGGTGATGGTGTATATTGATGGACCAGCCAGTCGGTGCCTCGCGGATTGACGGAATGAGCCAATCTGATTGGTTCATTCCATCATTTTGCGGGGGTCCGACGGGCGGGTCCATCAATGGACACCATCACCAATCACAGTTAATACACTGTTTACGGCCACCACCTCGGCCCAACCCTTCACAGGTTTCGAATCATTGCCGGGACTCGTAGAAAATGTGTGGCAAACAGTGCAGATCCTGATGAGACGTTTTGATAATTAAGAGCCGCCTCATCTGCATGTACACTGTTTGCCACTACCACTATACATGACTGAGGTTAAAAGGGTAATGTTACATGTACATTTGTGAAGTTATTCTCTATGATTTATTAATTAATAATTACAGTTAATACACGGTTTACCACCATGTATGTATTCAGTATGTGTCGCCGGGAATCGGCGCACCACTGCCCCCCCCCACCCCGCATCACCCTATATTTTAATTCAGTCTCATAACGACATTTATTTGTTTTTATGCCAAATTATGGCACCACCCATCACATTGCTTCAAGAAAATATTGGGATGAAAAAAAAGTTTAAGCAGTGTAAATATTCTTTTTATTTTTCAGTTACACATGTACACATTACATGATGGAACATATTTAATCAGTGTTAATGTGATACATATGCATGTAAGCATGTTTCCTAGTCATTTACAAAACAAATACATGATTTGGAATGTTTTGAGACACCCCCTCAGCAACTGTCGCACACGTATCCGATAAACACCAAAGCTATCCGTTACTGACTAATTCAGTGCGTTAGGTAAACAAGGAATTATGCGAGGAAAACATTGGAATAAACTAAAAAAGTAACCCAATTTGGAAAGAAGACACTTTTTCCTGTCTATTGGTACCAGGTACTTGTCCAAAGGTTCTACTTTAAAGACGTATGCAGCAATAATCTTCTTAGCTATCCGCTAAACACTAAAGAACTGTAGTAGCACGTTCGACAACTGGTTCACTGGCTGACGATCAGCTGCTCTAAACGACCGAAGTCACCCATGATAACTTGATAATTTAAAACATGTAGCGTCTGTTTACTTTCGGTTTCGTCTGTGTCATGTAAGCGGATGAAAAGCGTGTGCATAACAATGATCAGTCTGGTAGGCAGGAAACAGGCTGACCCGGACCTTGGCTGATTCGGACCCTGGACAACTCGGACCTTTCGCATGGCTGATTCGGACCTCGGTATGGCGGATTCAGACCTTATTATTTTGGCCGATTCGGACCATGCAGTTGGCTGATTCGGACCACTCTGTGGCTGATTCGGACTATCTGTTTTTGGCTGATTCGGACCCTAGATATAAAGAGAGTCAACACAAACAAATAGTTTGAAAGCATACAGACGGGTGGATAGACAGTAAAGACTGGATATATTTTAGTAGTAGAAACGTTATTTACAGTATTCTCGACGTGTTTGCGTACCGATTTATCTGCAAAACAAGTGCAATGTATTCTATTTCTGGGATAGATCTGGGTCCCAGGAATACTTAGTATTCTTGAGACCGGGGTTAAATCAGACAATGTTGATTCTACCTTAGCTAGATGTAGATAACAAAATTAAAAGTTTTTAAAACCGTTAAATCAAATCGCCAACAACACAACATAGGCTCAGTTGTTTTATGCAAAAATGAAATGGCAATCGGCACACTATATACAGGGTGGCCCAAAAATAAAAAAATAGACACTTTTTATAATTCTTATATCTCCATATATAATCTTCTAATCTTCATGATTTTTACGTCACTGTCACTATACAAATGCCGTAAATGGTATTAAACCACCTTCCTGCTGCAAAATTGCATCTAGTACATTACATCCACCATTGAGTAATTAAATACAACTAAAGACATACATTCACCGCTTACATTAGGCATTATATACTGCAAGTTACTATTTGCTGTTAATGGCAGTGTACATGTAAGTAACATTTATTTATGTATTTAATATGTTCAGTATGTCATTTATTTAACTATCTCAATGAAAATAATCGCAACGTTCTCAGAAATGGAAATTACCGAGTATGACCTAGTGACGTCATAATCATAATGATGTCAAAATGCGTGCGCAAGCAGTAAGCAATTTGTAACCTTCACATAGCACAGACATTACATAATATGTATGCCAACATTTATTAAGATTCGAACAGTAATTCAAAAGATATATAGGTTACAACATGTGTCCAATATTTGTCGGGCCACCCTGTATATTTACTTCATGAAATGTTCGCGCCAATCAGTGTAGCCCCAGACCGACCCCGGGATCAGGACAGTCTGATCAAGGACGACACTGGTCACCATTGCCTCAACATAACCGCTTTTCTTTCACTGATTAACCGCCTGTTGTAGCGGTAGCGATGCTGTAATGATACGGGTCTACGATGGCTGCAAATATACTAACGTTCATTTATCATCTGGTGGCCCTATTATTCTGGTGTTGTCAGAGACGTGAACACAGTGTCGCAAACTCATCAGGACCTACTCTATTATCTGATCATTAACAATTAAAATACTATATATGGTATGGAATATAAGAATGGTATCTGTATCTGTCCAACCAGCGTAGCTCCAGGTCAGCGAGCGCATGTATACTCGATCGGATCAGGGCCTACACGTGTTGCCATCCCATACAACCTTACATTATATATGTGCGAGTGTGTCATTCATAAAGAACAAGGATCTACACCACGTTTCAGCCAATACACCATTGTGATAATTATTATGTACACGTACAATAATGGGTTCATATATAGGTACAACCATTGCAGCAACATACCAGCGAGCACATGTGTGCAGTCTGATCAGGTGCTACGCTGTTTGCCATCTCATACTGACTTACGTTATGCCTGTGCATTCAGCCAATACACCAGTATGGTACTACATGTACATACACTAATGAGTTCATATGTATGTACAAATAGTGTAACCCGACGAGCCATATTATGTTTAGCATCACAATTTGTAATACATATATATGAACAAAAATCACATGACTACTCGGTGGGAGTTTTGTTACATTATAGGTTCCATTACGGATTTGATTCGCAAATTACCATTTCAACTGTTTTTGGCATGTATTATGTTATTGCAGATGAAAGGGAAACAATCGCCCTTTGTCCATTTGAAAAGATAATGTTACTAAGCACAGCTGGAAACCGTATGGTCAATTTGCACGTAGCCGGCAAGCGACACGGTGCTAATTTCACAATCGGGTGTACATGATGCTCCTATAATCTTGTCCAGGAAGAACAATTGGCTATGTTGTAGTTGTACTGTTGTACGGAAGGCGGAATGTTCCAGACTGAAGATGGACATTATACTAAAACGGTACCTTAAAGTGGTTGCAACGAATATAGCCTAAATGCTGTATATACCGGTATACAGAAAATACTAACTACTACACTGTGGAATGATGGTCGACTATGTTTGTCAATATAATGATCACTAAACTGACTTAATGTAAATGTGAACGCAGCAACGATGGTCTCGTCATAATTTAGGAATTTATTTGATATGGAACGAAAGTTTCGTAATGAGTATTTACAGGATACAGGACATTTTCGATTTTCACACACTCTATTATGTTTCTCCATTTTCCCGCTGCCCCCGTATACAAAATATACATCCTTTTATTTACATATCTAGCTAGTACACGTTGTCCTTACGAAACATGCTTCAAAATTTGAAAAGTATAGTCTGTTAATTGTTTAACCATTTCAACACTACAGCCCTCTATATCGGTGTTTGCACATTGTAGATGCAGATGAGTCGGCTCGTAACTAGCCGTCTCACCGGTACTTGTACTTTTGCAAGTAATGTTCATACTTTTTAGAGAAAATAAATCCTTTTTAAAACGGACTAGTCTGAAAGCAATGGTGAAATGATTTGATTGGTCAGAACAGTAGAACCTCTTTAAACCGGACATGCATGTAGTATGTGTATTCTTAATGTTTGGGTTTTATTGGTGTATACATGTGTTTATTATGATACTGCCTGTTCAAGTTCGCAATGCACGACCGCATACCATGGCATAGTCGATCATATGTCTGATTTACAGTGGAACATTTCTAAACTGGACTCCCTGGGGACCTTTAGAGAGTTCCACTGTACTTTGAACCGTAGACACGGGATGGAAACATGATTGCGTTCACTTGAAGTTCCGTCTGTCCCATACGTCTGTCCGTGGTCATTTATGTCAAACATTTATTTATTTCTTAAGGTCCAGCATGTCAGGGCTCCGAGCTGTTGCCAGTATTTGCTTCCGTGGGTACCGGGCTCGACTAGACATTTAGCCATTTGAAAATGACCTCATGATGCTCTTGTCTGTTCGCTAATTATGATCAACTGTGCCGCCATCGTTAAATGAAGACATCAAAGCAGTCTGTTTTAAATATTCGTTTTTGCGTGCGTTATATATTTTTGCAACAAGTGGATCGAGGCATTTTATGACATGAACATACGTGTATACACATAATGTTTTAGTGGTTCTTTTACGAATGTGAATATGCCACGAGTTAGTCACACAGATATAATTCCAGCACAAAAATATTTACACAATTCCCTAACATTTGATTGGTCCGTAGCAAGTCTCTGTCCAAAATTTATATCCCAGTAAACTCCCACGCCGAACTACTTTCCATAACCGTCAGGCGCAGTTAAAATAATTCTTAAGAAAACGGAAAATAAACACATTTTCTTGATGAATTTATTTCAAATGCTGAAATTATAAGGAATTAATGGCCTTTTTGTGGTATTTATCGGGGATATAAACTTGGAAAAGTCGCGGGAATACTGGACGAGGCCTTCCAGCATCCGTCCAGTATTCCCGCGACTTTTCCAAGTTTATACCCCGATAAATTCCAGAAAAAGGCCATTCATTCCGATAGTATAGTCTAAAGAAGTGATTCACTGGTGCAGCATGCGGCGCCGGCGTAAACTGTTTCACGTCGAAAAATACACGCGACAATACAACGTTTCTGTAATCGACGTACAATTAGAAGAAAAATAAACAAGACACCCAAAGTAGACCACTGAAATTGCTATGCCCTGATGTAATGGACATATATTGCGATCCTGACAGTCTTGTAACAGTTACTACAAGTTGTTATATATTATTTGACTGATAGTATTGTGAGCGTATAAAGTAAATATCATTAAACCTACGTCTAAGACTTCTACACGTGTTTGTTCAATTTATTTAGATAATTAGGCCCATGAAAATCATGTACATACCTAATGAAGTGTGCAATTTTGGTATCTGCATCTGAGTTTTATGGAAAAATCGCGCAAACTGACCCTATTGTCAAATGCAAATAAGTGGACACCCTGATCATATTGTGCAGGTGCGCATGCTGGTCTGGGTTTTTACTGGTCGTAAATGTAATATCCCATGTCTTGCCCGGTAGTCTTGAGTGGTCCATATATTCATTTGTTTGATCAGTCCATCTGACTTGTCCTTTACGTATGGTTCCCGGTTTTATAGCCGACTGCAGTTTTGACAAATACACATATTAGATTTGAGTAAAATAAAACCTTATAATTACGCACTTTTGTTTCAATAAATTAATTTTCTTGAAATTTCTTCAAATGTGTATTTAATGACAAGAAAATGGAAGTTAGGTCCCTTTAACATCAAAATCGTAGAAAATTAAAAAATCCAACACATGGCTAGATTGAAAGTGATTCAACTTAGAAAACAATTCAGATGTTCAAAATTGGTAGACAAACTTTAAAATCATATACTATGGCTGTGACTGGGGGAAATGGGTCTTACATGTTTTGCTACCTGTCAGTGTGTATATCCAGATCAGCATGTGCATCCACACTATCCGATCATGATCTGCACTGTTCGCCATTCCATTAATGGAACACCCGTCATGCTTCTAACAAGGAATATAGATCGCTTTCAGGCTACATGGGTGTCCTAGCTATTTCATCAGGAGATGTACTGGCCGTGTCACAAATCCCATAAGCCCCATTTATCCAGTCACTTTCCCATATATATTATATATCCATTACTACGAGAATTTGGAATTTGTGGGCCGATTTTCAAAATCTAACTTGTTTTCTTAGTTACATTATTGCCAAGCTTATGTAGCTGGATTTCCGAGTCAAATTAAAAAAAAATCGTTTTTCGACTCCTCGTCACTCTTCAACTCCTGTTTGCACCATGTTGAATTCCATGTTTAGCAATAAAATCAATATGTTATGGAATTTCATCAAGTAAACCAATTTGGGGAGGGTGACATTTTTTATTATTCCATTGATGAAAAATTAAACATTTAAACATGTTTTAGATTTAATGTGCTTAATAACCCAAAGTCTGTCGGCAGAAAACTATTTTTAATGGGTCCGAATAAGCCAACATTGAGGTCCGAATAAGCCAAGATTGAGGTCCGAATAAGCCAACATAGGGTCCGAATCAGCCAGCCGTGAGGTCCGAATCAGCCAAATCATAAAAATAGAAAAAGGTCCGAATCAGCCAACACCGAGGTCCGAATCAGCCAGAAATCAGGTCCGAATCAGCCAGGTCCGACCAGCCAAGGTCCGGGTCAGCCTGTTACCGGTAGGCAGGGTTAAACCGAAGTCCGAATCATCAAGTGTACATGTACGTGACGGTGGTCATATGAATATCTGGAATTCGGGGAACGGTGTATAAAACGGTTACTTTCGTTTCCAAATCTACCTGCCTGTTTTCTATAATATGAAATATACAATTATGAACAATCAAATAATTCCCGGCTAAAATATTGGTGCGACATGTCGTCAAAAACGGGTTTTGGCAGAAATTATTGGTGCGACATGTTCACCTATTTTGAATTATTGGTGCGACAATGTCGCATCAGTCGCACCATTATCTATGCCCATGAATGTTACGTACGCTGGATGTTTCATCTGTAGATCGAAATCATATTGGGCTTGTGATTGTGACCAGAAGCCTATTTCAAAGACTGTGGATGTTAAGGACCCTGAGAAACCAGTGAACAATCGTAAACGTAAACGCCAGGGTGAACCGACTTTTCCAGTCAAGAAGAGGAAATTGGACTTTTAGATTTGATTGAATTACTGTGTATTACTTTATATGTCTTGTTAAATGAATACAAGTTAAAATGTTTTTTCTTGTTTGTTATTTACCATTTTATATTTCATATGATTTATAAAATGTATAGTGTTACAACAGACCTGAGAATAAGTATGTATAAATTAGATCTTTGTTAACTCGCATTGAAAGAATAAGCATTTGCTTTTACTAAAGTAAAATAGTACTAACTATTTTTAAAAATAAAATAAAACGTTAAGAATTTTTAAAAATAAATAAATAAAAAATAAAAAAATAAATAAAATTATACCAGTCCTCGCGTGCCTTTACACCAAACAATTTCGTACCTTTTCAGGTTCGTCCCAAATTGTCCTTTTCAGGGTCATCAGAAAATACTATTCGAACATAATTTTCTTTTCAAATAAAACAATTCTATATACATGATATTGTATCATAATACGTGTGGACCTTGTACTGTAAACAATGGAGAACGTATGTCTTTGTTATTTCAACATCCTTGTAACAATTTTTTTTGGAAGGCCAATGATAACCACGTCTTGCAAAGAATTGTTGTAATAATTCTTTGTTTCTCGCTTTTTTTTCATCACTTTTCCTGGAGAATACAATTTTTTCTCAAACGTTGAAAGAATTTCATGATCTGCATTCTGACATGTAAGAAATTATACTGTATATGCTTTAGATCCAGAAATGATTTCATCCATGATTTGATTGGATATAATTTAGAGGATTTGATTGGATAAGAATTCTCTCCCTCTCATTGGATGAATTTCAATCCATTTTTACAGTCATGCTTGTGCAAACAAGCTTTGTTCAACAAACGTGTTTGCAGCACGCTTTCTGATTGGCCGAAAATCTGAGAATTGACAAAACTACCGAAAGTAGGTCAATCCATTTGTTGAGTATAAAAGCATGTGTTTTTAGCACATACTTCACATGTTTTATCGAACACTCAAAGGAATGGATACTGATCGGAGCAGAATGATGGGAAGACGGATCTCAGAGTTGATTGAAGTAGTTGGGGCGATGAAGGAAGATATAGAAGCGCTGCAAGTGGTTACGGCTGACATGATTGATAAAATAACGGAACAACCAAAACCTGTTTACGAATAATTTGAAACGGACGACCAAAAGAGTTTTACTACAGAAACAAAACCTGATACTACGGGTATTGTCAGAGTCAAAACTCGAGAATTAACCAACAAGTGGAGTACGTCGTACTTGTACTGAATATTAGTTTGTACATGTGTACACTCTAAACAAAACGGCCCTTTTCAGGGCCACCATACATTATTACGAAAAAATTACTTTACAATTTATATCCTAATAACTTTATATATATATTTACCGTTAGTTGTTAAACACAACACACATTTCGAAGCATGTAACATACGGTTTTGGATCCTGCTCCAGACAAAAAACTCGTGAATCAACCAACAAAATAACAACACATTTACACTGAATATTAGTTTTTACATGTGTATACTCTAAACAAAACAGCCCTTTCCAAGTCCCTTGGAAGATATTCCATTTGTTGTTCAATAAAATAGTGTTAGTAGTAATGGGTGCCACTATAGCACGTTTTTTTAACATGTGTATTTTACATAGACGGATTTTACCCTTGCACCGGCTGGTTGTCTATGTTAGGGGTGGAAACTTCTTGTATTACGCTATAGTGGGTAAAACCCGTGCTATAGTGGCACCCCTGAACCATTTTGGTGGAGATTCGTGAATTTTATCAGGGGTGGAAACTTCTTGTACTACGCTATAGTGGTGGCACCGTGAAACATTGATAGTGGGTAAAAACCGTGCCACAGTGGCACCCTGAGCCATTTTGATGTAGATTCGTGAATTTCATCCGGGGTGGAAAGTTCTTGTATTACGTTGTAGTGGGTAAAAAACCGTGCCATAGTGTCACCCCTGAACCATTTTGATGGAGATTCGTGGAATTTTGATATCCGAGTGGGTGTACTGTTCCCCTATATAATTTTCACATATTTTTGACAATTCACTATTTTTGAAATTCCAATATTATCAAATACATATGAAAATGTCCTATTTCATCCAATTCAAGTTGGTAAAAATAAATATTAATTGTAAATCAACATTTATTTTCAATTTATGGTAATATTGAATACAAGATATGTACAGATTTAACAATATTTTATTGAACAACAACATATTTACAACATGAAATTATAGACCAGATATGATATTCATATTTCATCTTTACCAACGTACATACAATATTATGTTAACATATTTACAGCATGAAGTAATTTTGGAAAATGCAAAGACATGGCATGATGATACTGTTGTGGTTTACAACATTGACACCCGACAGATGTTGAACTTTTCTGTGGTCCTTCATATAGTGTTCCAAAGTGATGTTTGAACCAGATCGTTATAGTCTTATCATTCTTGAAATAATCTGATGAAATGAATGTTTGTTGAATACAGCGACGCAAAGTATTTCCTCTTGCAATTGCATCCAACACAAACACACAGTATTTTCCACAATGTTTGTAACTGAATTCACTTTGTAGTTCTTTGTTTGTTAAATGTCCATTTCGTGGAATTGTTTGTCAAGAAAGACAATATTTCTTCATGTAGTGGTGGTAGTCCATAGTAATCAAAGTAGATGGCTTCATTCTTCTGGTCTAATACAATGGTTATCCAATGTTCTCCAAGTTGATCAGAATTATCAGTGTTAATTATGTATGCCCTGACGTCTGATGGTCTGTGGTTTGGTAGCTTGTCTTGTTGGGCATACTATTCCATTTAGTCTCTTCAGCCATATTTCTTGATCCAGTATGTGTTGTAATTCGATGGTTTCCATCTTTGGATGTTGTTTCCACCAATACGTTACTTTTATGATTGGTTTTGTTCATAATTGTCCAATATTAATAGTCTGTGATCACTTCACGAATACTATTTATTTCAATCTGGTTATCAAACTCTGAGAGCACTATCACATTGACAACGTTTTCAAGTGCTTTGGCAAACTGAAGCTCAAGTCGTAGATTTCCGGTTCTCATAGGATGTAGGTGTCCATCTTCGCTGCCGTGGTCAGGTGTCAAGTCATAGCCCCACAAACAATATCAATTTACATATTCATCTTTAGTAATATCAAATGATTTGTTTTGAACTAGTGAAGACACAGCTTGATACAAAGACTTGTATGATTTAAGATATAATTTATGTTCAAAATTCGGTTCAAATGGACAGTTGTAAATACCATGACCATTGCAACTTACATCAATTTTCGATAGATTAACATGATGAAAATTGAATGTATTTTTTGCGTATTCCCCATTGAAACTTGCATTATCAACCATACCAATGAATATCCGTTTTGGTAATTGACCCTGAAAGATATGATCTTCTAATTTTGAGCGCAATACAGATGCAATTGTGAATGTTTTGACTTCTATTCTACGTATAGGAATTTTCATATTCTTTTTAGCTATGAGTCTGTTCATGTCATTTGATACAACATGTAATAGCTCAACAGTTCTTACATTGAAACTAACATTTTCAAAATCTATTTTTGCATCTGGTGCGTCAGTACCGCCTAGTAATCAAAACTTTGGAGATACTCTATTGAGTCTTATTCTAATTTCAATTCCATTTGGAAAATATTTGTCTTGTAAAAATAAATCTAAATGCAATCGTCCTTGAAGTTCAATTACTTTACTCCCACAAATAAATTAATTCCTATTGTTAAGACCTACATTTTCACCTCCAACGTTAACAGCCTCATATTTACCGGCTGTATCTTTCACCCACACTTCGCTAGCAGCTAATTGTCTTGATTTGCATTCAACGTTATATGACAAAAGATTTTCTAAATATGCCCGAAAAGGTTATGTATCAGAATTATATGTTAGCAGTTTATAGTTTAGATATAAATCAAAGTTACTGAAGATACTATGAAATAAATTGTTAACTGGAGCAATATTATCATCGGCGTCTAATACAGTATTATCTAAATTTAAAATTTTCAGTTTCAAATACATGTAAGATTGTGATAAATCTGTCCGTTTATCTGTTTGTGGTGGAATTACAAATTCTATGGGAGCATTATTGTTGAGAGAAGAAATCGGAAAATGTTCAATCCACTGACTTTCTTGCATAGCAGTCATGGTTGGGGGTACTGATTGTATATCAAACTCACTCTTACTACATTCGCAAGAACCGTTTTGCATCATTTTTATCTTAATCAAAAATATCTAAATTTCTGGTTGATATTTTTCTCTTTTTTTTTACCAAGATCTTTTTGATTTGTTTGTATACCTAATTTTTCCAAAAACGATTTTCCTATTGAATTCATTGCTTGTTCACCTCTTGAAATAATTACATCCTTTGGATTTTCATGTTGAAGAAAAAATATCTTGAGCTAAACCCATTCCTTGTTTTATTCCTTCATTTTTTAAATAATTTATTCCTGTTTTTATTATTGGTTTTATAAATGGTGAAACGGTTCTAATTGCAGATTTGAACAAGGTTCCTAATCCACCCCCAAACTGACGTGTTACTCCTCGATATATATGATGCATTTTCAATCTATTTTTCTTTTCCTAAAATGTAACTTTACCATAGACTTTCCAAGAAAATAATGAAAAGGATTACCCGAATCTCCTCTTGCATTGATATGAATTGTATCAAATTCCGATTTTGATACAGGCATATAATGTAAGTTTAAAAATTCATGGTTAATATGTTGACTACCAATATCATTTTCAATTGAATTTGATGTTTTGAATGGTACAACTCTTAAAATAAACCGGAGCTTGAATATGTTTCTACAAATCGAATATTCAACAATATCAGAGTAAACAAACAAATGATTAAACCCCTCATTTAAATTTGACAAATGTAGAAAAAAATCATTTGCATCATTGTTTGAAAAAAATGTATTGTTTAATAGCTTTGGATTACCACCTAACTTTTAAAAAATAAACAATTGTACCATTAAAAATTTAATTCTCCTGTTTTTATAATTTTCTGAAAATCAAATTGTTGACGTTTCATACCATGAGAATATGAAACTTGAATCGCTTGCTTGTTTTTTTGTCTAAAAATATCGCTAAAAGTATCTTGAATGAGATTATCAATTGTTTCCAATACATGAGCTATTGATGAATATGACCCAGGTTGAAAATTAAATTTGATAGCCCATTTAATCAGAGTACCATCGTCACCAAATCCTATCTCAATTATACGAAAAAACATTTTCTTTTATTTCTAAAACATTCGAGTAGAAAGATAAATCTTTTGTTATAATATTAAATTCTGTTTCGTCGTTGGTAATATTTAAAAACTGAGACGGAATAATTAATTCTGCTAAGGTTATTTCCCAGTTTTCATTATCGATACGAACTGGTTGAGGTAATTTAACTTTGAAACAACATTGTGTATTTGATGGATACATATCCATAGAACTATCACTCAGTAATGTTGCGTACAAATGAATTCATTTTTTACCGTCTGTAAAATCGAAATCTGTCTGTGGTTGTTTAACGAATTTTAAGCCGGGGCTTGGTAAAATATATCCTAGAGAACTACTTAGAAGAATAAACCACAGTTCGTGGTCACCATTTTGTAAACTCAAGTGAATAATGGATGTTATAACAAACTTCTATATAACAACAATTTGAGAAATATAAGTAACTTGAGTTTTTGGTACTCGATTACAAACAAATGAAAAATCACGCTGGTTTTTCACATGTGTTTACTTTTAGTTACCGATCTGTTCCAACGTATCAGTTTTTAAACTATGTTTGCTTTTGGAATCCAACTGTCAAACTTTGTTGGATATCCTGACAATGTACCTTTATTTCTTTAATTGTTTTATTACCTATTCGTCTTGTTCTATGGTCAAGTACTGATTCAATTACATATATTTCATTATCTTTTATACATTGAATTTCCTTTCTTATAAAATGTTTCCCCATTATTTTTTACATCCATCAAGATCTTCAATTTTATAAATTGTTGGTAAACTTTTATTAATATGAAATATTTTAAATAATTATTTCGTCCAGTTTGATAGATAACCCTTTTCAAATGTACGTTTTGTTTTATTAATACGAACTAAATGAATACAATACAAGTTGTCTGAGATGTTTACGCTTCGGATACCATTTATATTCTGAGCAGCTGTAAGAATGACATTGCCTTTTAAGAGATTGTGACAACATTCACAAATACACTTAATTATATGATCTGGTGCATTTTTTATTAATTTTTCACGATGCATTTTAGGTTCATTAGCTATAGCCAAAAGCATAGCACCATGTTTTTGAATTAATGGTTTATTTTTACTCATCCTTTTGACCTTACCCATCTTTATACTAACAATACTTTATATTGAATTATTCAAAACTAATTAATAATTGTATTTTATACGGCTAAGTACTTTTTTAAACGCAAAATCTTTGTTTGACAACTTCTTTAGCCGTAGGAGATCTCAAATGGGTTCTCAACGGCGAAAACCTAGCTACTGGATGTTCATCCAATTCATTAAATTCCTTAAGCAGTTGTTCATGTTCGTGTGTTGCTTTATTAACAAGTCTAAACCAATTTTCAATTTCAGGATTATAATTATACTCTTTTTTTTTTGGAGGCTGTCGCTCAATTGAGCCGGAATTACTGGGAAAAGATGTATTGTATAATGATGTGGGATTGCTAGAAGTTGGTGTGAATGGTAACTGTGGAGATCTTGACGAAATGAGTCTTTTCAGCAGATGATGGTGTATGAACCAATGATATAGATCTATACGAATTATCAGGACTCTGATTTATAGATATACTTGACCTTTGAGATAATCTTGAAGATTCGTTTTGTTTTTCAGTTGTTTTCTTTTGAGATTTTTTCCTTCGTGTTTTCTTTTGTTTTTTCAGTTGGCTTTCTATTTTTCACGTTTGTTGTACCTTCCCATCGCAGTAAACTTCTAATAATTACACCACCTAAAAATCCTCCACAACCAGGTTTTAATATTATTTTTTTCTTTGTATCATCATCAATTGTAGGATCCGCTAATTGTTCAACATCTTTTTATTTTTTTCCATGAAACACAATGTTTGTTTTGGTAATTTCATTTTATTTTCAACTATATTTTGGGCAGCTGATGAAAACCATTTCAATGTCTCTTTTAATCCAGATTTCAATATTATTTCTCTTGTACTTTTATGTTGTTCATCACTCAAATTTCTTAAAGCGTGAATAATAATTCCTGATGTGCACGGGAAAGCCATGTTAACACCTTGGTATCAAGTATAATACTGATATCTATATTACTATATTGGAGAATAAATAGTAGGTCCTCTAACATCTTTATCTGTAATCCATCGATGAAAAATGTCGCTTCTTAAGCGAAATTGTTTTTTAGTTCGAGACTGAAAATCAATTAACAAATAACCATGTTCCTGAGAAGTAGCATCAATGTAGGCTGAACTTACGTGTGGACTTTGCATTTGACGTGATAATGTTTTAATTTGTAAGCCATCACGTTCATTTCTAAATAAAATCATGTATCGAGAATTAAGACTTATAGTTCTACTCGATTTAGTTTGCTGAAACATATTTTGTGTAATATATATTACACTTGAATTTCTTTGATGACCTTTTCTTGTAAACCACAATTTTATTTTTTCTTCATCTTTTTCTCCTAACATATCATCAAATACTACAAGATGTGGAATTGATGTATCGGATACAATTTCATTTTCATCATCGGGGATACCTTCAATAAATTTAAGGAAATTGAAATTTTCTTGCATAATAGTATAGCTGTGTTGCCATTCTTTGTAACACCATATTACATTTTCGGGTACAGTATTAAATAAATCTTTGCGATAATCAATAATCTTTCGAACAATTTCAGTTTTTCCACATCCACTTGGGCCTGGCCTGCTATACAAATGTTACTTGGATGTTGAAATAACAAAGACAATAGGTCTTCGTAAAGAAACACTTACATTTTATAATTCCTATCAATTATAAAATGATAAATAACAAACAAGAAAATACGTTTCATTTTGTATTCATTGAACAAGACATATATAGTAATACATAGTAATTCAATCAAATCTAAAAGTCCAAATTCCTCTTCTTGACTGGAACAGTCAGTTCACCCTGGCGTTTACATTTACGATTGTTCACTGGTTTCTCAGGGTTCTTAACATCCACGTCTTTGAACTGGGTTCTGGTCACAATCACAAGCCCAATGTGATTTCGATTTACAGATGAAAAATCCAGCGTACATAACATTTCTTGGAAGTTTCATATGGCTCTCTTCTTTGTAATAAGACATGAATTTTCCAACACACATGTCTTTGGTGATACTAGGCAAATCCAAAAAATTGAACTTCGTGAGAATATGGATTCACAAACACATCCAGGTTCTTTCCTTGTATCTTTTGACTTTATTTATTAGCCCAATGTTCCATTGATTGACAGATGTAACATATGTTAGGTTATATTTCGTCACCTCCATATTTCTCATCGATGATGAATTTTGTAAACCTCTTATCTGTAGAAATGAGGTAATCAGAATTTGCTAAAATATAGGAAACATGAAAATATTAATTAATAATTTAAAACTGAACACCATTATTATTATATAGAAAACATATTAATTACTTAATTAATTAATAATTTCAAACTGAACACCCCCTATTATTATAGAAAACATAACAATTAATTAATTATTTAATTAATAATTTAAAAAAAAGAGTATATTTGCTAACATATAGGAAGTACGAAAATATTTATTCAGAAACTTTCGAATGCATAGATGCTCAATGTGAAATTGTTCGTTTGTTT
>CM055276.1:61806274-61894515 GCA_029237695.1 Conchocele bisecta | reverse complement strand
TTAGAGAGGTTCACGAATTTACGGGATGGTTCGTTATATTTTCTTAATTTTAAGAAAATTATTAATAATTTAAAGCTGAACACCCCCTATAATTACATAGAAAACATAATAATAATATAAGAAAACAAATAAAACACATCTATTTTCACCAACGAAGTTAGGTTTTTCCGGCGCGAGTTCAAGGCTGGCTGGGACCTAAACTTTTTTTTACTGATTATTATGTTTACTGCACCAATATAATTAATTATAAAATAATTTTTTAAAAATTATTTTATAAAATATCACAATGGTGCTGTAACATTTCCTCCGACTTTATTTCCAAGTTTTACCCTAAATTTATCCCAATCAGTACACTCAATTTTTGGGCATGGTGGCGCGCGCCTTGATTCTAATATCATTTTTTAATTCTTCATATCTCCCCATTTCTTCCACCACGGATTCAAACTCTAAATTTGATATTTTCTTATCGGACAACGCTTTGGACACCACAACGTCGACGCTATTTTTCTTAGACCTAGCGAGAACGCATCTTCTATCATGTTTTCTACTTTTTTTCTCGAGTTTTCCTCCCGCCGCCCTAATTACCATACACAACAACCCGGAAACGGCTGACACAGCACATAAAACCCCCGCTACAGGAACCGTTATAATGGTGGATATAGTTGCAGCTGTTCCCGCCCCACACAACACAGAAACACTGGCCAGAGCCGTGCTAGATGCTTCAGCTATGTTCGCCGCGCGCCTATATTTTTTAGCGTTTCTTTTTCTATTTGCACATTCTCTAACTAAAATATCCTGCATAGCGACGATATTATTCAACCTAAAATCTGAACTTCTTTCGTTAATTGGATACAGTGTTGATGGAGTGGTATTGAGAATTGGATACAGTGTTGGTGGAGTGGTATTGACAATCGGATACGGTGATTCGTTCATGATTTTCAATATATTAGTATTTTACAAATTAAGTTCAATTAACAATGTAACAGTAGTGGAAGAACTCGCTGGGTCAGCGATTTTCGTAACAAAGTTAATAACACTACCTTCGGAAAGTCTAATTAGATCATCACCGGCGAACCAAACCACCGATGAAATATCTCCAGCGAGTTTATTGACTCCAATCCCCCGTTCTTCCCCATCCACTACAAGATTTATCACGACCGCACCCACAGGTTTACCATTAGCATTAACCGAGCAGACAGTCATTCGGAGAAGTGTACCTGGAGCTGGCATGGCGTATCCCCCATATTTATTGCTCGCTTTGGCACCGAACGAATATTCATAGAGCCCCTCATTCAATAGGCCCCGCTTCTCAGCCCAAACTGTGATGACACGTTTTTGCGTTTTCAATGTTTCCACCAATCCGGCAAGCCCCCCGATAGAGGTATGGGCCTCAGCACGAATATTTTTAGAGGTCTCCTCAAGCGCTTTGGTCACGGCTCTACGAACATGTTTCAGTTTTTCGGTTATTTTTCCATCTAGTTCAGTAAGTGCTGTTTCTCTGTTGAGAGAGTCTTCTGAGCGCAACACCTTATATGCCTCCGTAAGGGCCGCCTGGTGGTCTTCTCGGGCTTTCTCAACCCCCAACCGGGCCTCTTTTCGAAATTCTGTTATTTTTTCATCTAGTTCAGTAAGTGCTGCTACTGTTGAGAGAGTCTTCTGAGCGAAACGCCCTATAAGCCTCCATAAGGGCCGCCTGGTGGTCTTCTTGGAGTCCCTCAACCCCCAACCGGGTCTCTTTTTGAAATTCTGTTATTTTTTCGTCTAGTTTAGTAAGTGCCGCTTCTCTGATGAGAGAGTCCTCTTCGCGCAACACCTTATAAGTCTCCGTAAGGGCCGCCTGGTATTTCTCAACCCCCAACCGGGTCTCTTTTTGAAATTCTGTTATTTTTTCACCTAGTTCAGTAAGTACCGCTTCTCTGATGAGAGAGTCCTTTAAGCGCAACGCATCATAAGCCTCCGTAAGGTCCGCCTGGTTGTCTTCTCGGGCTTTATCAATACCCGTTCGGACTCCATCAAGATCCAACCGAAATTTGGTTATTTGTTTTCCTAGTTCGGTAAGTGTCGCTTCTCTGATGAGAGAGTCCTCTAAGTTAAACACCCCTATAAGCCCCCCTCCACAAGGTCCGCCTGGTGGTCTTCTCGGAATCCCTCATACCTCAACCGGGCCTCTATCCGAAATTCGATTATTTTTCCAACTAGTTCGTTTATTTCCGTACGCGTTTCTTCACGACTTTGTGTATTCACAGCCAGGGCATATTCTCTAAGTTGTGATAGTAGACTCTTGTGAATCCCGTTTGTGACCTTCGATATAGTTTTATTGATCAGGGCCATGGTTTTTCCGGTTGTTAAAAAGTCGCTCTCTGTCGGGATTAATCCCCCTTCTGCCGGTTCCAAATTCTTTGAATTTGTCACCCAATCGGAAGAACTACCTGGTCCGTATATACTCATAATAAAATTAAATTATAATATTGGGGCACCTATACTCAATTGGAAATTTCGAGAACTACCGAAATCGGGTAATAGTTATTTAACTTTCTCGCTTGATCATCGAGAATAGAGACCGTAAATTCGTGGATGTGTCCCGTTTCCAAAACTTTCATCTCGGGGTGTGGGAAGTCTAAGGTCACCGTATCCCCAAAGAAACAGTCGCTGGCTTGCACGGTTTTCAGTAATGTGCTGGGGGATCCGTCTACCGTGTTGTACGACGTGTTCACCCGATCCAGGTGCACCCTGATAGTTTTCGTGAAGTCGAAGTCCACCGGGTTATCACCGACGTACTCACCCGAGGTAAACGCTCCTTTATTTACGGAGTATGTCTCTCTAAAACCGAGTTTAATACCCAACCTCGGGGAGACCACTACCTTAGTATCAGGGCTGATGGTCATTGTTGCGAGCCCGGTAGCCTTCGATACTGTGAGGTTGATTATACCGTCAAGCTCTGAGTTGACAATATCTTTGAGCTGTCTTATTCCCCACAGTCCGTGAGGCAGCTTTATACCTAATTGTTGTTCATCCTTCACATAGTAAAACCCTTCACTCTTTCCCACATTCTGCCACCCGACCGTGAAGGTGATTGATCTGAGGCCTACCCGGCGTTTTCCGCAGCAGTTGTCGATTGATTTTTGAAGTTCACAACTCTCTTTTTGAACATTAGTGATAGTAGCAAACATAATAATATCTTTCAATGGATACCAAAGCATTTAGCTTTAACTCTAATGCAAAGTACGCGGTCGGAGGTAAATACACGCAAAAAGACGTTGTTAACCACCTTGTACACCCAACTGTAACAGTTAGACCGGACAGTGGCTTTGCCACCAATTTCCCTAACATCTTTGAACAATATAGGCTGCCCAAGATTACTACGATGGAGGCGATAAACGGTGGAAAGCAACGCCGATGCAGTTTTGGCAGAACCAAATAAATTTCGCTGTATGGTGCGCAACAGCCGGTGTGGAGTTTCGCATCAAGACCACCTGACATCCAAGAATATCATGCCCCGAAGTGTCTACAACTTTCACGTGTATTACACAATTAGGAGGATTCTCAAAGAACTAGGTATTTCACTACCTCAAGACGACGCCTGGGATCCCATTTCCAACGCATACGACCGTATGGCGTTTGAAAGACTGTGTAACGAATTTAACGTTTCAAAAGACGCGGACTGGAGACAGAAAGCATTTCCTACCACCACCGGCCTCGGGGACGTTCTCATTCGGGGTCAGTCCAGGAATTGGACGCAGACTGATATTAGACACGATCACTCCGGCGACCACATCGTCAGTCGGAACGCCGGGAATTTTGACCCCGCGACGATGACTTTCGGGCCGGAAGTGTCTGGAGGTCGGCACTGTGGCGTGTTTTCTTGTAAAATGTTACCTCCGAAACGGGCTCACGTCGATTACATACAGCAGGCTGCTGAGGTTCAGGACGCGTGGGGTACATTTATGTTAGATACGGTCTAGGGTTCACGCAGGCCGGTGTTACTCGCCTCAACGACTCCATTCGCACGTACGTCTGGGCCATCCTCGGCGCACAGAAGCAAACTCGCAGTTCTATACTGGGCACGGGAACGGCGTTTGATGCACAAAAACAATTCTTGGCACTTGTAGAGGACGCCATCTCAGCTAGGGTGAACCTGGAGAAGGCGATCCAGAATTATCAAGACGTTTTGCAGAATGCCAGCACCCCAGTAGACTATGTATTTGGAATAGGTCTTTATATGGCACCGAGCAATATGATACTACGAGACGACCTGGTTGACGGTTACAATAATCAGATCGTAATCGCCACCGCCAATCAAAAAATCGGCCACAACGGTAACGTGAACACGGATATCATCAAACCCCCCACCAAGACGGTCATAAAAAACCCAAGCCAATCGCGATTGGATGCGCCTCACTCAACACAATCGGGATTGAAGTTGAACCCAGCACCCCCAATTCACGAATTGAGTCCCCCCAAGTCAATCGTCAACAGTGTTGAAACACCAATCGAGATTGGAAGCACAACACACGAGGAGCAGAAATTAGCCCTCGTCGTCGCCCTCGTGGCGATCGGACTACTCGCTCTTTGGTTTTAGGAACTCTCGGGAGGCTAAAAGTAGGAGACCGGCGATTGCCACGATTAAAGCCCAAGTATTTTTGGCGAGCCATCCGGCCGTTTTTGCTAATATAGATAACAAGTAAGAAACGATACTTCCGATCAGTCCAGGTAGTGTGGCAGCCGCCTTTTCGGCTAATTTAGCCAGGAGACTGGCGAGGGCTTTTAGTTGTTTTTTTACCCACTTCTTAGCTCCACCGGATGGCGCGGGTGGTGGTGTGGGTGCTGGCGCGGGTGGTGGTGCCGCACCACCAGTGAAAGCTAAAACTATGGTTGATATAGTCATGCCGACAGCTGCGAGGATGCTTGCTATCGTGACGCCCTGCTCTCTGAACAGAGTGCGAAGACGCTCACCGAGTGTCGTGTCCTCGTGCAGAACCCGTCGATATTGTTTCGCGGATCCCGATTATTTGTGTGCGGAGAGCCTCACGGTTAGCCGAGGCGGCCTCCAAGCGAGCTTCTCTTTCGTCCCGCAAAGACCGCAGTCGTTCGGCGATCCGCTCTGTAGATTCTCTATCGTCACCGGCTTCCTCCAGTTTTCTTTCTTCTAGCGCGATATGTTCATCCAGCGCCGTGAGTTTGGAGAGGTTAAGGACCAGTTCGCCCCGGACCGTTTGTAGAGCCTTATCGAGTCCACGGAGTTCTCGAAGAGGTAACGGTGGGTCATCGTTGAGTATTTCGTTTTCGCTGAACGTGGTCTCCATCGTGTTAATAAATAACGTCGGTGGCTATTTGAGGGACCTCGCTGAGCTCTATCGTTTCTATCGCGGTGGCCGTCTTCGCCATCGTTTCGTCGGTAGACTGTAGGGCCTCTACAGCGCGGGTCGGCATAATTGTTTTACCACGCGCCCAATCTGGAAATCCTAGTTCGTTCTTTATGATTTCGCCTCTGCCCCGGTTTCCGGCAATGGTTTTTAGCGATAGGGGTTTACCGGTATTCATGTTGATGATCGGGATATTTGATGATTTTAGTCGCAACCTACCACGCATATCCAATTCGAACTTGGAGTAGTCGCGACCGACAGACGGGACCAGACCGATTTCTGACAAATTGTTGTAGTGGTCGTTTACATCTCCCTCAAGTAATTCCTGACTTTCACCAACGCTGCTGGTAGCGCCACCTATTTCCTCGCCGGGTGTTTTGTCGAAGGTCGTGATGGAATCCTCGAAGTTATCATCATCCTCATCCTCATCGTCTCTGCCGATTTCATCCATGTTAATATCGTAATCATCCATCTTTATAATTATGTATTAAAGACAAAACCATACGGGTTTAATAGTTTCACTAAATTATGTCTTCGAGTCAATACGGTCGCAAACTCAATCCATACCGCAGACTGCGTGAGCCCCTCGGGGCAAATGGCGTGAGACAGAGTGTCGTTATTACGAACAACCCATCGACGATCGACCAGGACCAGCAGCTCTTAGTCCGCTTCCCCAACCTCGGAACTCACGACGTCATTGTGCCGGGTACTGTTCGCCTCGCTTTCACTATTTCGCTAACGTCGACGGACGCGGACCGAACCGTCGTTCAGAACCTGGGTCGCGCCATAGTCAAGAAGACCATGATAAAGATTTCTGGTAATGAGGTGATGTCGATCGATGACAGCGACGTCTACCATTGCTATCAGGACATGTGGAAGACGGCGCAAGAGCGCGAAAGCGCTGTCTATCAGGGTATTGACACCAGCAAAAATAAGAACGTAACCAAACTTAGAATCGGGGCTGGTAACAAGGCAGATAACAACGCGAGTGACAACGCGGTCGCGGGCGCTTACGGCAACCGCTTCTACATCCCGCTCGACTTTGAGTTGCTGGAGAGCCACATGCCCTACTATCAGAGTGCTTTGGCTGACCGCCTCGAATACGAACTAACGTTGAACGACTACGGCCAAGTTCTCATAGCCACCGACATGTTATCGACGTATACGATCGACAATGTTTCGCTGGAGTACGACATGGTCAAGGTGCCCGAACTCGCGCGATTGATCAGAACCCAGTACGCCGGGCGCGTTGCCATACTTTACAACCGAGTTCTTCGCCACCGCAAGATGACGAAAGACAAAAGCGACACATTATGGAATATTAATGTCAACGTCCCCGCCCGCTCTATGAAAGGTATACTGATGCTGTTTGAGGATGCTAGGTTCGGACGAAGTCAGAAAGCAGTTTGCTTCCGGCTCTAAACGCTCCCCGGAGGTTGCCGCGGTTGCCAAAGACCTGCAGCTATCGGCCGTCTCCCTCGCGGAGTTCCTGACTACCAAATACGCGTTATGGTTAGACATGCGAGCCAGCGACGACGACCTAATGCACTGTAGCGGACGTCAAGTTGAGAACGCTAGCGAGGGTGTGACGACCCAGATAACCAAAGAGGCGGATGGAAATGGCGCATTGAACGTGTATTTATATATAATTACAGACGCACAACTGAACATCGAAGATGGCCGATACGCATCAGCGATCTACTGATTTAATACAACAAATCATCTAAGAAAATTAGCAATCAATACCAATTCACGATTGGAGATGCCCACTCTGCCATAATATGTGGGCAGACATGATGTGGAAAAACGGTTTTCATCCTCGACTTACTCGAGGGGTCCTACCGCGATGCCTTTCGTCACATTGTGATCCTATGTCCGACAGTGTGGCACAACGATACTTATCAGCGGCGCCCGTGGATATGGACCGACCCTGAGGTATACGTTATTGACCCCGGTGATAGGCTTCACGATTGGTTGCGTGGTTTATATCAAAGATTCCAGGGTGAGCCCACCCTATACGTGATTGACGACTGCTCGGCCAAGGCGGCGATGACCAAAAAGAAGGACATGCTCTCCGAGCTCGCATTTTCTGGCCGCCATGCGAGGCAAAGCGTATTGATCTCCACTCAAAAATACAACGCCGTCCTCAAGGATCTGCGCGAGCAAACGAAATGGGTCGCCCTCTTTCACTGCAAGGACCGAGACTCATTCGATGACTGTCTTCGAGAGAACGACGTTATCCCAACCCGCGAGGAGCGCCTGGAAGTTCGACAGATACTTTCGGAAACAAAGCACACCAAGCTTCTGCTAAAGACTGATCAACCAACTGCTTATAAAGTTATCAATTAATTAATTGTCTTAACGCTCGTTAGTAACTGCTGAGTAAATGCTTAACAATGCTGAACAATGCTGAACAAATGTTGAACACATGCTGAACAATGGTTAACAATGTTAAAAATTTGGTGCTCCGCTGCGAGCTTTGTTGCGAGCATAACGGTGATCATAAGTATCGGGTGGTGCGCTTGGCAATATGTTAAAGTGATGAGACTTGTTAGAATAATTAAAAGAAAATTAGCAATAATGAACTTCGACGAACTTCTCGATCAGCTAATGGAAGAAACCTCAACTCCGGCTGCCGACACGGTATCTTTCCTGAAAGATAATGAAACATCAACTCCGACAGAGCAATCGGGGTTGAGTGCAACTCCAATCGCCGATACGAATGAAAATGAAAACGCGGCGCGACGCGAGCGGCTAGCTGCGCTGGTTGCTGGGGGACAATCGGAGCATTATCTCGGTAGGCGTCTCTCAGTTTGTCAGGTGGATAAGATGTCAGATGCGGAGATTGATAAAATGTATGCGCGATACGAATCCAAAAAATTGGGTGCGAAGATGAAAAAAAAAACTGTCGATCGGCGGCTATTCATTTGTACGCTACCGCCGTTAGTATACTTCTCCCTATACCAAACACCGAGGGGTTGATTCACGATCTAGAGACTGACCCTTTTATAGGACACACTCTTAGAACAGCCTGCTGCTCAATTTATCACAAGTTTGGAATGTACTTAGCTCCACTGACAACCGCGTTGACCACGGGTAAACACTGTCAATTTGGACATATATACCCACGAACTATAAGCTCTAATATTATAAATGATGACACAAGACACACCCGCGAGAGTGACGGAACAGCAATCCCCTATTGCACCTCCAACGGCGTTGGGGATTGCTCCAACTCCAATTTCGAACCCGATTGCAGCACTTCCCTCAACCCAATCGGGTCCGATTGATCCTACAACCCAATACCAACCGCTGTTGGAGTTGGAGTTGGGGGTTGCACGACATAAAAACCCAAAAAGACAGGCAGCTGGGCGGGCGGCGGCTGCCACCCGAAAAGTTAAACAAGATAAAATACTCGCCGAGCTTCGGGAGGCCAAACTCCAATCGAGATTGGGGACGGAGACAGAAAAACATCTGCAATCGGGCTCAACTTCAATCCCGAGTGCAACAACACCCCCGATTCACGAATTGGAAGCGCACTCAACACCGATTGCTCCAACTGATTGGATCCCGTGGGTTGTTGGTGGTCTGACAGTTGTGGGCACCCTGTGTGTGTGGAAATCCTTATCGAAAAAACAACCAGCCACTGTTCCTAAAAAAGTTACGAAACGATTGGATGCACCCCATTTAAACATTGATCGCGATCCCTTTTATATGCAATAATGGCTGAACAAGATGGTAAAATGATAGTGAATGCGCTTTATCACGCCGTGGTGATATCGGGTTTCAGTATCGGGTATGCTCGACTATCAAAGATGGCCCTAGGAGGGTCCACTCCCAAAATTGGACTTTACTGTGAGAGACGCAGGGCTCGCGACCTTAGATGTAGCGGCCGCAGTTTGGACCCGAGATTATCTAATTAAAGTTGGAATTCTACCTGCTAATATATGGAAATAAATGGCTTCGATCGGAATAATGATAGGTGGTGCACTTGTAAACGCATTGGCGTTTCAGCTGGTAGCAACTTTATATTCTCGAAAATGAGAAGCTCTAACGTGGATGAGGAGCGCAAGCGTCACGATTTAGCTGTAGAACAACTCAATAGCGCAAAGGAAGCGTGGTCGAAAAAACGAACCGCCCATCTGGACTGGGTCAACGAAGAGCTTTCGCCGTGAGAATCACGCCGCGCAAACTTTACCAGAACTTTGAAGAAGCCAACCGCGAGTACGCGCTGGCATATCCGCAGAGAAGTCTCGCGCCGCTGGATCGCGAGCCCCAACTTTCAGATTTCTATGTACCGTCAGAGGCCCAAAAAAGACCGCGAGATCGCGTTCATCGTCGTGGGAATGGGTGTGGTGGGTTCGTCGGCTACTATATTCAACAAATTAAATTAATAATTTTAATAATATTTTAATTTTTTTTTTTTTTTTTTTATAAATATATATATATAGAACGATGTCAGTTGACGAACTTTATTTTGCTATGATTGATGTAGGCTACACTGCCCTTAAACACCGTATAGCTGGTGCAAAGGGTATGATTCGTCTGGCCCGAGATTCTCTCGAGACGTGGCGGGAGGATAAAAAAGCGGCCACCCTTTTCGCAAAACGGATGTTAGATTCCTCCGAATTAGATTTTCCCAAGTTCCTTCAGAATCGCAATTGTACTTCCAACAAAGGTTTATTATTAACGACGCAGTTACCGGACGATCTGGCGAGGGCATGTTGGAGATTGTCCGATATATTAGAATACATCACATACGATGAACACGCACAAACTTGATACCAAACCCTCGGTTTGCTTAGCGCGCAAGCTAGCGAACACGTACTACAGCCCCCGCGGCTACTGGAAGGGACTAGCGGCCATCAAGAACCTCGCGGCGGCGACCAAGGTTTCAGAAAACGCTGTCAAGGAATGGCTCAAGAAGCAGGCCATCTGGCAGATCTATTTACCCGCGCCTCACAATATTCCGCGCCCGAAATTCGACGTGCCGGTGCCGAATCAAGTTCACCAAGCGGATCTCCTGTTTCTCCCTCACGATCGCGTCGGTCGCAAGACGTACAAGTACGCGCTGACAATCGTTGACGTAGCGAGTCGTTATAAGGGGGCTGAGCCGTTGGCCACTAAAGAGTCTAAGGAGGTGTCTGAGGATCTTTCCCGAATATATAAGAGGAGTCCTCTCAAATGGCCGAATCTTCTCCAGGTCGATCTCGGCCGCGAGGTCATGGGCGCGGTCTCTCATCTATTGTCTAAGCACAAAGTTTCTATCGAGCGGCCGCCGTCAACATCCACCGGGACCAGGGGATCGTGGAGCGGTTTCAATCGAACCCTGGCTGAGAGACTGTTCGGACACCAATATGCCAAATAACTTGTAGACCCTCATTCGCGATCGACCGAGTGGGTGGCCAGGCTGCCCGCCGTGGTCTCCGCACTGAACGGAGAGGTGACCAGATTGATAGGTAAGAAGCCCGTAGATGCTATCAAGTTTAAAAGGGTGACGAGCAAGCCCTCTGCCGTCTCGCGCGGGCGACCCGTTGGTTTAGAGGAGCAGCAATCGCCGATTGCACTTCCATCGGATGTTGACGTCCGGTACCTCTATCAACCGGGAGAGCTCAAAGGTGGCCGCCGCCGCGCGACTGATCCCGTGTGGTCTCTCAATGTATATCATCTTGATCGATCAATTACCAAACCCGATGGGACCGTGCTCTATTATTTGGCTGATGGTCCATCTCGCGGTTTTGTTCGCGAAGAACTTCTTATGGTGCCCTCTGACACCCAGCTACCCCCGGATCGTCATAGTCTTTAGATTGATAATTAATTTTAAGAAAATGATTAAAGAGGTTCTGTATGTATTCCGTCTGGTAACACGCGTCTTTTATCGTAGTACGCCGAGAGTCCTAATTTTTGTTGACAGTACGTTTTCATAACGCCGTCTTTCATTTTAAATCCTCTATTTTGTGCTACATCTATAAGGTGTTTTCCACCTTCTGTAGTTTCGATTAGTACTCGTTTATATCTATCCCAATTTAAATTGTTAGTTTTCTTGGACATTCCTTTCGCAGAGTTTTTATTAATTGAATTAAATTTTTCTACGAAATAACACTTACTAGATAACGCTATCGCCCTATCTCCGCTAAATTCCATTTTGAAAAGTCCTGGCTCTCTTTCGCTCCATTTATCCCAAGCCAACCATTTCTTTTTTTCTTTTTCAAACTCTCGTCTAGTAAGTTGGGTCTAATCAATTCCTCTATCGTTTTTCCACTAACTCCTATATACATACTATCCGTGTCCATCTGTATTAATTCAAAGTCTTCTCTTTTTACGTATTTGTCGAGAAATTCGTAGTAAAATTCCAACATTCTCATATTTCGTACGCATCTCCTATCTCTTCCAAATCGTCAAAGAATGCAGATCTTAACGCTTTGTCAACACAGGTTTCGTCTTGTATATGTGTCGTATTTGTAAATGTCTCTCTTTTGCCTCTATCATTTTTCCTACAACACGAATTGCCTAATAATTTCATTATATCCGCTACTGGTTTCTTATTTGGTTCTACATCGCCTGTTCGTCTTGCGGCTGTAACTTCTTTTGCGAACCATTCGAAGGGTTTTCCACTAATATAATCTATAACACGATGAACTCCCGTTATTTCTAGGCCGTGTTTTATATACCATTTCAATAGTGGCGCGTACAGCAGTACTTTGGTGGCCGACATAGATCCCACCAATTTTCTTCCATTTCCTCTAGTTCTTCCAGTATCTTCCAAATATTTTATCATGTGTTCTGGAACCTCATCAACATCTACTTCTACATTTCAGAAAACTTATCTTTTAAGTTGTGTGGAACTTCTATATTCACCTCCGCAAACCCAAACCAGTCTCCAGATAAAACTCTTTTACAAAACATTTCAATAAATTTAGGATTATGTGGGGTATCTATATGGTGTATAGTTTCTCTCCCACACGGCATATCTTTATTTAACGTAGATAAATATAACGCGTTTGCATCATACCCCAAAACAGCCTTGCAAGGTTTGTTAATTCCTGTGGAATTAGATCTAATATTTGAAACACCGGCTTCTACATAGCGTGTAAATACGATTGATGGGCCCCCGACTAGAGCGTCTTTCATCATTTCGTATGTTTCTTCTTTTGGCGCTAATAGAGCCCCCTCCGGTATAACCGCCTTTATAGATTTTTGTTCTTTAATGGTTCCTCTCAAGAAATATTGTATAGCCACACCCGGTAGTGTTACCGCATCTTTGAAAATATCCACACCTCTGTGTTTATAAAATTCACACATTTTTTCCACCGCTTCTAGGAACGGTGCTACATCTAAATCGCTATAATATTTCAACCAATCTCTGAAAGTTTTCATATTCTTTTCTTCGAAAATTCTACGACATTTACTTAATTCTGTTTCATCTAGTAACATTTTCCCCGATAGTTTGGAATACCAATTCTCTATATCAGGCAGTCCTTGTCTGGAGAATCGAACCACTCGTAAGGAAAGAAAGAGTTCTGTCCTTTGCAGTCGTAGGCTTTTATCCAACTATCGTAACTTACACCCGGTCCTAGGTAAAGTGTTACATCAAGAAATCTAAACTCCGGAGTAAATATAAATATTGTCGCGTTTGCCCGTTTTCCGACCATTACTTTCTTTGTTGTTGATGCCAATTCGCCTACTAAATATTTCTTTATTAAGTTTATATCGTACTTACGTGCTGTAAAATTAACCTATAACCGGTACTTGCTCTATCCACTGTTCGATCTTGGCGATTTGGTTTTTACGTAAATGTTCTGTATTAAACCCATATCTTAACCACACTTCTTCTCTTATAGCTTTTCCCCTGACATTCAAATCTTCTACGAATTTTTCTATAAGTTTTGCAGGATCTTAATCACAAATATGAGTTACTGTTCCTGATAAATTATCTCCTATACTAACACTTACCGGAACGTGCTCAGCTTCGTACTCTAAACTATTACCTAGCGTTTTAAATTCTGGGTTGAGATATGCCTCAAAATCATATACTATCTGATATGGATAAAGAGTAGTGTCGCAACCGATCTTTATATCTTTACCCGTTCTTTGGAATTCGCATTCCCACATAACTACTAGGTTGAATTCTTTGCTTCTGCTAATAAATGTATCTCTTCTCATAGTGGATGCACGTTCTTTTTTTCTATGCTTTGCATGAATCTCGCACCCGTGCCAGTAACAGCCGTGATATTGATATACGGTATTGTTTTCTTGGCAGTATCCATCTACTGGAGCTCCTAAAATCCATCGTTCACCCCCATGTCCGCACTGTTCGTGGTGAATGTGAATTCCCTCCCGCTTTTCCACAGAGTACATCCAATCGATCGCCCCATAACTGTTAGAAATTTTTGGGTAAAACGCTTTCTCGAACGACGAACGCGGGCGCTCTAAATAATTACCATCACATATTACTTTTGTCTCACCTTTCATACATTTTGGTCCGTGTCTCTTCATATTACTCGCTTTAGTGAATTTCAATTATCGCAGGCATAAATTTTAGATAGGTTTTTAATTTTTTTTTATCAGAAGTGCGTGATTATTAAACAGTCCTATTGTCATTGGTTTATTACCTATTTCCTTGTAGTGTGCTGGTACCTTTTTCAACCACCATACGTCACATTTGGTCGGTTGATATACTTCTATGTTAAAAAACTCTTCAACCTTTTTTAGATCTGAAAAAGGAATTGGTGAAACAACATTACTACCGAAATATTGCTTACTAAATTCTTTCGCCTTGTCCGTACATGTGTCAGGTCTTTTACCTGTCATATGCATCGCTAAACATCTGAACAGACAAAGGTCGTCATTATACTTATCTAAAGAATACATACCTTTTTTATTCTTCAACCATTCTGGAAGTTCTCCTCCTGCTGCTTCTTTGGATTGTAGTCCCAAATCTATTCCCCTACTGCCCTGTATTAGCTTTACGAAAACCTCTACCCATCTTACAAACTTCCACTTTGTATTCGGTTCTGTCTATTTTATCGGACATTATTCGTGTTTGCTCCTTATCTGACAGCCATTTTTTAACGGTTTTCATTGATGATAGTGGTTCGCTACCACCGAGATTTTGATTTTTGTGAAAATATTAGAGTTATAGGTTTTCCATTTTTAGTTTCCTCCATATGTTCTAGCTTGTAAGAATATGAATATCTCACATAAAAATTTGTTGTTAGATACGGAGCGAGTTTATCGGACATGCGTTCAGACTCGTTGATGTAAATGTTTTTACGAAAGGATAATGTAACTACCCGTCTTCCATTTTCTACTTTTTCCAATGTTTCATCACAAGCCCACAATATTTCTTCACCTTTTTCCACTATCGCGCGAACGATAGATTTGTTCTTATTATTTTGTATTGAGCCACCTGTGCGTTTAATTTGGGATAAATTATTGGTGCTAAAGGTTTTATTACACTAGCCCTTAACCCCGCAATACTTTCTTTTTGGATTCTGTTACCAACTTCCTCTGCTAGTGAGAGGTCTTTAAAGGCTCCTCGTTTGTGGGCGCTGGTAAACCGCTTCATAAACGCCTCATTCTTTGTGGCGTTTATCAGATTTGTCAACCCCCTAACTCTCAACCGTTTACTATAAGTAATCCCTAGAGATTCGGCTTCTCTTCTAAAACTTTCGATTTCTGGCGTTATCATATTTTCTGTAATATACTTTTGTATAACCTATGAAATTTATCTGTTCAATTGGTCGTGAAAACATTATGTTTTTTTCACGTCCAATTTAATATAAACATATACATATATAATGGAGTGTGAGACTTGTTGTAAGACGTTTACGCGTAAAGACTATCTATGAAGGCATCTAGCGAGACGTAGAAAAATTCCTTGTGTCCCCCCGCAATTTCAATGCCCCAGATGCCCTTGTAAATTCGTTAGTGCCCAAACTCTTTGTAGACATAAACAACTACGCTGCCCTGTGGCTAAAGGTGAACGTGGTAGACTAGAGCTGGTAGAATTAGTTGCTGATCTACGAAATCAATTAGCTATATTGGAGGAGAAGAATGGGGTGTTGGAATATAAACTATTGTACTTGCATTAATGATTTCGACTTTTTTCGAAAGTCAATTTCCAATATAATTGGGACTCATTTTGACTCCCTCTTTTCAAAATTATTTTCTCAAAAATTCATAAATTTGCTGTCGGGAGACAATTTCCTCGTTAACCAATTTTTTTTTTTTCGGGGGTGGTGGGGGTAGAATAGAGTGTTATAAATGATATCACCGTAGGTGGTATCATTTTGACTCCCTTCCTACTACTCATGCTATCATAATGATAATTATGACACTAATTGGTGGATGTATAAGTAACAACTGACCTACCGAGTCACGGTGGCAAATCCACCATTTATGTGAACATTTGCAATACCGCAGTAATTATGGGCTGCCGATGGGCAAGGGACCTTAATAAAACGTTTGTGGCCGGGTGTACGTATATTTCCAAGTCAGTCTTTACACTCACACAATTAGGTTGTTTTCATATTTGTAGTGGCGATAATAACAATTTGCTGACTGAATAACGAACAGTGTATGCAGTAACGTAATATTGTGCATTGGTGATCTTGAACTAGGAAGGTGGCAAACGTGTTGAGATTCATGCACATTTTGTCGACCGTGGGCACACAATCATGTGAAGATAAGAAGACATTAATAACCAAGTCCCAATGTGTGTGTGTCAGAGTAATATTAATTCAACCGGCCGCACACGTATGATCTCTTATGGTCTAGATCTCTAGAAGATGACTAAGTAGGTGCAATGACACCGCGGCTACATTCTGACCACCACGCTTCAAACACTGACAGAGCTGTAATTTGTTGACGTAGACCGTTCTAGCTTTAACTTGCGTCCTCGCGTAACAACTACTTAAACTTCCCAAATGTAATGCTCCGGCTAGCCATGAAGCAGAATTCAGTGGCAATGTCAGTCAGAGCTAAGTCATCCACTGTCTTTGTGTACATGTAACATCATCAAGCCGTTTAACCTATTTTGCTTCATGGTTGACCGTAAATACGTTTTTATCCGTCAAAGGCCACTGAACGATCTCTTGCTTGTCGCATTTGTGGCCGGCATGACCAAAATGAGTTTAAGTAGCCTCTCCACTTCACACAACCATCTCCGCACGAAAGTATTTGATAACGTCAGAAAGTACAATGGCATTACGCTTGCAATCAAACTCAATGTTGGCTGTTAGTGACAGTAACTGAAGTTTCAAGTTGTTCTCGTGAAAGTCACTGCCATAGAAGTCCATAACACTGTCTATCTCTTCCAAGAAATCTTCACTATTAACCGATTTCAACAATACTTCCTCCAACTGCATGTACTGATTAAAGTCTTTTGTATCATACCGATCCGTTATGGCATTAACAAGGTGATCAATTGCCTCAAAGTACATTTGACGGTAATTATCTTCAACTGTAGAGTGGAATTCAGCCGGTGCATCACCTGTTTCAAATCGGCGTGGTACTTTCCGTTGACGCAGGAGGTGAGGGTCATTTATTGACGCGTCTTTGGCTTTTTTTTCATAGTAGTCTGCCAAAATAAATCGAGACACTCATCTGATCTCATTGTGGATACCGTTTTCACCGTTTTCATTGCAACAAACTTTCCCTCGGCAGCGGACATATGTCTTTAGTTTGAAAGTTGCACTTAAGTTGTCAGCATTTCTCAACAGCGTTTCGCACAGCGCAATGCCAACATAGAAATCAAATGTTAACATATGCGTCTGTACGCCTCGAACACGGGCTTTCATCTTCGGATCAGTTAGATTTTCTAGTGACCATTCCCATAGATCCATTGGACAGTCTAGTTTGCATCCAGCCTTGACAGTCAGCTTTGACAGTCCATCGTGTTGGGCACAGTGTTCGAATATTTGGATTTGGACTTTCTGTATCGTCGACGCAAGCCTGTCGTAGTTTCTGTAATTTAGCTTCCCACCGTGGTGACTTCTTAACAAGTTTGGTAATCTCAAGTGCGGTATCGAGTGCATTGTTCATTACTTTGGATTGTTTGATATTTTCCACACAAGCTAAGTTGATCATGTGGCCATGGCAATGATTATATAAAGCCTTTGGCGCATTTTCTTTGATTCTTGCTTGAACACCAGATTTCTTACCCGACATCGCACTTGCGCCATCGTACGTTTATCCTCGACATTTAGAAATGTTTATATTGAGCCGTAAAAGCACATCTTCAACCGCGTGTGCTATTGTTTCTGCGCATGTCTGGTACAATCCAAAAATTGGGCATAGGTTTGCCTTATAATGTAGATATTTTCACTTTTTGGAGGCTTTTTGGTGTTTAAAAATATTAGTGAAATATCATGAAAAAAATCGGGCATATGTTTACTTTAGTTTATAATGTTGATTTTTTTTGGGCTTAGAACTGTAACTGAAGTGCATGTGTAATTAATCATTTTATATCCTAGACGATTAATTTTGCGTATGTATTTAGGTTGGGCTGGGCGTACGTGCTATTTCATTAACGTCGCATAATTCTAGGTCAATATTCTCGTGCGCGCTCGGAGTGTTGACAACTGACATGCTTTATTAGCGTCCGTGTCAAATTCCACTGGACCTGGTTCCCGCGTTACTGCATAGCGGTAGCCAAAAATACAGTAAAACACTGGAAAACAGCCGACCTGACTAATTCGGAACTATCTCGGATGTTTTCGCCAAAGCAGAGGTCTGGTTAATCTATAATCCCCGAGGTGCTTCAATTGTGTTTAGGTTATCCCGCCATTTCCGTTTTCTCTTTGTGATTTTAATTTGAAATTGGGGAAAGATCGACGTAATCTTGAAGAAATTAACTTTATTATGTAAGTATATTGATGCATGCGTGTCAGGTAACATGTTTTCAATAACATTTTTAATACAAAAATACATGACAACGCCGTGATCAGTTGATTCACGTTTCAATTTGTGAAATTATTTCGCCCCGTCTCACTTCGCACATTCCTATTCATGTGCTGTTAAATATATTGTCGCTATTCACCATTTTACAAACTGCATGCATTATCATATAATTGTGCCTTTAATGGAGGTCTATGCGGTCGCGTTTTCTCAAAACTTGTAGGACAGCTATAGTAATTATAGATTTTGTCATCGTTACATACTGTCTTTGTGAAACTATTCGCCTTAGATAATGGCGCATATACTCAAAGTTTATCACCCTGTACATGTACTTTTTTTTTTGTTAATTTGTTCCCACGAAATAACAATTCGTTCCCTCAATTTAGCAATTCGTTCCCACGAATTAACAATTTGTTCCCTCAAATTAACAATTCGTAACGAATTGCTAATTCGTGGGAACGAATTGTTCATTCCCTCAAATTAACAATTCGTTCCCTCGAATTAACAATTCGTTCCCACGATATAACAATTCGTTCCCACGAATTAACAATTCGTTCCCGTGGGAACGAATTGTTATTTCGTGGGAACGAATTGTTACATTGAGGGAACGCATTGTTATTTCGTGGGAACGAATTAATATAAAAAAATTCTACATCCCCTGCGGGGCTCCGTAAAAAGGAAGTATGCTGATTTATACACATATTTCTTGTTGGTGAAATTACTTTCTTACATGAGTGGCTATTTATAGAACGAATTTACAAGTTTCATAGGAAACGAGATTTGAAGCTGTAACGCTCATCGGACTTGTATTCGTTAGTGGTCAAAACATATACATTAGGCCATACAAATAAGGACTTTGGCAGCCACGGGTCGTGCAGAATGTGCAGCGGGAGAACGGCTTTTTTTAAATATATATAATTTGTTTGTGTTTGAGATGTTCGTGTGTGATTTTATTTCAGGTTGCCAGATGCATATTTGTGTGATTTTATTCATGCATATATGCATTTGGCAACTTTAAAAAAAATCAGAGACGAACATCTCAAACAAAAGGAAAATGTTATATAAAGTTACGATAAACTCTTTAGATGTGATAAATCACAAGATTTTTGTCAGACATGATTTGATTTAACATATTTTTCATGGTAGTGGTTTTTATTGATCATGTGGCAAAATTATAGTACATTTTTATTCTCCATGACGATAAAATGCTAGACGCGCAGGGATTATTCAGACGCGGCGATATCTGAGAACCAAAGTACTTTTGATGGCCTAACGTATACTAGTGTATTATTATTATTAACCATTTCAACCCTGGTTATCCTATCTTGTCTTTGTACTATTCCATTTATGACAAAAGACAATTAATTCTAGATGAATAATAGTGGCAAATGCGGCAGTTCCTGATGAGACGACGATCCGTCTCATCTGGATATACATTGTTTGCACATGTTGGCTTTATGGAGGTATTCATCATGTAAGGGCTAATACTTAAAGATATGCAAACATTTGTATGCTTTCATAATTGTGTTGTTTTATGTATATTTCAGACAACGCTAAGACATACACATACGAGAGCAACACAGAAATGGAAGAGATTGAAGCCGATCGATCTTCCCAACGAGCCAATCTTATCGAACAATGAATGTTTGAAATCCCGCTGGCATCCTTGAATACACTGGAACACAGCACGGCCATGGAAATACGCAAAGCGCAGAACGAGATGAAGAAACGATTGAAACGATTGAAACGATTGAGACGATACAGAGACAGGCAGAGAGAAATTGTGAAAAGTAAACCGGATTCTAATAAGGATCCTCTCGACAAACTGCTGAAGCGACGAATGAAGTACGATGCTAAGATGAAAAAGACGCGGACTCGGAACCCGAGGTGGAAGTGGACGATACGTTTATGGTTGACCATCGATGCACCAGTGGGGGCATTCGTATCCGTGGACACAGTTCCAGTTCTCCATGAAAAGATTACTTGACATTTCATTAGAGTTGTCTCGTGAGACAATTCTAATGAAATGCCTAGGTATGTTTTTATCGCGAAATGATCGAATAGTCAGCAATTTCCATCCGCATGATTGTCGTCTGCAGCAGGATAAGGGTTAAAGTGAACTAAGTCCCTGCTATATTGTAACGTCCCTATGTAGTATCCGTCTTCAGCAATACGGTATAAACCATAATATTTCCTGTTCACGCAGGGGGTTGGTAGCGGGCCCTCGTGAATCGGGGTAGGGAAATTTAACGACTATATCTACTTGGCAATGAAAAGACGACAGTGACGAGATTTTAGTAACATCTGATATTTTGATAATAGTTCTAACATGCAGTATTACTCAACGTGCACAATTAAAGAGTGGTGACAAACTATGATAACAACGATGAGGGTGATCTGATTATGGACAGATAATGACTAATATGAGATGTACACATGGCAAGATACAAAAGCACAACAGGCGACTGTGGGAGTAAGCAGACTCAAGAAAGGATATTAGCGCATGTAAACACGGACTAGATTTATGCTAAAATCTGGCGGAAAATCACAATAACGCAAACCTAAGTCATGGTGGGAAATCACGAAGCTGGGGTGGGAAATAATGCTGGGTGGGGGTGTCACACAGCGGGGATCACGAAGCTGGGGGTGGGAAATAATGATGGGTGGGGAGTCAAACAGCGGGAATCACAAAGCTGGGGAATAATGCTGGGAGTCACAAACAGCTGGGAATCACGAAGATGGGTGTAATAATGCTGGGTGGGTGGGAGTCACACAGCGGGAGTCACGCAAGCGGGGGATGGGGACGGGAATCTGCTGGGTGGGAAGTCATATGCTGCGGGGGAGTCACACAGCGGGAATCACGAAGCTGGGGTGGGAAATAATGCTGGGGTGGGGGGGGAGTCACACAGCGGGAATCACGAAGCTGGGGTGGGAATATGCTGGGTGGGGAAGTCACACAGCGGGGATCACGAAGCTGAGGGTGGGAAATTATGCTGGGTTGGGGAGTCACACAGCGGGAATCACGAAGCTGGGGGTGGAAAATAATGCTGGGTGAGTCACACAGCGGGGATCACGAAGCTGGGGGTGGTAAAATAATGCTGGGTGGGGGAGTCACACAGCGGGGATCACGAAGCTGGGGTTGGGAATAATGCTGGGTGGGGGAGTCACACAGCGGGGGTTGAAAGGGAGGGGGCACGAAGCTATGGTGGCGGTCACACATCGTCAGAAGCTGGGTGGGACTAATGTTGGGTGGGATCACACAGCTGGGTGATTACACAGCAGTGGGCACACAGCAGGGGTGGGGAGTCACACAGCGGAATCACGAAGCTGGGGGTGGGAAATAATGCTGGTGGGGGAGTCACACGCGGGGATCACGAAGCTGGGGTGGGAAATAATGCTGGGTGGGGGAGTCACACTGCGGGGATCACGAAGCTCGGGGTGGGAAATAATGCTGGGTGGGGGATCACACAGCGGGTCACGAAGCTGGGGTGGGTAAATAATGCTGGTGGGTGAAGCACACAGCGGGGGGGGGGATCACGAGCTGTGGGAAATAATGCTGGGTGGGGAGTCACACGCGGGGATCACGAAGCTGGGGGTGGGATAATGCGGTGAGTCACACAGCGGGGATCACGAAGCTGGGGTGGGAAATAATGCTGGGTGGGGAGTCACACAGCGGGATCACGAAGCTGGGGGTGGGAAATAATGCTGGGTGGGGGAGTCACACAGCGGGATCACGAAGCTGGGGTGGGAAATAATGCTGGGTGGGGAGTCACACAGTGGGATCACTAAGCTGGGGGTGGAAATAATGCTGGGGTGGGGAGTCACACAGCGGGGATCACGAAGCTGGGGGTGGAAATAATGCTGGGTGGGGGAGTCACACAGCGGGGATCACAAGCTGGGGGTGGAAATAATGCTGGGTGGGGGAGTCACAGCGGGGATCACGAAGCTGTGGGAAATAATGCTGGGTGGGGAGTCTACAGCGGGGATCACGTGGGGAAATGGGTGGGGATAGCTGGGTGGGGAGTCACACAGCGGGGATACGAAGCTGGGGGTGGGAAATAAGCAGGGCGAAGCACAGCGGGGATCACGAAGCTGGGGGTGGGAAATAATGCTGGGTGGGGAGTCACACAGCGGGGATCACGAAGCTGGGGGTGGGAAATAATGCTGGGTGGGGGAGTCACACAGCGGGGATCACGAAGCTGGGGGGTGGGTAAATTGGGCGACACAGCGGGGATCACGAAGTGGGTGGGAAATAATGCTGGGTGGGGGAGTCAACTAGCAGATCACGAAGCGGGGTGGGTGGGGGAATATGCTGTGGGGGGTGAAGTCACACAGCGGGGGTCAGGAAGTGTTGAAGATAATGTTGGGTGGGGAGTCACACAGCTGGGTGGGGAATTACATAGAAGGTTGGCACACAGCAGGGGTGGGAGATCGCACAGCCGAGGTCACGAAGCTGGGGTGGGAATCATGACACATAGCTGAATGGGGGGGGGGGGGCACACAACAGCTAGGACGCATGACAATGGAATTGGGATCACCTAACAGGGGTGGGAGGGGGGCATAAAGTTAGGGTGGGTGTGTCTCACACAGCAGGGGGGTCATGAAGCTCAAATTGGGAATCGTATCGCAATGAGGAAAAAGTGGGTGGGGTAATGGGATATTGGCATTATTGATTATGGTTCCAGCCAATATTAATAATCAATAATGCCAGACTGACGTTCAAATCATCACATCTCACGACTAACGGACCATTGGTAACATCGTCGGTGAGTAATGTTTTAAGGGGGGGGGGGGATATTTGGGCCTTGGGAGTTCCGAGAGACGCGAGTTGCGTCTCGAGTTGCGTCGCTCGGGACAAAGTCGCCAACTGCCAGATTTCACTCCTATTTATAGGTGTTGTCAGGCCGAGTTGGACAAGTTCCGTGACTTACGGAACTTGTCCAACCTCCCGCATAGTGATTGGCAGATTGTATGGACGGAATATTCCGATCAGACACGAGCCAAAACAAGCACAGCCAGTAAAACATGGCGGCTGCATTCAACACACACAGGAAATGCCAACAAACTATTGTGCATTATAACGAACTAAACAAGTTTCCTGGTGTGTGAAGACGATCATAAACTATTGACACTTGTGAACATTCAGGCATGCATCTGAGATCGTGGTAAGTTGTGTGCATAAAATGACAGACGTGTTTTGTTGTCCAAAATGTGTGATAAATTCGAAGCGAGGAATACGCAATACACATCTGTGTATAGCGATGCTTCGCTGGCTGGGTCGCTTCATTACCCCGCCTGTTCGACCAGAGTTCGTCCTCGAACTCATGAAAAAAAATAGGATAACGTAATATATGCTGCACAACCTGAATGTCACGTATTTGTATAAAAAACATACGGCTATTTACATGTAAATGAGATTTATCACCAAATATTTCTAACACGCTCCAAACATTTATGAATGCTTTGCAGTCTGGTCTCTACATTTTACTTGAGTCAATTAACATATTCTATGTGCGGCGATAAAATGTGACCCTGACAAGACTACAGAACATGTGACATGGTCGATAATACGTTCCTTACTACTTCTAATCAAATTGTACTATCAGTACATCTACTAACAATCATGTGAACTACTCCTAATCATGTATCGGTATGGCACTAGTGCTTACTGTGGGTGTTGGCATCGCTATTCAGAATTCATATACTATTTCCCTTGGTCACGTAAACTATGGAAAGCTATATTAATATGTATCTACTTTCGTATTTAGAATATGAAACTTGAACGGAAATCAGTGAGTCAACATCATTGCAAACACTCGGATACCAATACTTACTTCTATATCTATTCTATTTATTTCAGGTACCTCATTAAACTGCTATATGAAAGTTAACTTTGATAATGTCGCTGCTGCCATTTCGACCGCCAACTATATATTCGTGGCAAATGAACTTTTCGAATAACAGATGACCAGACATGAATGCCAATCTGAATGCTAACAGGATGACAACAACGGGAAACGCACAAATAGCAAAGTTTAACTCATTTGCTGTACCTTCATCAATAATATGTGTTACTCGTACACAGTATACATGTACGTCCTCAAACATCAGACATGCATCTTACCATTTGCATGTCTGTACTGTTACTTCACTCAACATGAACTAATTGTTTCTGTATGTTTCTCTTAATTAGCAATCTAGTAAAACTATTTACATCATGTAGACTCGCAGTTCAAGTGTCTCCATTGAATGACAAATCCGCACACTAAAAATATACATAGCAAATCACACTCTGCGTGGCCACGCGCATTCATACCACATACATTCAATCCCTCACATACAAAACAAATGTACATACTATGTCATTTTCTGGAAACACGTGACCTCCATACTCCATGATAGTGTACACAAGTCAAATTGGTTAGATATGATAGTTCCAACGACATGGTACTGTCCATATCTGGGTCAGCGTACTATCACTCAAGATCCTAATAAAAAAAAATACAACACATGTGTTCTGTATCTATTGTTCCTATTTCACTATTCCTGACTTATAAATATACGCTGTCCATGTTCTTAAACGCGAATCAAATATCTCTATATGTATGCGGATATTTAATATTTACGCGAAAACATTCAAGTTTATATTGGGTATAAGCGCACATATTTGTCCTGTGTAAAATGTGCCTGTTCCATAGTGACGTCCTGCACTACGGCTATTATCGCGAACTTATACCACACGCGTATTTAACGTCTGATTTTGCGGAAAATCTATATCGTGTATGGTGGTTCCGCCGATGGCCCATGTATGGCAAATGATCCGTCGTCATCGTCGTCAGTAGTTATCGCGTTGTAGCGTTTCCACGGGTGGTCCTCATCGGTAATCGCTCGTCAGCATTTGCGTCGTCTGTGAACATCGCATCGGTGGTTCGTCTCACGCCCGATATACGTGTGGGGCGGTATCACGCATTGTTTCGTCATCATCCTCTAACACGTCGATTATCGCCCGTTTCCTCCAAGGATTACGTCTTGTCGTCATGTCGTATAGGAAACGTACGCCTCCTGGCGTAGATGGAATATAGTCTTCGCACCGAACGCAGACTCGTTAATACGTTTATTATATGTGTGGGGGTGGATGTATGGTGGGGTGGCCAGGAAAGTGAGTCGACTTGCAATGGTCAGTGTATATGGTGTATGTCAGCATCGTTAAATTCGGGCAGAGTTAGGTTGCCACCAACATCACCATTGGCCATGCACAGTCGCCTTGTGGGAGGGGAAGGTTATGGGTGTGCTGGGGAGGGCAGGGGAGGGGGGAGGGGGGATGGGTGGGGTGGGGAAGCGGGGAAACTCGGATGAGGGGTGTGTGTGTGGGGATATGGGGTAAACTCGATTGGGGTATGAATGGGGTGGGAAAACTGGGATGGGGGTGTGTATTTGGTGGGGAAGCGGGGAAACTCGGGCACAAGTTTTTATGCAGGGAACACTGGGATTGGGTGGGGAAGCGGGGAGGAAACTCGGGCACAAGTTTTTATAAAGTGGGAAACTGGGATGGAGTTGTGTATTTGGTGGGGAAGCGGGGAACTCGGGCACGATATAAAGTGGAACACTGGGATGTGGTTGCGTATGGGGTGGGGAAGCGGGTAACGGACAGGCACGTGTTTTATGGCCAGGTTTCGTGCAATTATATATCACTATCGCTGTTTTACGTTGAGGACACGCGTACCGGAGATGCCCTCGCTGCTTGCAATTGTAACAGGAGCGTCGTTCCACGGCCTTAACATCGGCCCCACTGTCCGGGGTTTGTTTTGCGCTCGTCCGTCTAATGTTGGCCATGATTTCTGCTACATCATGTAGCAACTTGTTTTTTTATTTATTATTTCATTTATTGACAGTATATATTATCTATGTTCGCTGTAGTTTTCACTTTTCTCAACTTGCCTCATATAGCATCGTTCTTTATTATTTTTCGCGGCAGTTTCTAATTTCATAGCAATTCTCAGAGCGTCTTCTATCGTCGTTGGCTCTTTTACTAGGATCCAGCGTTCGATATCCCAATTGTTCAATGCTTCAACAAAGCAATCTCGTGCAATTTCTTGTCTATGGTTATATGGGATTGTCGGGTATGCCAAACGCGTCAGCCGTTTAATATCGTGAGCCAATTCCGGTAGTGGTTCGTCTACTTTTCGAAGACGTTGTTTCAATTCAGTTTTATACGTGGTCGTTTGTGTTTCGGTCTGAAACCTGTTTGTCAGAGCCGTTACTAGCGAGTTGTAATCGGTTCTGGTATCTGGGTCAAGTTCACTCAGTACAGCTGTTGCCTCGCCGCGCAAGCTGCACGCTAACTTGACTGCTTTCATTTCATTGTCCCAGTTATTTCCGTGTGCCGCGATACCGAATTGCAGGAGATATTCATGCCAGTTTCAATTTCCGTCAAAATTACTTATTTCCACTAACTGACACGGATGTGGTATATACTGGGACAATTTTACACCTTCCCGTTGTTGGTGTACGTGGGAGCCACTATCCTGTATCTGCGTATGATAACGTCTGGTGGATATGGACCTATCACGTGTTATGACATACATGTGACTTGGCGCATGTACCGGTTCGCAGTTACCTCGCAAGGGTAACGGACATGACTCGCTGTAACTAATGTTTCTACCGGGTTCTGGGTCATGTCGTATATTCGATGCAAGCCTCTCTAGAATTGAGTTCATCCGGGATTTTAGTTCTTTTATTTCAGTTCTCAGAGACGTGATCTCAGCACGCAGTTCATTTTCGCATGAATGCTCATAACACGACTGCGCATTTTTCTCTAACTGAGTCAAGCGCCTATGGGCTATATATCCACTGTCACTGGTTACCATATAACTAACTCCATCACCTGTAGTGACAGGTACATTGACATGGTTATTGGGAGAGAAGGTCGGTGCAATTGTTTTTGATCCGTGGGGGTCAAGGGGGGACATTCGACCTACCCGAGTAGGGATGTACACATTTCCGGGGTCACCGTCGTCACTACATTCAAGAGACTCCATTTTATTTTTTGAACTATATATCGCAACTGTCTGGTTTGGGGTACTATGGGTACGGGGGAATGGGCCAGGGGGTAGGAAACCTCGATTACGAACAGAAAATCGATTCCATTCACTCGCTCGCATTCCGCATTTCGCCGCAGTGCATATTACCAAGAGTGATTTTGTGTGTATTGCCCTATTGGAAATTCCGAAATGGCTATGTGGACAGAGATGGCAATGGTAATTCTACATAAGGGTACGTTTCGGCTCTACTTGTTTATGTTATATCTGCCACCGCTGCCACCAAATTTGTAACGTCCCTATGTCGTATCCGTCTTCAGCAATACGGTATAAACCATAATATTTCCTGTTCACGCAAGGGGTTGGTAGCGGGCCCTCGTGAATCGGGGTAGGGAAATTTAACGACTATATCTACTTGGCAATGAAAAGACGACAGTGACGAGATTTTAGTGACATCTGATATTTTGATAATAGTTCAAACATGCAGTATTACTCAACGTGTACAATTAAAGAGTGGTGACAAACTATGATAACAACGATGAGGGTGATCTGATTATGGACAGATAATGACTAATATGAGATGTACACATGGCAAGATACAAAAGCACAACAGGCGACTATGGGAGTAAGCAGACTCAAGAAAGGATATTAGCGCATGTAAACACGGACTAGATTTATGCTAAAATCTGGCGGAAAATCACACTAACGCAAACCTAAGTCATGGTGGGAAATCACGAAGCTGGGGTGGGAAATAATGCTGGGTGGGGGTGTCACACAGCGGGGATCACGAAGCTGGGGGTGGGAAATAATGATGGGTGGGGAGTCACACAGCGGGAATCACAAAGCTGGGGGTGGGAATAATGCTGGGTGGGGGAGTCACACAGCGGGAATCACGAAGATGGGGTGGGAATAATGCTGGGTGGGAAGTCACACAGCGGGAGTCACACAGCGGGGATCACGAAGCTGGGGGTGGGAAATAAATGCTGGGCGGGGGAGTCACAACAGCGGGAATCACGAGCTGGGGTGGAATAATGCTGGGTGGGGAAGTCACACAGCGGGGATCACGAAGCTGGGGGTGGGAAATTATGCTGGGTTGGGGAGTCACACAGCGGGAATCACGAAGCTGGGGGTGGAAAATAATGCTGGGTGGGGGAAGTCACACAGCGGGGATCACGAAGCTGGGGTGGGAATAATGCTGGATGGGGGAGTCACACAGCGGGGATCACGAAGCTGGGGTGGGAATAATGCTGGGTGGGGGGAAGTCACACAGCGGGTTGAAAGGGAGGGGGCACGAGCTATGGTGGCGAGTCACACATCTGGGGGTCAGGAAGCTGGGTGGGGACTAATGTTGGGTTGGGAGTCACACAGCTGGGTGGGGAATTACACAGCAGGTGGGCACAGCAGGTGTGGGGATCATACAGCGGGAATCACGAAGCTGGGTGGGAAATAATGCTGGGTGGGGGAGTCACACAGCGGGGATCACGAAGCTGGGGTGGGAAATAATGCTGGGTGGGGGAGTCACACAGCGGGAATCACGAAGCTGGTGTGGGATAATGCTGGGTGGGTGGGGGAGTCACACAGCGGGGATCACGAAGCTGGGGTGGGAAATAATGCTGGGTGGGGGAGTCACACAGCGGGGATCACGAAGCTGGGGGTGGGAAATAATGCTGGGTGGGGGAGTCACACAGCGGGGATCACGAAGCTGGGGGTTGAATTGGAATGCTGGGTGGGGAGTCACACAGCGGGGATCACGAAGCTGGGGGTGGGAATAATGCTGGGTGGGGGAGTCACACAGCGGGATCACGCAGCTGGGGGTGGGTAAATAATGCTGTGGGGGAGTCACACAGCGGGGATCCGCAGCTTGTGGGAATAATGCGTGGAAATAATGAGGCGGGGGGGGGGGGTGGTGGGGGAGGGGGGTCACACAGCGGGATACACTAAGCGGGTGGGTGGGTGAAATAATGCTGGTGGGGGAGTCACACAGCTGGATCACGAAGCTGGGGGTGGAAATAATCGCTGGGTGGGGGAGTCACACAGCGGGGATCATTAAGCTGGGGGTGGAAATAATGCTGGGTGGGGGAGTCACACAGCGGGATCACGAAGCTGGGGGTGGAAATAATGCTGGGTGGGGGAGTCACACAGCAGGGATCACGAAGCTGGGGGTGGGGAAATATTGCTGGGTGGGGGAGTCACACAACGGGGATCACGAGCTGGGTGGATAATGCTGGGTGGTGGAGTCACTAGCAGATCACGAAGTGGGGTGGGAATAATGCTGGGTGGGGAGTCACACAGCGGGGGTCAGGAAGCTGGTGAAATGACTAATGTTGGGTGGGGAGTCACACAGCTGTGGGGTGGAATTAACACGAGTGAGGTGGGCACACAGCAGGGGTGGGGAGTCACACAGCGGGAATCACGAAGCTGGGGTGGGAAATAATGCTGGGTGGGGGAGTCACACAGCGGGGATCACGAAGCTGGGGTGGGAAATGAAATGCTTGGTGGGGAGTCACACAGCGGGGATCACGAAAGCTGGGGTGGGAAATAATGCTGGGTGGGGGAGTCACACAGCGGGGAATCACGAAGCTGGGGTGGGAAATAATGCTGGGTGGGGGAGTCACACAGCGGGGATAACGAAGCTGGGGGTGGGAAATAATTCTGGGTGGGAGAGTCACACAGCGGGGATCGAAGCTGCGGGTGGGAAATAATGCTGGTGGGGGAGTCACACAGCGGGGATCACGAAGCTGGGGTGGGAATAATGCTGGTGGGGGAGTCACACACGGGGATCACGAAGCTGGGGGTGGGAATAATGCGGGTGGGGGAGTCACACAGCGGGGATCACGAAGTGGGGGTGGGAAATAATGCTGGGTGGGGGAGTCACACAGCGGGGATCACGAAGCTGGGGTGGGAATAATGCTGGGTGGGGGAGTCACACAGCGGGGATCACGAAGCTGGGGGTGGAATAATGTGAGTCACACAGCGGGGATCACAAGTGGGGGTGGGAAATATGCTGGGTGGGGGGTCACACAGCGGGGATCACGAAGCTGGGGTGGGAAATAATGCTGGTGGGGGAGTACACAAGCGGGGATCACTAAGCTGAGGGTAAATAATGCTGGGTGGGGTAGTCACACAGCGGGGATCACGAAGCTGGGGGTGGAAATAATGCTGGGTGAGTCACACAGCGGGGATCACTAAGCTGGGGCTGGAAATATGCTGGGTGGGGGAGTCACACAGCGGGGATCACGAAGCTGGGGGTGGTAAATAATGCTGGGTGGGGGAGTCACACAGCAGGGACACGAAGCTGGGGGGTGGGAAATATTGCTGGGTGGCGGAGTCACACAGCGGGGATCACGAAGCTGGGGTGGAAATAAGCTGGGTGGGGGAGTCACTAGCAGGGATCACGAAGCTGGGTGGGATAATGCAGTCACACAGCGGGTCAGAAGCTGGTGAAGACTAATGTTGGGTGGGGAGTCACACAGCTGGGTGGGGAATTACATAGCAGGTGGGCACATAACAGGGGTGGGGAGTCGCACAGCGAGGGTCACGAAGCTGGGTGGGAATCATGACACATAGCTGAATGGGGGGGGTGGGCACACAACAGCTAGGACGCATGACAATGGAATTGGGATCACCTAACAGGGTGGAGGGGGGCATAAAGTTAGGGTGGGGCGTCACACAGCAGGGGGGTGATGAAGCTCAAATTGGGAATCGTATTGCAATGAGGAAAATGTGGGTGGGGTAATGGGATATTGGCATTATTATGGTTCCAGCCAATATTAATAATCAATGATGCCAGACTGACGTTCAAATCATCCATCTGACGACTAACGGACCATTGGTAACATCGTCGGTGAGTAATGTTTAAGGGGGGGGGGGTGGGGATATTTGGGCCTTGGGAGTTCCGAGACGCGAGTTGCGTCTCGAGTTGCGTCGCTCGGGACAAAGTCGCCAACTGACAGATTTCACTCCTATTTATAGGTGTTGTCAGGCCGAGTTGGACAAGTTCCGTGACTTACGGAACTTGTCCAACCTCCCGCATAGTGATTGGCTAGATTGTATGGACGGAATATTCCGATCAGACACGAGCCAAAACAAGCACAGCCAGTAAACATGGCGGCTGCATTCAACACACACAGGAAATGCCAACAAACTATTGTGAATTATAACGAACTAAACAAGTTTCCTGGTGTGTGAAGACGACAATCATAAACTATTGACACTTGTGAACATTCAGGCATGCATCTGAGATCGTGGTAAGTTGTGTGCATGAAATGACAGACGTGTTTTGTTGTCCAAAATGTGTGATAAATTCGAAGCGAGGAATACGCAATACACATCTGTGTATAGCGATGCTTCGCTGGCTGGGTCGCTTCAATATGATTCCATCGAGTAACGAATCGCACCATAAATGTATTACAAAAATATATGTGAAAGCATAATAAAATATATTTGCCAGCCAAAATATGTGTTTATTATTGACCCGGTACCAAACCAGGATATTGATTAGTTGATCCAGATTGAAACTGAAGATCAATTAATCAATGCAACATATTTTTTTCTAGACGATAAAACCCGACATTGAATTGATGTCTGAACCAGACGTTGGATAAAGGTCGTTTTCTGACGTCGGATAGACTTTGGATTATATTTGAAAATGAAAGTCTTTTAGACGTCGGAATACGACGTCAGAATTAGACGTCTATACAACGTCGTATTCCGACGTCCATTCGACGTCGGATCCCGACGTCCATTCGACGTCGGATTCTGACGTCTGTTCGACGTCGGATTCCGACGTCCGTTCGACGTCGGATTATGACGTCTAAAACACTTTCATTTTCGAACATGATCCGACGTCTATCCGACGTCGGAAACCGACGTCAGTCCGACGTCTATCTGACGTCGTGTACCCACTGGGGCAATATCATGAAAATCGGGCATAGATTTGCATTATTATATTGCTATAATTGTAACATTTTTAGAGGATGTTTTGGTTTAAAAATATCAGTAAAAACACAAAAAGTCGAATATCCAATATGAAAAATCGGACATATGCATACAGACTCTTCATTACTCAAATTAAAACCAGTCAGGATACGACGTCTCGTTTCGAACAGCCAGGCTGAAACTGGATCAACACTGTTTGCAAACGTAGAATGGATTATCACCAACAGCACATAGAGAAGCGGCGTTGTATAAACAATTCCCGTCTCCCTTCGCTTTGAATGCAGATAAGTGTTCGTATTTTGACGGTAGTAGCACGTCCGACAACTGGTTCACCTCAAGTTTAGTACCGTCGAATGTCAAATTGTTCGCAGTGACAGCTTTCATTAGCTTATCCTGCCGATTCGGAACATATACTTTATTTGCTCTGCCTTTTTGCTGACGATCAGCTGCTCTAAACGACCGAAGTCACCCATGATAACTTGATAATTTAAAACATGTAGCGTCTGTTTACTTTCGGTTTCGTCTGTGTCATGTAAGCGGATGAAAAGCGTGTGCATAACAATGATCAGTCTGGTAGGCAGGATACAGGCATTCTGTCCACTTCGTCATCTTTTCGCGTTTAATGGTCAAAAGATGGAGGCAAAGGTCAAAACCGTGTATCCGCACGAAATAGTGCCGACTTTCTCGCGTTATTCTGCACACTTATAATGTTGCTAAGATATTGAAATTGACTTATATTTCCTAAACACGCAAAATAGTAATTCAAGGAATATTTACATTTATAAAAAATGCTCTAAAGAGGACGTAAAAATCACGGTTTATTCGTTAATATCGACTGTACGACTGATTCCCTGTGTTTGGCTTGAAGTTGTACTGGTTCCCAGTGCTCGTCAACAAGCAAGCGGGAGCTGAAAATAGTTCATGTTCCGCGATTGCAGAATACTACAAGCCTTTACCCAGATATTCCCAACGACAGACACCTGACCGATACACAAGTAGAAAGGTAATACATTTAAGTTATTACTGCCATTAAGTATGTGTTCGGAACTTCTGCTATGCGGAATTTAATTCAGCATACACATAACATGTTCTTATTTCCGACAAGAGGTAGAAGCCGGCAAATTGTTTCATAATTTGGCTAACGGAATCGTTACAACGCTTCAAATTAATGCACGGACCTTAGCGATGGATGATAAATGAGCAGTCAGTTGTGTTACGTTTCTGCAGTTCATTAATTGATTGATTTATTTGTGTTTAACGGCCTACCGCTACACATATGGCCGGGAGGGTGGACAAATGGGGCTCATGGGAGTTGTGACCAGTGTAGCTCCTGATCAAATTGCACGCTCCTGTGGCCTGATAAGGATCTATGTTGATTGTAGAAGCATATCGGGTCTTTCATTGCGGATGCACAGGCTGATCTGGATCTACGCTCGTCGTAAAATCCGTAAGCCCTATTTCTCAAGTCCCAGTCACAAATTAAGGTTTAATCTACAATACTGGGATTCACGCCTGGTTCCATTACTTTCCATCACTAAGACAATATTGGGCAATCTGATTGAAATAAGGGTGCCTGACACTGGATCGGGATATTTTGTTCTCGGTATGGAAAGGCTGATGGTGTAAATTGACGAATATTTGTAGAATTAGCAATTTAGTTTTCTTACCAGGTGAGCTGATTATCTTGAATTAATACACATGCGTGGGTTCTACAGATAATCAAAAATGGTTCGATAAGCTCACTCGTTTGATTGGCGTAAGGACCCACTCACCTATGCATTATTTCAAGATAAGATGATTAGCTCGCTTGGCTAAATAATGCTATTTAATACAAAAATACTATTTCTCTATGGGAATTTAACATGGAAATGATTTTACAAACTATAAAGAAAACGAAACTTAAATTTTGATAAAAGATGTTTCACTGTTATCCTCGTGACTGTTTAAAGGTACATGTACATGCCCACTCAGTAGGCACACAATGTTTTTTATAGGAATTAAATAAGTGTATACTATAATTGTGCCACTATTCCACCAGTTCTAAACATTATGAGTGCCCGCTATGCAGATATAATCATTTAGTAATATATATTTTTATGATAGTGACTCGCGGTGATATCAGGCTATTTTCATATTCAAATGAGGCATGATATTTTTTAATTATTTATTCTAGTTAAATGCGCCACCTGAAAATATAATACTTTCGACAGATAATAAAGTTTGAATCATTGCACATCAAAAAATAAATACAGAGAATAAATAGTAATGTCCGTTAACATTTTAAGGAAACGCGGTTATCGCCCCTGATATCAGTGTGGAAACTGACATCTGATATAAAATGTATAATAATGCCAATCAATACGTGGGGTAATGGTGAAATAATGTTTATTTTGCCAGACAATGTCTCGGATTATGTCTGATATAAAGAACAATTTGTGCCTACTGGGTGGGCATGTACATGTACCTTTAATCTCCTGGTAAACATCTTCATTATAGAAACTGAGTAATGAGGATTTAACATGCAGAAATTATTTTCATAATACAATTATTATTTAACTAAATTTCGTGGAAATAAAAATAAGTTCTCATTCTTACATTTTTCTAGGTAGTAATAATAGTGGAAAATTGGGTTTCGTATGGTGGCATATATTTGCCATCAAGATGTCGACATAATTTCTCGCAACATGTTGACTTAAATATCATGACATGTCAACATAACCTGATATGTTGCCACAACAAGTCAACATAATACGAGTTATCACAATTAGTCAACATACCGTGATAAGTTAACACAGTATGTCGACTAACTATATATTTTTAGTGACATAACGTATATCTCAACATGGTGACTTTTTTGAACGAGATAAGTTAACACAACATGTCGATATAATATGATAGTTTTACACAACATGTCGACATAATTTGATATTTTATCTCAACATGTCGACAGCAAGTATATGCCACCATAGTTTTGCAATGTTTATATATATATAACCTTATAAGGTGGCAAGTTTACATAAAACTGACAGCAGTGTTAGTGTGCATGCATATAATGTATTAAAACCATAGAAATTTAGTTAGAAAACTCCGGCCTTTGGAGATTTATCTGCTCATCAAAATTTTGTGTGGGTGGATTTTCATTTTTCGTACTGACTGTGTAGTGTCAGATTGCTTTTGAAATATTTTGAAAATAGATACATTTACAAATAAAATTACAATTTGGCAATTTATTTCAGTGCTGGGTATGGTCCCTACTAAAAATCTGCAAATTAGTTTTCTCTAGCATGAACTAAAGTTGATAAATACATGTATCCTGCATATTTTACAACCTTTTTGTATTTTTCCTGTCTTCTGCAGATTTTCAACCCACCGACGCATTGACCGCCTATACTGGGGCACCTGGTTTGCGAGCATTTACCAGTTGTGGAGAGACAAATAGACAATAAAAGTTACAGAAAATACTGAGAAGGTATGATTTTGTTACTATGCTGGAAAATAAAATATCTGTTGTGTGAATTTAGGCCAGAAAACATAATTCCGCCGTGTCAGAAAAATATCTGTGTGTCGGAGCTTTTTATGGGAATTTAGTGTTACCCTTGTCCGTTCCGTCCTTCCATCCGTCCGTCACCTACCTTGTAGCTCGTAAAACTTTCTAACCATACTAGCTACATGTACAAACTTTAAACTTAGTATGTACATGTAGCTTCCTTATGATGAGTCGATGTTTGATTCGACCCAAGGTCATGGATTATCTCCCACTTTTTTTACTTAGAATTTCACAATTTTACATTGTAACTCGTAAAACTTTTAAACCGTACTAGCTACAGACGTGAAACTTGGTATGTAGCTTCCTTATGATGAGTAGATGTGCAAAAGTTTACTTCTATTTTTATTCGACCCCCGGCTCATGCATTATCTCCCCCTTTCTGACTTAGAATTTGGCAAGTTTGCATTGTACATGTAACCGTAAAACTTTTAAATCGTAATAGCTACAGACCGGAAACTTGGTATGCAGTTTCCTTATGATGAATAGCTGTGCAAAGCTTATTTCAATTTTTGATTCGACCCCCGGGTCATGGATTATCTCCCACTTTTTTTACTTAGAATTTCCCAATTTTGCATTGTAACTCGTAAAACTTTTAAACGTACTAGCTACAGACCTGAAACTTTGTATGTAGCTTCCTTATGATGAGTAGATGTGCAAAGCTTATTTCAATTTTTGCTTCGACCCCCAGGTCATTGATTATCTCCCACTTTTTTACTTATAATTTTCCAATTTTGCATTGTAACTCGTACATGTTTTAAAGGTACATGCCCACTCAGTAGGCACACAATGTTCTTTATAGAAATTAAATAAGTGTGTCACTATTCTACCAGTTCTCGAAAATTACGAGTGCCCACTATAGAGATATAATCATTTACTGGTAGTAATATGTATTGTACTGATCGTGACTCGCGGTGGTATCGGGCTATTTTCATATACAAATGAGGCATAATATTTTTTAATTATTTAATATACTAATTAAATGCGTCGTCTGAAAAAATCATATTTTCCACAGATTATAAAGTATGATCATTGCACATCAAAAAATAAATACAGAGAATGAATAATCATGTCCGTTAACATTTTAAGGACACACGGTTATCGCCCTTGATATCAGTGTGAAAATTTACATCTGATATAAAATGTATAATATTGCCAATCAATTCGTGAGATAGTTATGAATGAATGTATATTTTCCAGAAAATGTATCAGATGATTTCTCTGATATAAAGAACATTTTGTGCCTACTGAACGGGCATGTACCTTGAAACTGTACTAGCTACAGACTTGAAACTTGGTATGTCGCTTCATTATGATGCATTATCTCCCCCTTTTCGACTTGTAACTTGTAAAACTTTTGAAAACGTAATAATATAATTTCACATTTGCCCATCCGTGTTCTATGGCACATTTTCTAGTTGTTAATTTTAAAAGTTTGCCAAAGTTTGCTCAATGCTGTTATACATGTAACTCTTATAGGATTATTTTAATATTGCATTACATCATACTTGTGCACAAATTCAACACTCCATGCGTGGTTGGTTGGGAGCACGCGACGGGTAATTCAACGATCGATATTCATCCTTGCCGGAATTCTGACTGCAGACCTGGTTTGGCCCTCACATACGTCTTTGGCACCAGCTCAGTTTATTCTAATTTCAGGGCTGAATGTGTTTTTTTTCAATGCAAATATTCTGTTCTGATTGTATTTTGGGATTTTCCCCCCAATGCAGCAGTTTAAAACGGGATTGAACCCGTTTGCCCGGCCTTACATGACCTTACCTGTTGATAGGACATTAAATGCTAATAAACAAACAAACATAAACACTCCATGCTGGCCTGAATCTGACCTTGACCTTTTGACACAACTCTGCTTAAACACTTTTTCTATTTCGGTTAAGACGTTTGCCAGGCTTATCCAATCTGACATCGGGGGCATTCGTGCCGACACCGCATTTTCTTGTTTTATTTGTGCTCATATGATAAATAACCATTATATGTATTTATTGTTTACCCTAGTTTCTCGACCTCTGAAAGAATGGCATTTCGTCTCAATTAATCGCATATTACGACATTTTCGCCAAAATGTATTAAATTAATCATTAAATGTTCAGCGCTATATTTAGAACTGATTTTATGCCTTGTTGTCATCAGTTCACAATACACAAAGCATATTACTGCCCACACACACGCTCACTTTTTGTTGCACCGCCAATCACATACTAGTATATAGTGATTCGAAATCATGTTTAGGGGCTTCGCTTCGCAGTGGGCTGGGTAAACAATAAGTAAGTTATAGTTCACATACATGTATTTAATTTTTAATAAACTACTTTCTTGCTTGCTAGCGCTCGCTCGAAATTAATTTAATTAAAAATTCAATATGTGAACTATAACTATTACATTATATGCCCATGTGGAATCATAAAGAGAGGCATGTCCATGGTCTGTTCACATTTTCCCCAACTATGTCGCATATCATACGTTTTTTTTTCTCACAAAACTAAAGGCCTCCAACCCATTCACAATGCCTAGGAACACAGTTCTGAAACATTTTGGAAACACTTGTGACTGCAGTCTGATGGTATTTCTCTTCTATAGCAAATACTCTGTTATTATTACAGGAGAGCTCGATGAAGACAACTCTGGTTATTCGAAGTTTAGCACCAATTCGTTCCAGCCAAAGAACTTTCCCACCTGTACCACAACCAACAACTGAAGCAAGACATCGTCATAGCAGAAATAGACAATGAACTAAATAAGACTGGGATCCACCAAACCTATTGCCAGTCATTTACATGGCCCGTGTCAAATTGTTAAAGTTGAAGTTATTGAGCCTAGCACCATAGATGAATTCCTTACTGTGTATTAAAGAAACTGATCATACACAGTATACACACAGGTGGAAGACTCGGACCTATGACACCAAAAAAATGCCTATTAAAAAAATCCCATTACCCCACCCACTTGGTCTCGTACAGTACATAACGTTAATTCAAGGTGAGCATAAATAGCGCTATTATAGAAAGAGCCCTCTTTTTTCCGGCTCGCACAAACACAATAAACATCGATTAAATGTATGAAATATGTCTCTGGCAATCGATGAAGGTATTAGGTGTGTGAATATACTCACTTCAAATCGCTGTTTCAAGTATTTATTGAGTTATTCGCGTTTTGATTACCCATCCAAAGCGAAATTGTTGCGTGTACGAAAGAATCTCACACAGAATCGGAGGCCGTCCGGTGGCTGGATTATCGGTCATATTTGGCGATAGCTGATCGCCAGCTCAAACTAAAGTCGTGCACCATGATCAATATACATTAGAGACTCCAACCATACAAAGTTCGTCCAATTGTGATCGTTCGCCGATCTAAAAAACACTTTTTTTCTAATTTTATTGACTTTCTTTCATGATTCGCGTACTATCAGATTATGTCTTCCGGAAACCCTGAAAAGGGAAAGTCCTCGCGTCTATTTTTAGGTTTAACCAATCAGAGATATTTTTACATAGACGCTTCGGTGGTTGTATTATGGAAGATAGTGCATTGACCCAGTTCCAGATAATGAACGAAATTATAGAAAAAAGTGTTTTTTAGATCGGCGAACAATCACAATTGGACGAACTTTGTATGGTTGGAGTCTCTAATGTATATGATCATGGTGTACGACTTTAGTTTGAGCTGGCGATCAGCTATCGGCCAAATATGACCGATAATCCAGCCGGACGGCCTCCGATTCTGTGTGAGATTCTTTCGTACACGCAACTTTCGCTTTGGATGGGGTAATCAAAACGCGAATAACTCAATAAATACTTGAAACAGCGATTTGAAGTGAGTATATTCAAACACCTAATACCTTTATCGATTGCCAGAGACATATTTCATACATTTAATCGATGTTTATTGTGTTTGTGCGAGCCGGAAAAAAGAGGGCTCTTTCTATAATAGCGCTATTTATGCTCACCTTGAATTAACGTTATGTACTGTACGAGACCAAGTAGGTGGGGTAATGGGATTTATTTTAATAGGCATTTTTTTGGTGTCATAGGTCCGAGTCTTCCACCTGTGAGTATACACAGTGCCTATGAAGTTGTTTGACTGCATAGGAATTCTGCTTACAAGACAGTGATTTTGCCATCCATGATTTAGCAATGCCACAACCATTCTGAACAGCAACAAGTGACAACAGTGAATGAAGTATAGTTTCATCATAACTTCTATATTCCTGGAAGAATTACTTAAAGATTTCAACACAGTATACTTGCGGACAAATGCCACACATCCACGCTGCCCTTAATGTGACCTTGACCTGTTGACCTTCACAACTTTGAACTTTTTCACACATTAAAGGTACATGCCCACGCATGTTCTTTGTAGGAATTAAATAAGTGTATAATTGTGTCACTATTCCACCAGTTCTAAAAATTACAAGTGCCCGCTATACAGATATAATCAATTACATGTAGTAATATTTATTTTACTGATAGTGACGCGCGGTGGTATCACGCTATTTTCATATTCAAATGAGGCATGATATTTTTTAACTATTTATACTAATTAAATGTGTCTCCTGAAAAAATTATATTTTCGACAGTTTATCAAGTATGATCATTGCACATCAAAAAATAAATACAGAGAATAAATAGTAATGTCTGTTAACATTTTAAGGAAACACAGTTATCGCTTCTGATATCAGTGTGTAAATTTACGGCTAATATAAAATGTATAATAATGCCAATCAATATGTGGAATAACGGTGAATGAATGTTTATTTTGCCAGAAAATGTGTCAGATGATGTCTCTGATGTAAGTAACATTTTGTGCCTACTGAGTGGGCATGTACCTTTAACAAGTTCGCAGGAGTTTCTCAATTATGTCATAACTTATTTATCCCTTGATGGATCACTATAATATTTCAATACATCACACTTGTGGACAAATGCCACGCATCCATGCTGTCCTTAATATGACCCTGACCTTCACAACTTTGAACGTGTTCACACATTATTTATTTTACCGGAGTTTACACAAGACCTGTGCACAAATGTCACACATCTATGCTGCCCTGAATATGACCTTCACATTTTGACCTTCACACCTGTGTTTATGAATTCTTTTGTTAAATTAACTTTGCCACAGTTTCTGCCAATCTGCCACCGGGGGCATTCGTGTGCCGACAGGCCACATTTTATTTTTTTAAGTGTTTTAAAAAACGACAATTAATGATTTTTCCTCAAATATATATAAATAAAAGATTAATCTGACATTATTTTTTAAGGGGCAGGTGGGGATGATATTCAGTAATTTAATTTCATGCGGGCCTTATCCGGACGTAACATTTCAAAATAATGTTATACCAATTACCAATGGAATGAAACGGTCAAAATGTCCAGATCAAAATTTGATTGATTTTTGTTTAATGAATTTAAAAGTCCAGGTGCATATATATTCCTTATACATGCTGTTCCTGTCATGACATATTATTGTGACTGGTTAAAAGATTCACCAAGTGTAAACCCATTGTTAGTGCTGAATTTAGAATGCTCCCAAATTCTCTATGTATATGACATTTTGAAGTCACTGCAGCTATTCAGTATGTAGTTCATCTCGTTGTACTGCAAATAAATTTCATTCAGTATAGCGAAAAAGGTCACTGCATATCAATTGAGTGCCGTTAACAGTTCAAAGTGAATATGGTTGGAGAAATGGATCTTTGGACATTTGTGTTCAGTGTCGGCACATACCAGCATGCACATTTGTCTGATCAAGTATGCATGTGCTATTCGCCATTTAGTCAGCAAAACACACACCATGCTCCAAATAAACAGTATAAATCCTAAACAAGCTGCAGGAGTGTGCTAGCAGATCATGAGGTAATGGCCACAAATACCATAAGCCCCCATTTCTCCAGTGAAAAATACAAACATTTTACAGGCTTGTTGACATCATTTTCATGAATATTTGTAATTCAAAAATGTCTTTAGTATGTTGCTCATGTGACTGATGTAAGCATGGTGGTGGTGCATGTTGCCACATAATTTTACATTTTAGCAGGGTTAAAACAGAAGAGTGGATTTAAGTGAATCTACGTTTTGATCTGGGTGGATTCAGTGCATTAAGGTTTCAGTTTATGAAAAAGTACTTTCCACAACAAACATATATTATAATAAGCTTAGAATTGCAAATGTGTTCGATTAAGTGATGCATGTACGTGTACAGTCAAATCATTTAACATCATTTAGATGGAATGTCAAATAATTGTGTAATTTGTCCACAGTATGAATGAATACATGAAATAAACTGATGTATGTCATTTTCATTGTTATTAGTCAATTATTATTTCAATCATGATTTATAAAACTTGCTGAGCAAGTCAAAATAAACTCAGAATAAACATGAGGAAGCATGTTGATTGGTTGACTGAATTTGATTTTACGTGTGTCCAACAGTAAGATTATATAACATGTAGACGGCGTTTTGATTCGTCATGCATTAAGGCTTATGTGCTCAGAAAAGTTTATAATCTTTCATTCAGGCCCAGTATGTCAAACACACCGTTAATGTTCAAGCCTGCTTGCAGAGAGCTTGTAGTAGTGGTTACATTGACGCCATTGTGTCTGTGTTAAAGTTATATCCCATCGCGTAGCGAAAATTGGATATAGAGATGCAAAAGTCGTCCGTCTGTCCATCCATCACATTTTCCATTCTGCTATGACTTTGTTAACGTATGACCGATTGGCTTGAAACTTCATGTGCATGTCTATTATCCATATGTTCATTCCCCGCCCCACCCATGCCCAAGGTCATGGTCAAATTGCTAGAAATTTGCATTTCCATGTAGATGCGTATACGTTTCTCCATTCTCTATAACTTCTTTACTGTGCATGTTTACTATCATCATCCATAGTTTGGTTCCCCACCCCACCCATGTTTTCCCCATGTTTTCCCCATGCCCAAGGGCAAATCATTTATTTAATTTGGGTCCAGTAGATTCTCCTATAACAGCTTTACTGTAACAAATTGGCTTGAAACTTCATGTGCATGTTTATTAACAGCCATATTTACATTCCCTACCCCACACATGCTCTCCCAATGCCCAAGGTCGAGGTCAAATACCTTTGAAGTTTCAGTCCAGTAGGTGTGTGCATGTTCCTCCGTTCTCCTATAACTTCTTTACTTTATGAACGATTTGCTTCAAACTTTATATGTGCATATTACCCATCATTCATATTTTCATTCCCCACCCAGACGTGCTGCCCTTGTCCAAGTTCAAGGTCAAATAACCTCTGCTGTGAGATTGACCTTCAAACCAGGTGCTGGATCTGTGTTGTGTGTGGTTAGAGTTCAGATGAGCTCTTTTGTACTCCTTTTTATACGCCCGTTTGAAAAACAGGACATATTATGTTGTGGCGCCATCTGTCCCGTCCCATAAACTTTAGTCTTGTACATCGAACTAGTCCTACAGTTTTCCACTGTTCGAATTCAGGGATTAATATATATTTATTTTGATGTAAATATTCCGTACTGATTTTGGGATCCATTTCCCCCCAATGCAGCAGGTTAAATGCGGGATCGAACCTGTTGGCCCGGCATTAAATGACCTTAGCTGTTGATAGGCCATTAAATACCAATAAACCAAATCAAGTCAACCTACTAAATTTAACATGAGCCAAAAGAGGTGAGGATGAGGAGAAAAATGTATACGACATTTACACCAAACCATGGCGATATAACTTGGAAATTATTTATCAAGGAAAAAAATAATTTTGTAACTCGTTTACAAAATCTATTTTAGCCCCCATTTTGAAATTCACAAAATTTAACGCAACCTTTTCAAATGAAAATGAAGAGAATAACATGCATGTTATTTTGAAACAAATGTAAATGAGACGTCCGTTAGGTTGCCGTGGTGTCTCAGACAATTTACAATCTAAGATAAGTTACATTGAAACCCAAGATTAAAACACAGTTATGTTTTATTTGTGGAGAAATGGGGCTTATGGGATATATGGCCAGTCTTGCTATGGGTCTTCCAGGTCAGTCTTGAGGAATGATAAGAACATACTTTGTTAGAAACAGGACTGATGTTTCACCGACTGAATGGTGACCAGAGCAGACTCTGATCTGATCAGACTGCGCAAATGTATGGGATATATGGCCAGTCTCGCCCTGGGTCTTACAGCTCAGTCTTGAGGAATGATAAGAACATACACTATTAGAAGCACAACTGATGTTTCCCTGACCAGTGCCATAATCATGATGAGGCAGACGAGGCGGGCATTTTGCCAATTATGATAAATTATGTTTTATGCAAGAATTAAACAAATCCCTGGGGTGGTGACGGGGAGAATGCTCCCTGACCCCCATGTCGGACTTGGTTCGCCTCGTCTGGTATTTACCTCTGGTTACGGCCTTGCTGACTGAATGGCGACCAGTGCAGACCCTGATCAGACTGCGCGAATCCGCAGGCTGATCTGGATCTACACGTGTCGCAGATACCATAAGCCACATTTCTCCAGTCACAGTCACAAATTAACAGTTTACATTTATTTCTAAAACATTACTGGTAGTCCCTCCAAACTGAAACTGAAACTAAATCGTCAATGTACATGATGTGTTGGTTCCGTGCTTACTTGCCTCCTGTAATTGGTATGACTAGAGCTGGGGCAGAGTTACAGGTTCCCGGTTTATTGCTTAGTTTTCTGTACCCGGCACCATGTGAGTTGGAACCAGTAAACTTAAAACCTGATGAACTAGAATAGTTTACGGAACGCGTACGAATAGGTAAATCGGTCACACGGAGGCATTCTGGTATTACCATAGACGCAATGTAAACCTAGCATTCAAGTCCGAGTCATTATTTGCGACGAAATGGTGCGAGGTTTCCGAGTGAGGATACAGGCTGACCCGGACCTTGGCTGATTCGGACCCTGGACAACTCGGACCTTTCGCATGGCTGATTTGGACCTTATTTTTTTGGCCGATTCGGACCATGCAGTTGGCTGATTCGGACCACTCTGTGGCTGATTCGGACTATCTGTTTTTGGCTGATTCGGACCCTAGATATAAAGAGAGTCAACACAAACAAATAGTTTGAAAGCATACAGACGGGTGGATAGACAGTAAAGACTGAATATATTTTAGTAGTAGAAACGTTATTTACAGTGTTCTCGACGTGTTTGCGTACCGATTTATCTGCAAAACAAGTGCAATGTATTCTATTTCTGGGATAGATCTGGGTCCCAGGAATACTTAGTATTCTTGAGACCGGGGTTAAATCAGACAATGTTGACTTTACCTTAGCTAGATGTAGATAACAAAAATAAAAGTTTTTAAAACCGTTAAATCAAATCGCCAACAACACAACATAGGCTCAGTTCTTTTATGCAAAAATTAAATGGCAATCGGCACACTATATACAGGGTGGCCCAAAAAATAGACACTTTTTATAATTCTTATATCTCCATATATAATCTTCTAATCTTCACGATTTTTACGTCACTGTCACTATACAAATGCCGTAAATGGTATTAAACCACCTTCCTGCTGCAAAATTGCATCTAGTACATTACATCCACCATTGAGTAATTAAATACAACTAAAGACATACATTCACCGCTTACATTAGGCATTATATACTGCAAGTTACTATTTGCTGTTAATGGCAGTGTACATGTAAGTAACATTTATTTATGTATTTAATATGTTCAGTATGTCATTTATTTAACTATCTCAATGAAAATAATGGCAACGTTCTCAGAAATGAAAATTACCGAGTATGACCTAGTGACGTCATAATCATAATGATGTCAAAATGCGTGCGCAAGCAGTAAGCAATTTGTAACCTTCAAATAGCTTCAATAGACATTACACAATATGTATGCCAACATTTATTAAGATTCGAACAGTAATTCAAAAGATATATAGGTTACAACATGTGTCCAATATTTGTCGGGCCACCCTGTATATTTACTTCATGAAATGTTCGCGCCAATCAGCTCGCGTACATATAAGCTATATAGAACATGAATTACGTGATCCAAATCCGTATGTATAGATAGATACTTTTAAATTGCAACCAGTTGCATACTATAATGTATAACAATAATACATGTCTGATTACTGAACAGCCACTCTACAGAGGCGTATGATGCACCGACACATCACGGGAGAAGTGTATTACGAAATATGTATCGCAGTAAATAAATTTAAATATATGTCGTGAAATTTGTTAAAAACAATGAATTAAATGGTTATTAGTAGATATAGTCTGTATATTATATAAGTTACTATGTCATGATGAGTAAGTATAATTGGTCTCACTGCAGAGATAATGACTCTATGCTATGTGTGTGACCAGTGTAGCCCCAGACCGACCCCGGGATCAGGACAGTCTGATCAAGGACGACACTGGTCACCATTGCCTCAACATAACCGCTTTTCTTTCACTGATTAACCGCCTGTTGTAGCGGTAGCGATGCTATAATGATACGGGTCTACGATGGCTGCAAATATACTAACGTTCATTTATCATCTGGTGCCCTATTATTCTGGTGTTGTCAGAGACGTGAACACAGTGTCGCAAACTGATCAGGACCTACTCTATTATCTGATCATTAACAATTAAATACTATATATGGTATGGAATATAAGAATGGTATCTGTATTTGTCCAACCAGCGTAGCTCCAGGTCAGCGAGCGCATGTATACTCAATCGGATCAAGGCCTACACGTGTTGCTATCCCATACAACCTTGCATTATGTCTGTGTGTCATTCATAAAGAACAAGGATCTACACCACGTTTCAGCCAATACACCATTGTGATAATTATTATGTACACGTACAATAATGGGTTCATATATAGGTACAACCATTGCAGCAACATACCAGCGAGCACATGTGTGCAGTCTGATCAGGTGCTACGCTGTTTGCCATCTCATACTAACTTACGTTATGCCTGTGCATTCAGCCAATACACCAGTGTGGTACTACATGTACATACAATAATGAGTTCATATGTATGTACAAATAGTGTAACCCGACGAGCCATATTATGTTTAGTATCACAATTTGTAATACATATATATGAACAAAAATCACATGACTACTCGATGGGAGTTTCGTTACATTATAGGTTCCATTACGGATTTGATCCGCAAATGACCATTTCAACTGTTTTTGGCATGTATTATGTTATTGCAGATGGGAAAGGGAAAACAATTATCGGGCCCTTTGTCCATTTGAAAAGATAATGTTACTGAGCACAGCTGGAAACCGTATGGTCAATTTGCACGTAGCCGGCAAGCGACACGGTGCTAATTACAATCGGGTGTACATGATGCTCCTATAATCTTGTCCAGGAAGAACAATTGGCTCCGTTGTAGTTGTACTGTTGTACGGAAGGCGGAATGTTCCAGACTGAAGATGGAAATTATACTAAAACGGTACCTTAAAGTGGTTGCAACGAATATAGCCTAAATGCTGTATATACCGGTATACAGAAAATACTAACTACTACACTGTGGAATGATGGTCGACTATGTTTGTCAATATAATGATCACTAAACTGACTTAATATAAATGTGAACGCAGCAACGATGGTCTCGTCATAATTTAGGAATTTATTTGATATGGAACGAAAGTTTCGTAATGAGTATTTACAGGATACAGGACATTTTTGATTTTCACACACTCTATTATGTTTCTCAATTTTCCCGCTGCCCCCGTATAAAAAAGATACATCCTTTTATTTACATATCCAGCTAGTACACGTTGTCCTTACGAAACATGCTTCAAAATTTGAAAAGTATAGTCTGTTAATTGTTTAACCATTTCAACACTACAGCCCTCTACATCGGTATTTGCACATTGTAGATGCAGATGAGTCGGCTCGTAACTAGCCGTCTCACCGGTACTTGTACTTTTGCAAGTAATGTTCATACTTTTTAGAGAAAAGAAATCCTTTTTAAAACGGACTAGTCTGAAAGCAATGGTGAAATGATTTGATTGGTCAGAACAGTAGAACCTCTTTAAACCGGACATACATGTAGTATGTGTATTCTTAATGTTTGGGTTTCATTGGTGTATACATGTGTTTATTATGATAATGCCTGTTCAAGTTCGCAATGCACGACCGCATACCTTGGCATAGTCGATCATATGTCTGATTTACAGTGGAACATTTCTAAACTGGACTCCCTGGGGACCTTTAGAGAGTTCCACTGTACTTTGAACGGTAGACACGGGATGGAAACATGATTGCGTTCACTTGAAGTTCCGTCTGTCCCATACGTCTGTCCGTGGTCATTTATGTCAAACATTTATTTATTTTTTAAGGTCCAGTATGTCAGGGCTCCGAGCTGTTGCCAGTATATGCTTCCGTGGGTACCGGGCTCGACTAGACATTTAGCCATTTGAAAATGACCTCATGATGCTCTTTTCTATTCGCTAATTATGATCAACTGTGCCACCATCGTTAAATGAAGTATACATCAAAGCAGTCTGTTCTAAATATTCGTTTTTGCGTGCGTTATATATTTTTGCAACAAGTGGATCGAGGCATTTTATGACATGAACATACGTGTATACACACAATGTTTTAGTGTTTCTTTTATGAATGTGAATATGCCACGAGTCAGTCACACAGATATAATTCCAGCACAAAAATATTTACACAATTCCATAACATTTGATTGGTCCGTAGCAAGTCTCTGTCCAAAATTTATATCCCAGTAAACTCCCACGCCGAACTACTTATCCGTAACCGTCAGGCGCAGTTAAAATAATTCTTAAGAAAACGGAAAATAAACACATTTTCTTGATGAATTTATTTTAAATGCTGAAATTATAAGGAATTAATGGCCTTTTTGTGGTATTTATCGGGGATATAAACTTGGAAAAGTCGCGGGAATATTGGACGAGGCCTTCCGGCATCCTTCCAGTATTCCCGCGACTTTTCCAAGTTTATACCCCGATAAATTCCAGAAAAAGGCCATTCATTCCGATAGTATAGTCTAAAGAAGTGATTCACTGGTGCAGCACGCGGCGCCGGCGTAAACTGTTTCACGTCGAAAAATACACGCGACAATACAACGTTTCTGTAATCGACGTACAATTAGAAGAAAAATAAACAAGACACCCAAAGTAGACCACTGAAATTGCTATGCCCTGGTGTAATGGACATATATTGTGATCCTGACAGTCTTGTAACAGTTACTACAAGCTGTTATATATTATTTGACTGATAGTATTGTGAGCGTATAAAGTAAATATCATTAAACCTACGTCTGAGACTTCTAAACGTGTTTGTTCAATTTATTTAGATAATTAGGCCCATGAAAATCATGTATATACCTAATGAAGTGTGCAATTTTGGCATCTGCGTCTGAGTTTTATGGAAAAATCGCGCAAACTGACCATATTGTCAAATGCAAACAAGTGGACACCCTGATCATATTGTGCAGGTGCGCATGCTGGTCTGGGTTTTTACTGGTCGTAAATGTAATATCCCATGTCTTGCCCGGTAGTCTTGAGTGGTCCATATATTCATTTGTTTGATCAGTCCATCTGACTTGTCCTTTACGTATGGTTCCCGGTTTTATAGCCGACTGCAGTTTTGACAAATACACATATTAGATTTGAGTAAAATAAAACCTTATAATTACGCACTTTTTTTTTTTTCAATAAATTAATTTTTCTTGAAATTTTTTTTTATTTTTTCAAATTGTTGTATTTAATGACAACACAATGGAAGTTAGGTCCCTTTAACATCAAAATCGTAGAAAATTAAAAAATCCAACACATGGCTAGATTGAAAGTGATTCAACTTAGAAAACAATTCAGATGTTCAAAATTGGTAGACAAACTTTAAAATCATATACTATGGCTGTGACTGGAGGAAATGGGTCTTACATGTTTTGCTACCTGTCAGTGTGTATATCCAGATCAGCATGTGCATCCACACTATCCGATCATGATCTGCACTGTTCGCTCCATTCCATTAATGGAACACCGTCATGCTTCTAAAACAAGGAATATAGATCGCTTTCAGGGGGGCTTTTTAACATGGGGGTGTTTTGTTTAGCTATTTTTCATTTCAGGAGGATTTGTTTTTTTTTTCCTGGCCGTGTCACACATCCCATAAGCCCCATTTTTCAGTCACTTTCCCATATATATTATATATCCATTACTACGAGAATTTGGAATTTGTGGGCCGATTTTCAAAATCTAACTTGTTTTCTTAGTTACATTATTGCCAAGCTTATGTAGCTGGATTTCCGAGTCAAATTAAAAAAAAAATCGTTTTTCGACTCCTCGTCACTCTTCAACTCCTGTTTGCACCATGTTAAATTCCATGTTTAGCAATAAAATCAATATGTTATGGAATTTCATCAAGTAAACCAATTTGGGGAGGGTGACATTTTTTATTATTCAATTGATGAAAAATTAAACATTTAAACATGTTTTAGATTTAATGTGCTTAATAACCCAAAGTCTGTCGGCAGAAAACTATTTTTAATGGGTCCGAATAAGCCAACATTGAGGTCCGAATAAGCCAAGATTGAGGTCCGAATAAGCCAACATAGGGTCCGAATCAGCCAGCCGTGAGGTCCGAATCAGCCAAATCATAAAAATAGAAAAAGGTCCGAATCAGCCAACACCGAGGTCCGAATCAGCCAGAAATCAGGTCCGATCAGCACCAGGTCCGAATCAGCCAAGGTCCGGGTCAGCCTGTTACCGGTAGGCAGGGTTAAACCGAAGTCCGAATCATCAAGTGTACATGTACGTGACGGTGGTCATATGAATATCTGTAATTCGGGAACGGTGTATTAAAACGGTTACTTTCGTTTCCAAATCTACCTGCCTGTTTTCTATAATATGAAATATACAATTCTGAACAATCAAATAATTCCCGGCTAAAATATTGGTGCGACATGTCGTCAAAAACGGGTTTTGGCAGAAATTATTGGTGCGACATTTTCACCTATTTTGAATTATTGGTGCGACAATGTCGCATCAGTCGCACCATTATCTATGCCCATGAATGTTACGTACGCTGGATGTTTCATCTGTAAATCGAAATTACATTGGGCTTGAGATTGTGACCAGAAGCCTATTTCAAAGACTGTGGATGTTAAGGACCCTGAGAAATTGAAAAACCATTGTGAACAATCGTAAACGTAAACGCCAGGGTGAACCGACTGTTCCAGTCAAGAAGAGGAAATTGGACTTTTAGATTTGATTGAATTACTGTGTATTACTTTATATGTCTTGTTAAATGAATACAAGTTAAAATGTTTTTTCTTGTTTGTTATTTACCATTTTATATTTCATATGATTTATAAAATGTATAGTGTTACAACAGACCTGAGAATAAGTATGTATCAATTAGATCTTTGTTAACTCGCATTGAAATAGTACTAACTATTTTTAAAAATAAAATAAAACGTTAATAATTTTTAAAAATAAATAAATAAAAAATAAAAAAATAAATAAAATTGTACCAGTCCTCGCGTGCCTTTACACCAAACAATTTCGTACCTTTTCAGGTTCGTCCCAAATGGTCCTTTTCAGGGTCATCAGAAAATACTATTCGAACATAATTTTCTTTTCAAATAAAACAATTCTATACACATGATATTGTATCATAATACGTGTGTGACCTTGTACTGTAAACAATGGAGAACGTATATCTTTGTTATTTCAACATCCATGTAACAATTTTTTTTGAAAGGCCAATGATAACCACGTCTTGCAAAGAATTGTTGTAATAATTCTTAGTTTCTCTCTTTTTCTTTGTTTCTCTCTTTTTCTTCATCACTTTTCCTGGAGAATACAATTTTTTCTCAAACGTTGAAAGAATTTCATGATCTGCATTCTGACAAGTAGTAGTAAGGGAGTCAAAATGATACCACCTACCGTGATATCATTTATTGCCCTCTATAATACCTCCACCATCCCCGAAAAATCAAAAATTGGTTAACGAGGAAAATTGTCTCCCGACAGCAAATTTATGAATTTTTGGAGAAAATAATTTTGAAAAGAGGGAGTCCCAATTATATTGGTAATTGACTTTTGATAAAGTCGAAATCATTCATGCAAGTACAATAGTTTATCCTCATTTTTCTCCTCCGATATAGCTAATTTATTTCGCAGATCAGCAACTAATTCTACCAGCTCTAGTTCTACCACGTTCACCTTTAGCCACCTGACAGCGTAGTTGCTTATGTCTACAAAGAGTTTGGGCACTAACGAATTTACAAGGGCATCTGGGCATTGAAATTGTGGGGGACACAAGGAAACTTTCTACGTCTCGCTAGATGCCTTCGTAGATAGTCTTTACACGTAAACGTCTTACAACAAGTCACACACTCCATTATATATGTATTTTTATATATATATGTATATTTATCTGTTCAATTGGACGTGAAAAAAACATTATGTAAATTTTTGACGTCCAATTGAACAGATAAAAATTATATATGTATATAACCTATGAAATTTATCTGTTCAATTGGATGTGAAAAAAACATTATGTAAATTGTTGACGTCCAATTGAACAGATAAATTATATATGTATATAACCTATGAAATTTATATGTTCAATTGGACGTGAAAAAAACATTATGTAAATTTTTGACGTCCAATTGAAACAGATAAATTTTATAGGTTATACAAAAGTATATATACAAAAGTATATACAGAAAATATGATAACGCCAGAAACTAGAGCAGAAATAGAAAGTTTGAGAAGAGAAGCCGAATCTCTAGGGATTACTTATAGTACACGGTTGAGAGTTAGGGGGTTGACAAAGCTGATAATGCCACAAAGAATGAGGCGTTTATGAAGCGGTTTACCCGCGCCTATAAAAGAGGGGCATTTAAAGACCTCTCACTAGCAGAGGAAGTTGGTAACATAATTCAAAAAGAAAGTATTGCGGAGCTAAGGGCTAGTGTTATAGCACCAAAAAAGAGAGCCTGGGTAAAATCTTCTCTCGTTCACGCGATAGTGGAAAAAGGTGAAGAAATATTTAGGGATCACGATGAAACATTGGAAAAGGTAGAAAAGGGAAGACGGGTAGTTACATTTTCCTTTCGTAAAAACATTGACATTAACGAGTCTGAACGCATGTCCGATAAACTCGCTCATTATCTAACAACAAATTTTCTTTTGAGATATTCATATTCTTACAAGCTAGAACATATGGAGGAAACTAAAAATGGAAAAACCTGTAACTATAATAATGCACAAAAATCTCGGTGGTAGCGAACCACTATCATCAATGAAAACCGTTAAAAAATGGCTGTCAGATAAGGAGCAAACACGAATAATGTCCGATAAAATAGACAGACCGAATACAAAGTGGAAGTTTGTAAGATGGGTAGAGGTTTTCGTAAAGCTAATACAGGGTATAGCAGGGGAATAGATTTGGGACTACAATCCAAAGAAGCGGCAGGAGGAGAACTTCCAGAATGGCTGAAGAATAAAAAAGGTATGTATTCTTTAGATAAGTATAATGACGACCTTTGTCTGTTCAGGTGTCTAGCTATGCATATGACAGATAAAAGACCCGACAGATGTACAGAAAAAGCGAAAGAACTTAGTAAGCAATATTTCGGTAGTAATGTGGTTTCACCAATTCCTTTTTCAGATCTGAAAAAGGTTGAAGAGTTTTTTAAGATCGGTATAGAAGTATATCAACCCACCGAATGTAATGTATGGTGTTTGAAAAAGGTAAAAGCGCACTATAAGGCAATAGGTAATAAACCAATGACAAAAGGACTGTTTAATAATCACGCATTTCTGATAAAAAAACCTTAAAAACCTATCTAAAATTTACGCCTGCGATAATTGCAAGCAGAAATTCACGAAAGCGAGTAATATGAAGAGACACGGACCAAAATGTATGAAAGGTGAGACAAAATTAGTATGTGATGGTAATTATTTAGAGCGCCCGCGTTCGTCGTTCGAGAAAGCGTTCTACCCAAAAAGTTCTAACAGTTATGGGGCGATCGATTGGATGTACTCTGTGGAAAAGCGAGGGAATTCACATTCACCACGAACAGTGTGGACACGGGGGTGAAAGATGGGTTTTAGGAGCTCCAGTAGATGGTATCAATATCACGGCTGTTACTGGCACGGGTGTGAGATTCATGCAAAGCATAGAAAAGAAGAACGCGCATCCACTATGAGAAGAGATACATTTATTAGAAGAAGCAAAGAATTCAACCTAGTAGTTATGTGGGAATGCGAATTTCAAAGAACTGGTAAAGACATAAAGATCGGTTGCGACACTACTCTTTATCCATATCAGATAGTATACGATTTTGAGGCATATCTCAACCCAGAATTTGTAAACTCTCGGTAATAATCTAGAGTACGAAGCCGAGGCACGTTCCGGTAAGCGTTAGTATAGGAGATAATTTCTCAGGAACAGTAACTCATATTTGTGATAAAGATCCCGCAAAACTTATAGAAAAATTCGTAGAAGATTTGAAAGTCAGGGGAAAAGCTATAAGAGAAGAAGTGTGGTCAAGATATGGGTTTAATACAGAACATTTACGTAAAATCCAAATCGCAAAGATCGAACAGTGGATAGAGCAAGTACCGGTTATAGGTTTTAACAGCAGTAAGTACGATATAAACTTAATAAAGAAATACCTAGTAGGCATCAACAACAAAGAAAGTAATGGTCGGAAAACGTGCAAACGCAACAATATTTCTATTTACTCCAGAGTTTTAGATTTCATGTAAGTAATATTTTATAGGACTGGGTGTAAGTTACCGATAGTTGGATAAAAGGCCTACGAATGCAAAGGACAGAAATCTTTCTTTCCTTATGAGTGGTTCGATTCTCCAGACAAACTGGATTACCCAGGACTACCGGATATAGAGAATTGGTATTCCAAACTATCTGGGAAAATGTTAATAGATGAAACAGAATTAAGTAAATGTCGTAGAATTTTGAATTTTTCGAGAAAATTATATGAAAACTTTCAGAGATTGGTTGAAATATTATAGCGATTTAGATGTAGCACCGTTCCTAGAAGCGGTGGAAAAAATTGTGTGAATTTTATAAACACAGAGGTGTGGTTATTTTCAAAGATGCGGTAACACTACCTGGAGTAGCTATACAATATTTATTGAGAGGAACCATTAAAGAACAAAAATCTTCAAAGACGATTACCAAAAGAAGAAACATACGAAATGATGAAGGACGCTCTAGTTGGCGGTCCATCAATAGTATTTACACGATATGCAGAAGCTGGTGTTTCAAATATTAGAGTGGGTTCCAAACCTTGCAAGGCTGTTTTGGGGTACGACGCAAACGCGTTATATTTATCTACGTTAAATAAAGAGGTGCCGTGTGGGAGAGAAACTATACACCATATAGATACCCCACATAACCCTAAATTTATTAAAAAGTTTTGTAAAAGAGTTTTATCTGGAGACTGGTTTGGGTTTGCGGAGGTGGATATAGAAGTTCCACACAACTTAAAAGATAAGTTTTCTGAAATGTCCCCAATATTTATAAACAGAGAAGTAGAGGTTGATGAAGTTCCTACACACATGTTAAAATATTTAAAAGATACTGGCCGAACAAGAGGAGATGGAAAAAAATTGGTGGGATCTATGACCGCCACTAAAGTATTGCTGTACGCGCCACTGTTGAAATGGTATTTAAAACACGGCTAGAAATAACTGGAGTTCATCGTGTTATAGATTATATTAGCGGAAAACCATTCGAATGGTTCGCAAAAGAAGTTACAGCCGCAAGACGAACGGGTGATGTAGAACCAAATAAGAAACCAGTAGCCGACATAATGAAATTATTAGGAAACTCGTGTTGTGGAAAAATGAATAGAGGCAACGGAGAGACATTTAAATACGACATATACACAAAAAACGAAACCTGTGTTGACAAAGCATTAAGATCTGCATTCTTTGACGATTTGGAAGAGATAGGAGTATGCGTTACGAAATATCTTCAAGAAAACCCAGGTGTGCGGTAGTTAAAGAGACCATTCCATTGTGGAATACGCGGTTTATCAACTAGTCTAAATGAGAGAATGTTGGAATTTTACTACGAATTTCTAGACAAATACGTAAAAAGAGAAGACTTTGAATTAATACAGATGGATACGGATAGTATGTATATAGGAGTTAGTGGAAAATAACGATAGAGGAATTGATTAGACCTAACTTACTAGACGGGTTTGAAAAAGAAAAAAAGAAAATGGTTGGCTTGGGATAAATGGAGCGAAAGAGAGCCCGGACTTTTCAAAATGGAATTTAGCGGAGATAGGGCGATAGCGTTATCTAGTAAGTGTTATTTTGTAGAAAAAATTTAATTCTATTAATAAAAACTCTGCGAAAGGAATGTCCAAGAGAACTAACAATTTAAATTGGGATAGATATAAACGAGTACTAAGTGAAACTACAGAAGATGGAAAACACATTATAGATGTAGCACAAAATAGGGGATTTAAAATGAAAGACGGCGTTATGAAAACGTACTGTCAACACAAATTAGGACTCTCGGCATACTACGATAAAAGACGTGTGTTACCAGACGGTATACATACAGAACCTCTCTAATGATTTAATTTAATTAATTTTGAAAAAAATTTTTAGGAAAAAATTAAGAAAATTAGCAATCTAAAGACTCTGACGATCCGGGGGTAGCTGGGTGTCAGAAGGCACCATAAGAAGTACTTCGCGAACAAACCCTCGAGATGGCCCATCATCCAAATAGTAGAGCACGGGCTCATCGGGCTTGGTAATAGATCGATCTATTGATATGCATTGAGAGACCACACGGGATCAGTCGCGCGGCGGCTGCCACCTTCGAGCTCTCCCGGTTGATAGAGGTACCGAACGTCAATATCTGATGGAAGCCGTTGCTCCTCTAAACCAACGGGTCGCCCGCGCGAGACGGCAGAGGGCTCGCTCGTCACCCTTTTAAACTTGATAGCATCTACAGGCTTCTTACCTATCAATCTGGTCACCTCTCCGTTCAGTGCGGAGACCACGGCGGGCAGTCTGGCCACCCACTCGGTCGATCGCGAATGAGGGTTCTACAAGTTCTTTGGCGTATTGGTGTCCGAACAGTCTCTCAGCCAGGGTTCGATTGAAGCGCTCCACGATCCCTGGTCCCGGTGGATGTTGACGCGGCCGCGTCTGACAGAAACGTCGTGCTTAGACAATAGATGAGAGACCGCGCCCATGAACTCGCCGGCCGGGATCGACCTGGAGAAGATTCGGCCATTTGAGAGGACTCCTCTTATATATTCGAGAGCCTCGGCCACCTCCTTAGACTCTATAGTGGCCACGGCTCAGCCCCCTTATAACGACTCGCTACGTCAACGATTGTCAGTGCGTACTTGTACGTGTTACGACCGACGCGATCGTCAGGGAGAAACAGGAGATCCGCTTGGTGAACTTGGTTCGGTACCGGCACGTCGAATTTCGGGCGCGGAATATTGTGAGGCGCGGGTTAAATAGATCTGCCAGATGGCCTGCTTCTTGAGCCATTCCTTGACAGCGTTTTCTGAAACCTTGGTCGCCGCCGCGAGGTTCTTGATGGCATCGAGTCCCTTCCAGTAGCCGCGGGGGCTATAGTACGCGTTCGCTAGCTTGTGCGTTAGGCGCCGATAGTTGTATTAAGTTTGCGCGTGTTCATCGTATGCGATGTATTCTAATATATATGGGACAATCTCCAACATGCCCTCGCCAGATCGTCCGGTAACTGCGTCGATAATAATAAACCTTTGATGGAAGTACAATCGCGATTGGGGGTTAAGTTCTGAAGGAACTTGGGAAAATCTAATCCCTATAGGATAGGTGGAGGCATATAACATCCGCTTTGCGAAAAGGGTGGCCGCTTTTTCGTCCTCCCGCCACGTCTCGAGAGAATCTCGGGCCAGACGAATCATACCCTTTGCACCAGCTATGCGGTGTTTAAGGGCAGTGTAGCCTACATCAATCATAGCAAAATAAAAGTTCGTCAACTGACATCGTTCTATATATATATATATATTATAAAATAATTAATTTAATATCTCGATTGAATATAGTAGCCGACGAGACCCACCACACCCATTCCCACGACGATGAACGCGATCTCGCGGTCTTTTTGGGGCTCTGACGGTACGTAGAAATCTAAAAAAAGTTGGGGCTCGCGATCCAGCGGCGCGAGACTTTTGTGCGGATATGCCAGCGCGTACTCGCGGTTGGCTTCGTTTCAAACGTTGAAAAAAAGTTTTGCGCGGCGTGATTTTCACGGCGAAGCTCTTCATTGGACCCAGTCCAGATGGGCGGTTCGTTTTTTCGACCACGCTTCCTTTGCGTCTATTGAGTTGTTCTATAGCTAAATCGTGACGCTTACGCTCCTCATCCACGTTCGAGCTTTTCATTTTAGTGAATATAAAGTTGCTACCGCTGAACGCCAATGCGTTTACGAGCGCACCACCTACTATTACTGCGATTGAAGCCATTTATTTCCATATATTAACTGGTAGAATTCCAGCTTTAACTAGATAATCTCGGGTCCAAACTGCGGCCGCTACATCTAAGGTCGCGAGCCCTACGTCTCTCACAGTAAAGTCCAATTTGGGAGCGGATCCTCTAGGGCCATCTTTGATAGTCGAGCATACCCGATACTGAAACCCGATATCACCATGGCGTGATAAAGCGCATTCACTAACATTTTACCATCTTGTTCAGCCATTATAATTATTGCATATAAAAGGTTGGGTCGCGATCAATGTTTAAATGGGGCGCATCCATCGCGATTGGTGTTTCGTAACTTTCTTCTGAAACATGGCTGGTTGTTTTTTCGATAATATGGGGTATTTTCCACACGCACAGAGCACCAACAACTGCCAGACCACCACCAACAACCCAACTCTAATTCACGAATTTGGGTTCAATCGGATTCGCCAAACCTCGATTGGGTGTTGAGTGTGCTTCCAATTCGTGAATTGGGGGTGTTGTTGTACTCAACTCTGTCTTCAGATGTTTTGCTGTCTCCGTCCCCGATTGCAACGACTGTTTAGCCTCTCGAAGCTCGGCGAGTATTTTATCTTGTTTAACTTTTCGGGTGGTAGCCGCCGCGCCCAGCTGCCTGTCTTTTGGGATTTTTTATATGCGGTATGTCATCCAGTGGCGGAGTAACACTCGGGTTCGATTGTGTTGGAGCAATCGGGTTCAACTCCGTCACTCTCGCGGGTGTGTCTTGTGTCATCATTTATGATATTAATTAGGGCTTATAGTTCGTTGGCATATATGTCCAAATTGACAAGTGTTTACCCGTGGTCAACGCGGTTGTCAGCGGAGCTAAGTACATTCCAAACTTGTGATAAAGTTGAGCAGCAGGATGTTCTAAGATGTGTGACCTATAAAAGGGTCAGTCTAGATCGTCAATCAATCCCGCGGTGTTTGGTATGGAGAGAAGTATACTAATAACGGCGGTTGCGTACAAATGAATAGCCGCCGATCCGAGAGTTTTTGTCATCTCCGCACCTAACCTAGATTCGTATCGCGCATACATTTTATCGATCTCCGCATCTGACATCTTATCCACCTGAAAAACTGAGAGACGCCTACCGAGATAATGCTCCGATTGTCCCCCAGCAACCAGCGCAGCTAGCCGCTCTCGTCGCGCCGCATTTTCATTTTCATTCGGAGTCGTTGCACTCAACCCAATACCAACCGCCATTGGTTGGAGTTGATTCCGATTGCTCTGTCGGATCATTATCTATGTTGGCAGTCGGAGTTGAGGTTTCTTCTATTAGCTGATCGAGAAGTTCGTCGCAGTTCATTTTTCTTAAATTTTAATTTAACTATTCTAACAGTCTCATCACTTTAACATATTGCCAAGCGCACACCCGATACTTATGATCACCATTATGCTCGCAACAAAGCTCGCAGCGGAGCACCAAATTGTTAACATTGTTAACCATTGTTCAGCATTTGTTCAACATTTGTTAAGCATTTGTTCAGCATTGTTCAGCATTTGTTCAGCATTGTTCAGTAATTACTAATTTTCTTAAATTAATTGTTAAGCATTTACTCGGCAATTACTAACGAGCGTTAAGTAATTGCTAATTAATTATAAAATTAATTGTTAACTTCGTAAGCAGTTGGTTGATCAGTCTTTAGCAAAAGCTTGCTTGCGTGCTAGTGAGCATTCTGCGTCAGCGGCCTTCTGAAAGACCCCATCTGTCGACCGATCAGGCGTTTCCATCTGGCGCCTCCTCCTCGCGCGTTGGGATAACGTCATTCTCTCGAAGACAGTCATCGAATGAGTCTCGGTCCTTGCAGTGAAAGAGGGCGACCCATTTCGTTTGCTCGCGCAGATCCTTGAGGACGGCGTTGTACTTTTGAGTGGATATCCATACGCTTTGCCTAGCATGGCGGCCTGGAAAATTGCGAGCTCGGAGAGTTTTCGAATTGTCCTTCTTTTTTGGTTCATCTCCGCCTTGGTGTGGCAATCATCAATCACGTATAGGGTGAGCTCACCCTGGAATTTTTGGTATAAAACCACGCAGCCAATCGTGAAGCCTATCACTGGGGTCAATAACGTATACCTCAGGGTCGGTCCATATCCACGGGCGCCGCTGATAAGTATCGTTGTGCCGCACAGTGGGACACAGGATCACAATATGACGAAAGGCATCGCGGTAGGAGCCCTCGAGCAAGTCTAGGATGAAAACTGTTTTTCCACATCCTGTCTGCCCACATATTATGGCAGAGTGGGCATCTCCAATCGTGAATAGGTATTGATTGCTAATTTTCTTAATTTTTTCAAATTTATTAATTAATAAATCGTTAGAATGATTGCTAATTTTCTTAAAAATAATTAAATCAATAGAGTGCTGAGACGTATCGACCATCTTCGATGTTGAGTTGTGCCTCTGTAATTATATATAAGTACACGTTCAATGGCCCGGCTCCGTCCGCCTCTTTGGTTATCTGGATCGTCACACCCTCGCTAGCGTTCTCAACTTGGCGTCCGCTGCCGTGTATTTGGTCGTCGTCGCTGGCTCGCATGTCTAGCCATAACGCGTATTTGGTATTCAGGAACTCCGCGAGGGAGACGGCCGAGAGATGCAGGTCTTTGGCAACCGCTGCAACCTCCGGAGATCGCTTAGAGCCGGCAGCAAACTGCTTTCTTACTTCGTCCCACTGCTGGTGCCCGCGAAGACCCGCGCTGTAGAGTTGATTGGGTACTCCATCGATCGTCACCTCTACCTTCGTGATTTTGGGGTTATAGAATTTGTCGGTTTTTCGAGCACCGAACGCGAACCGAGCATCCTCGAACAACATCAGTATACCTTTCATCGAGCGGGCGGGTACGTTGACATTAATATTCCACAATGTGTACTGGGTTCTGATCAATCGCGCGAGTTCGGGCATCGTGACCATGTCGTACTCCAGCGAAACATTATCGATCGTATACGTCGATAACATGTCGCTGGCTATGAGAACTCGGCCGTAGTCGTTGAACGTTAGTTCGTATTCGAGGCGGTCAGCCAAAGCGCTCTGATAGTAGGGCATGTGACTCTCCAGCAACTCAAAGTCGAGCGGGATGTAGAAGCGGTTGCCGTAAGCGCCCGCGACCGCATTGTCGCTCGCGTTGTTATCTGCCTTGTTAGCAGGCCCGATTCTAAGTTTGGGTACGTTCTTATTTTTGCTGGTGTCAATACCCTGATAGACAGCGCTTTCGCGCTCTTGCACCGTCATCCATAGGTCCTGATAGCAATGGTAGACGTCGCTGTCATCGATCGACATCACCTCATTACCAGAAATCTTTATCATGGTCTTCTCGACTATGGCGCGACCCAGGTTCTGAACGATGGTTCGGTTCTCGTCCGTCGACGTCAGCGAAATAGTGAAAGCGAGGCGAACAGTCCCCGGCACAATGACGTCGTTAGCTCCGAGGTTGGGGAAGTGGACCAAGAGCTGTTGGTTCTGGTCGATCGTCGATGGGTTGTTCGTAATAATGACACTCTGTCTCACGCCTTTTGCCCCGAGGGGCTCACGCTGTCTGCGGTATGGATTGAGTTTGCGACCGTATTGACTCGAAGACATAATTTAGTGAAACTATATTAAAACCCGATGGTTTTGTCTATAATACATAATTAATTTTAAGAAATTATAAATATGGCTGATTACGATATTGACATGGATGAAATCGGCAGAGATGATTACGTCGATGAGGTTGAGGATGATTATGACATAGATGGTGACATCGATAACTATAACGATTCGACCTTCATAAATACTCCAGTTCCAATCCAATCGGGGGAATTAGGTGGCGCTACTACTAGTCAAAGTCGGGAATTACTTGAGGGAGCTGTAGACGACTACTTCAACAGTTTGTCAGAAAAAGGTCTGGTCCCATCTGTCGGTCGCGACTACTCCAAGTTCGTAGTTGATCTGAACGGTAGGTTGCGACTAAAATCATCAAAGATCCCAATCGTCAACATGAGGAGCGGAGAACCCCTAGCGCTAAACACCATTGCCGGATACCGGGGCGGTGGAGAACTCATAAGGAACGAACTCGGATTCCCAGATTGGAAGAGGGGTAAAACAATTATGCCGACCCGCGCTGTAGAGGCCCTACAGGACACCGACAAAACAATGGCAAAATCGGCCGCCGCGATAGAAACGGTCGAGCTCAGCGAGGTCCCTCGTGTAGCCACCGACGCTATTAACACGATGGAGACCACGGTTCAGCGAAAAACGAAAAAAAAAAAAAAAAATACTCAACGATGACCCACCGTTACCTCTTCGCGAACTCCGTGGACTCGATAAGGTTATGCAAACGGTTCGGGGCGAACTGGTCCTTAACCTCTCCAAACTCTCGTCGATGAATGAACATATCGCGCTAGAAGAAAGAAAACTTGGGGAAGCTGGTGGCGATAGAGAATCTACCGAGCGGATCACCGAACGCCTGCGGTCGTTGCGGGACGAAAGAGAAGCTCGCTTGCAGGCTGCATCGACTAACCGTGAGGCTCTCCGCACCCAAATAAGTCGGATCCGCGAAACAATCTCGAGGGTTCTGCACGAGGAGACGACACTCGATGAGCGTCTTCGCACTCTGTTCAGAGAGCAGGGTGTCACGATAGCAAGCATCCTCGTTGCTATCAGCATGACTATATCGACCATAGTTCTAGCTTTCACTGGTGGTGCGGCGCCACCACCCGCGCCAGCACCCACACCACCACCCGCACCATCCGGCGGAGCCAAGGAGTGGGTGGGTAAAAAAACAACTAAAAGCCCTCGCCAGTCTCCTGGCTAAATTAGCCGAAAAGGCGGCTGCCGCACTACCTGGACTGATCGGAAGTATCGTTTCTTACTTGCTATCTATATTATCAAAAACGGTCGGATGGCTAGCCAAAAATACCTGGGCTTTAATCGTGGCAATCGCCGGTCTCCTACTATTCTTCGCCAGAGAGTTCCTAAATCCAAAGCGTAAATAATCCGATCGCCACGAGGGCGACGACGAGGCTAATTTCTCCTCCTCGTGTGTTGTGCTTCCAATCTCGATTGGTGTTTCAACATTGTTGATGGAACTCGATGGTGAATCCAATTTACGAATTGGGGGTACTGGGTTTGATTGTGTTGAGGGAGGTGTATCCATTTTGTGATTTGGGCGTTTTATGAAATCTTTTTCAAATTTATTTGAATTTACAACTCCGCGCCCGATCATCTTGGGTGGGAGCTTGATGATACCCGTGTTCACGTTCCCGTTGCGGCCGATTTTTTGATTGGTGGTTGCGACTACGATCTGATTATTGTAACCGTCAACCGGGTCGTCTCGTAGTATCATATTGCTCGGCGCCATATAAAGACCTATTCCAAATGCGTAGTCTACCGGGGTGCGGGCAGTCTGCAAAACGTCTTGATAATTCTGGATCGCCTTTCGGAGGTCCACCTTAGCTAGATGGTGGCGTCCTCGACAAGTGCCAATAATTGTTTTTGTGCGTCGTCAAAGGCAGTTCTAGTACCAAGTATAGCGCTGCGCGTTTGCTTCTGTGAGGCGTGGATTGCCCATACGTATATGCGAATGGATTTGTTGAGACGAATAACCCCACCCTGCGTAAAATCCAGTGCTTTCATCTAACATAAATGTGGTCCAAGCATTTCGCATCTGTGGAGTATCACCAGGTCTAGGTATTCACGTGGGCTACTTTAGTAGGTAGCCAATGACAATAACCGTCTTTACACGCAAGCCCTCCAAGCACTTCATCGCCGAACGTCATCTTATTCAATTTATAATTATATTTAGTCCATGTTGCCATTTTTCTAACTGGTGGTGGGGTAGCTCCGCGAGCACTCCACAACCCTGAGAAATATGCGGGAACTTTATCAAGATGCCCACCACTAACTAAGCCTTTAAGGTGGGAACTAACCCTAAACTGTTGGTTGGGGTGTATACTTTCTGTCTCCAGTCCGCGTCTTTTGGTACCCCAAATTACGTTACACAATCTTTCGAACGCCTTACGGTCGATGCGCTTGAAATGGGATCCCACCTGTCGTCTTGAGGTAGTGGAATACCTAGTTCTTTGAGAATCCTCTAATGGTGTAATACACGTGAAAGTTGTAGACACTTCGGGAGCATGACATTCTTGGATGTCAGATTGTCTGGATGCGAAACTCCACATCCGGCCGTTGCGCACCATACAGCAAAATTTAGTTGGTTCTGCCAGAAGTTCATATGGGAAAAAGGAAAAAATCCCATCTTAGTATTACATCTTGACTAGTAGTCTTTGGAACTACATATTTCTCAAACGTGTTAGGGAAATTGGTGGCAAAGCCACTGTCCGGTCTAACCGTTACGGTTGGGTTTACAAGGTGGTTAACAACGTCTTTTTGCGTGTATTTACCTCCGACCGCGTACTTTGTATTAGAATTAAAGCTAAATGCTTTGGTATCCATTGAAAGATATTATTATGTTTGCTACTATCACTAATGTTCAAAAAGGGAGTTGTGAACTTCAAAAATCAATCGACAACTGCTGCGGACAACGTCGGGTAGGCCTCAGATCAATCACGTTCACGGTTGGATGGAAAAACCTCAAAACGTACGAGTATATCAGAGCCGTAGATCCTTTAGATTTAGACGACCCTATTCATTCAACTGCCACATTAAGTCCTGGCCTTTGGGGTTTCGGAGATGTCCAAGCTTTAATAGCGGAGAAGATTCCTGGTTTAGCCGCTCTCGAAATCGAAAAAGCCACGGGGTTTGCGACATTGTACGTTTATAAAAAATAGATATCACCCCGGGGTTGGCCTCAATGTTAAGATTAAAACGTTCACCCCCTTACGACGAGGGTGAACGGTTTGTTGTGGGGTCGATCACGGGGATGACCCCAGTAAAACTTTGCCTTCAACAAAAACTTTTTTTCGGGGTGCAACCTGGATCGGGTGAACACATCGTACAACACGGTAGACGGCACTCCCAGCACATTACTGAAAACCGTGCCCGCCAGCGACTGTTTCTTTGGTGAGACTGTGACCTTAGACTTCCCACACCCAGAGATGAAAGTTTTGGAAACGGGACACATCGACGAATTTACGGTCTCTATTCTCGATGATCAAGCGAGAAAGTTGAAGAACGATTACCCGATTTCGGTCGTCCTAGAAATTTCAAATTAATTAATTTTAAGAAAATTATTTAGAATTAAACGCATGTTCGTAATATATATTATCAACATTATTGAAAATGAGTATATACGGACCAGGTAGTTCTTCCGATTGGGTGACAAATTCAAAGAATTTGGAACCGACAGAAGGGGGATTCATCCCGACAGAGGGCGACTTTTTAACTACCCAAAAAACAAAGGCCTTGATCAATAGAACTATATCGGTGGCCACGGACGGGATTCACAAGAGTCTACTATCACAACTTAGAGAATATGCCCTGGCTGTGAATACACAAAGTCGTGAAGAAACGCATACGGAACTAAACGAACTAGGTGAAAAAATAACCAAATTTCGAAAAGAGGCCCGGTTGGGGATTGATAAAGTCTGAGAAGACACCAGGCGGACCTTACGGAGCTTATGATGCGTTGCTCTTAAAGGACTCTCTCACCAAAGAAGCGACACTTACCGAACTAGACGGGAAAATAACAAAATTTCGAAAAGAGAGCAGGTCGGATATTGATATAGTCCGAGAAGACCGACAGGCGGCCCTTACGGAGGGTTATGATACGTTGCGCTTAGGGGACTCTCTCATCAGAGAAGCGGCACTTACCGAACTAGACAAAAAAATAACCAAATTTCGAAAAGAGGCCACGTCGGGTATTGAGAAAGCCAGAGAAGACCACCAGGCGGACCTTACGGAGGCTTATAGGGTGTTGTGCTTAGAGGACTCTCTCAGCAAAGAAGCGGCGGTTGTTGAACTAGACGGAAAAATAACCAAATTTCGAAAAGAGACCCGGTCGGGTATTGATAAAGTCCAAGAAGACTACCAGGTGAACCTTGCGGAGGCCATTGCGGAGGCTTATGATGCGTTGCGCTTAGAGGACTCTCTCAGCAAAGAAGTGACACTTACTGAACTAGACGGGAAAATAGCCGAATTTCTGAAAGAGACCAGGTCGGGGGTTGAGGGGGTCCGAGAAGACCACAAGGAGGCCATTGCGGAGGCTTATGGGGCGTTGCGCTCAGAGGACTCTCTCAACAGAGAAGCGGCACTTACTGAACTAGACGAAAAAATAACCAAATTTCGAAAAGAGGCCCGGTTAGGGGTTGAGGGGGTCCGAACGGGTATTGAGAAAGCCCGAGAAGACCACCAGGCGGACCTTACGGAGGCTTATAGGGTGTTGTTGCGCTCAGAGGACTCTCTCAGAGAAGCGGCGGTTGCTGAACTAGACGGAAAAATAAACCGAATTTTCAAAAAGAGGCCGGGGTCGGGTGTTGAGAAAGCCCGAGAAGACCACCAGGCAGGACCTTGCGGAAGGCTTATGATGCGTTGCGCTCAGAGGACTCTCATCAGAGAAGCGGCGGTTGCTGAACTAGACGGGAAAAACTAACCGAATTTCAAAAAGACGGGCCCGGTCGGGTGGTTGTTGAGGAAAGTCCCTACTAAAAGGCCACCAGGCGACCATTACGGTAGGCTTTTGATGATGCGTTGCGCTTAGAGGACTCTCTCAGTAGAGAAGCGGCACTTACCGAACTAGACGGAAAGATAACCGAAGTTTCCGATAAACTGAAACATGATCGTATAGCCGCGACCAAAGCTCTTGAGGGGAGGCCGCACCCCCCCCCCCCCCCCCCCCCCTCGTAGGCCTCTTTTAAATATTCGTACTGAGGCATATAACGCAAACAGTGCGCTTGCCGGAATAGTGCGAACAATGAAAACGCTAAAACGTGCCATAACAGTTTGGGCTGAGAAGCGGGGCCCATTGGTTAGGGGCACTATGAATATTCGTTCGGTGCCAAAGCGAGTAATAAATGTGGGGGATACACTATGACAGCCGCAGGTGAAGTTATCCAAATGACGGTCTGCTTGGTTAATGGTAGTGGTAAACCTGTGGGCGCGGTCGTGATAAATATTGTAGTAGATGGGGAAGAACGGGGGTTGGAGTCACTAAAATCTCTGGAGATAGTTCGACGGTGGTTTCGTTCTCCGGTTATGATCGAATTAGACTTTCCAAAGAAGGTAGTGTTATTAACTTTGTTACGAAAATCGGTGACCCAGAGAATTCTTCCACTATTGTCTCATTGTTAATTGAACATTTTATTTTGTAAATACTAATATATTGAAAATCATGAACGAATCAACGCTTCCAATTGTCAATACCACTCCATCAACACTGTGTACACCTTGACGAAAGAAGTTCAGATTTTTAGGTTGAATAATATCGTCGCTATGCAGGATATTTTAGTTAGAGAATATACAAATAGAAAAAAGAAACGCTAAACAATATAGACGCGCGGTGAACATGGCTGAAGCATCTAGCGCGGCTCTAGCGAGTGTTTCTGTGTTGTGTGGGGCGGGGACAGCTGCAACTATATCCACCATTATAAACGGTTCCTGTAGCGGGGATTTATGTGCGGTGTCGGCCGTTCTGGGTTGTTGTGTATGGTAATTAGGGCGTCGGGTGGAAAACTCGAGAACAAATGTAGAAAACATGATAGAATATCTGTTCTCCGCCAGGTCGAAGAAAAAATACCATCGACGTTATGGTGTCCAAAGCGTTGGCCGATAAGAAAATATCAAATTTAGAGTTTGAATCCGTGTGGAAGAATGGGAAATAAGATATGATTAAAAAATGATAAAGAATCAAGGCGCGCGCCACCATGCCCAAAATTGAGTGTACTGATTGGGATAAATTTAGGGAAAAACTTGGAGATAAAGTCGGAAGAAATGTTACAGCACCATTGTGATATTTTATAAAATAATGAAGTTATAATTAATTTAAAGAAAATTATAAAATTAATTATATTGGTGCAGTAAACAATTTATTAATTAATTTTAGGAAAATTTTTAACAATTTAAAAAGAAAAAAAAGAAAAAAGTTTTAGGTTCCACCGAGGCTCGAAAATTCGCGCCAGCAAAATCCCCTTCTGGGTCCACCCCGCTAAGCCTTCGCTTAAATTTCTTCTATTTTTTTTATTTTTTCGGCTTAGCGAGGTGTGTTACACTCACATCTCCTACACCCCATCATTGGACCGATACCGCGGACCCCACCTCATCGTTACCTCCATCCGCTATAATGTGCAGAGCGGCCAGAGTGAAGTACATGTGGCGAAACTTATCTCACTGTTGAGATATTAATGCCGGCGTCCCGACACCGATCTGTGTTTATTTCTCGTATATAAACTTAACTTTGCTGGTGAAATAAAAAAAAAATGTTATTTATTATTATTAATTATTTTATTATATTAATTAATATGTTTTCTATATAATAGGGGGTGTTCAGCTTTAAATTATAAATAAATTATTAAAATTAATTAAATAACGAACCATCCCGGAAATTCGTGAACTATAAACCCTCACTAAGTGTTTATAAACTGTGTACACCACCTGTGTAAATCGATAGCCCGTTTACATTACCATCGATAAGGCTATAAATAGCCGTGTGTGTAATATATATTACAGTGTGTTTATTTTCCATCTCGGAAGACGTAATCGTGTAAACCTCTCTATAAATGGACACTTAATATACGTGTAAGGTGGGACACCTAATTTACATTTTCATAACGCGTGTAATTGGAACATTGTCGTCTGGTTGGTGCTGTGATTACAACATAAATTTATAAGCGATATCGTAGAAATGTACATTCGTAAACGAATCGTTGGGTTTTAAATTTTTTATATATACGCCTTAGTTTCATATCCGATACGCATTATCCGTCTTAATGTTTGTATTTGCCTCTTGTATAGTTGACATAATTGCCGGTATAATATTGTAAATGTAACGTTTTTATCGGAGCGTAATAAATTACGCTGATATTTCATGTATTCTATATCGCCTAGTGTTCTCATTTTATAGAATTTATATACAGGATTATAACCCCCGTAAGCTTCGTAAACTTCTTCAAGACAGTCATTAATTTCAATTCAAATTGTATTGTATTATCCATTTTCTCTAATAATATTGGTACTCGTTTTTTCTGTTCAATTGGACGTGAAAAAAAAACATGATGTATTTATGACACCAATATATACTTTCAAAAGTCAATTACCAATATAATTGGGACTCCCTCTTTTCAAAATTATTTTCTCCAAAAATTCATAAATTTGCTGTCGGGAGACAATTTTCCTCGTTAACCAATTTTTGATTTTTCGGGGGTGGTGGAGGTATTATAGAGGGTTATAAATGATATCACGGTAGGTGGTATCATTTTGACACCCTTACTACTACTTGACATGTAAGAAATTATACTGTATATGCTTTAGATCCAGAAATGATTTCATCCATGATTTGATTGGATAAAATTTAGAGGATTTGATTGGATAAGAATTCTCTCCCTCTCATTGGATGAATTTCAATCCATTTTTACAGTCATGCTTGTGCAAACAAGCTTTGTTCAACAAACGTGTTTGCAGCACGCTTTCTGATTGGCCGAAAATCTGAAAATTGACAAAACTACCGAAAGTAGGTAAATCCATTTGTTGAGTATAAAAGCATGTGTTTTTAGCACATACTTCACATGTTTTATCGAACACTCAAAGGAATGGATACTGATCGGAGCCAGAATGATGGCAAGACGGATCTCAGAATTGATTGAAGTAGTTGGGGCGATGAAGGAAGATATAGAAGCGCTGCAAGTGGTTACGGCTGACATGATTGATAAAATAACTGAACAACCAAAACCTGTTTGCGAATAATTTGAAACGGACGACCAAAAGAGTTTTACTACAGAAACAAAACCTGATACTACGGGTATTGTCAGAGTCAAAACTCGAGAATCAACCAACAAGTGGAGTACGTCGTATTGTACTGAATATTAGTTTGTACATGTGTACACTCTAAACAAAACGGCCCTTTTCAGGGCCACCATACATTATTACGAAAAAATTACTTTACAATTTATATCCTAATAACTTTATATATATATTTACCGTAGGTTGTTAAACACAACACACATTTCGAAGCATGTAACATACGGTTTTGGATCCTGCTCCAGACAAAAAACTCGTGAATCAACCAACAAAATAACAACACATTTACACTGAATATTAGTTTTTACATGTGTATGCTCTAAACAAAACAGCCCTTTCCAAGTCCCTTGGAAGATATTCCATTTGTTGTTCAATAAAATAGAGTTAGTAGTAATGGATGCCACTATAGCACGTTTTTTTAACATGTGTATTTTACATAGACGGATGTTACCCTTGCACCGGTTGGTTGTCTATGTTGGGGGTGGAAACTTCTTGTATTACGCTATAGTGGGTAAAACCCGTGCTACAGTGGCACCCCTGAACCATTTTGGTGGAGATTCGTGAATTTTATCAGGGGTGGAAACTTCTTGTATTACGCTATAGTGGTGGCACCCTGAAACATTTATAGTGGGTAAAAACCGTGCCACAGTGGCACCCTGAGCCATTTTGATGGAGATTCGTGAATTTCATCCGGGGTGGAAATTTCTTGGTATTTACGTTGTTTAGTTGTATTACGTTGTAGTGGGTAAAAACCGTGCCATAGTGTCACCCCTGAATCATTTTGATGGATATTCGTGAATTTTATCCGAGTGGGTGTACTGTTTCCCTATATAATTTGCACATATTTTTGACAATTCCAATATTATCAAATACATATGAAAATGTCCTATTTCATCCAATTCAAGTTGATGAAAATAAATATTGATTGTAAATCAACATTTATTTTCAATTTATGGTAAAATTGAATACAAGATATGTACAGATTTAACAATATTTTATTGAACAACAACATATTTACAACATGAAATTATAGACCAGATATGATATTCATATTTGATCTTTACCAACGTACATACAATATTATGTTAACATATTTACAGCATGAAGTAATTTTGGAAAATGCAAAGACATGGCATGATGATACTGTTGTGGTTTACAACATTGACACCCGACAGATGTTGAACTTTTCTGTGGTCCTTCATATAGTGTTCCAAAGTGATGTTTGAACCATATCGTTATAGTCTTATCATTCTTGAAGTAATCTGATGAAACGAATGTTTGTTGAATACAGCGACGCAAAGTATTTCCTCTTGCAATTGCATCCAACACAAACACACAGTATTTTCCACATGTTGTACTGAATTCACTTTGTAGTCTTTGTTTGTTAAATGTCCATTTCGTGGAATTGTTTGTCAAGAAAGACAATATTTCTTCATGTAGTGGTGGTAGTCTATAGTAATCAAAGTAGATGGCTTCATTCTTCTGGTCGAATACAATGGTTATCCAATGGTCTCCAAGTTGATCAGAATTATCAGTGTTAATTATGTATGCCCTGACGTCTGATGGTCTGTGGTTTGGTAGCTTGTCCTGTTGGGCATACTATTCCGTTTAGTCTGTTCAGCCATATTTCTTGATCCAGTATATGTTGTAATTCGATGGTTTCCATCTTTGGATGTTGTTTCCACCAATACGTTACTTTTATGATTGGTTTTGTTCATAATTGTCCAATATTAATAGTCTGTGATCACTTCACGAATACTATTTATTTCAATCTGGTTATCAAACTCTGAGAGCACTATCACATTGACAACTTATTCAAGTGCTTTGGCAAACTGAAGCTCAAGTCGTAGATTTCTGGTTCTCATAGGATGTAGGTGTCCATCTTCGCTGTCGTGGTCAGGTGTCAAGTCATAACCCCACAAACAATATCCATTTACATATTCATCTTTAGTAATATCAAATGATTTGTTTTGAACTAATGAAGACAAAGCTTGATACAAAGACTTGTATGATTTAAGATATAATTTATGTTCAAAATTCGGTTCAAATGGACGGTTGTAAATACCATGACCATTGCAACTTACATCAATTTTCGATAGATTAACATGATGAAAATTGAATGCATTTTTTGCGTATTCCCCATTGAAACTTGCATTATCAACCATACCAATGAATATCCGTTTTGGTAATTGACCCTGAAAGATATGATCTTCTAATTTTGAGCGCAATACAGATGCAATTGTGAATGTTTTGACTTCTATTCTACGTATAGGAATTTTCATATTCTTTTGAGCTATGAGTCTGTTCATGTCATTTGACACAACATGTAATAGCTCAACAGTTCTTACATTGAAACTAACATTTTCAAAATCTATTTTTGCATCTGGTGCGTCAGTACCGCCTAGTAATCAAAACTTTGGAGATACTCTATTGAGTCTTATTCTAATTTCAATTCCATTTGGTAAATATTTGTCTTGTAAAAATAAATCTAAATGCAATCGTCCTTGAAGTTCAATTACTTTACTCCCACAAATAAATGAATTCCTATTGTTAAGACCTACATTTTCACCTCCAACGTTAACAGCCTCATATTTACCGGCTGTATCTTTCACCCACATTTCGCTAGCAGCTAATTGTCTTGATTTGCATTCCACGTTATACGACAAAAGATTTTCTAAATATGCCCGAAAAGGATATGTATCAGAATTATTTGTTAGCAGTTTATTGTTTAGATATAAATCAATGTTACTGAAGATACTATGAAATAAATTGTTAACTGGAGCAATATTATCATCGGCGTCTAATACAGTATTATCAAAATTTAAAATTTTCAGTTTCAAATACATGTAAGATTGTGATAACATTACGCAAACACGTCTTATTTGGAATTAATAAATCACTGAACTACTTTCGGCAAGGAAGATAATCAATATCACGCGAACTATTTTCATACGAGCCAAGCGGATTGTTCTGTTTATGATTAGTATATATAGTTTTAAGCTATCTCCTGTGATATATAATGATACATTACTTTGCTATGTTATGGGTACTAATACATGTTGTTTCAATAGCGTATCTCTGTAACAGTATCATTGTAGATGGAATTGCAAATAATTTAATAATTATTACGTTCAAATGGTTGCGTAATACTGATAGCACTTCTGTATAACTGTGATTGTCGTAAATGGCGCAATAGTCGTGAGGTTAAGGTCGCCGACTTTAATGATTTAATTACCGATTCCCGAAAGGGTCGGGGGTTTGTGATTTTAATATTTTTCACAATTTTATGATCTTAATAAAAAATACCTATAAATTGATAGAAACTTACCAACAATGAAAGTGTCTGTCTTTAAGTAATATATACACAGACAGTTTGTTACTGTTTTTTTAAGTTTGAGGTACTGTCTATACCATATAATGTTTTACTGTCCCAAAATCTATTTTTGTGGCTGTCACAATTAATTAATTTTCGGACAGCAAAACATTTTTTTATGAATTTGAAATAATTATTGACTTCCATCTGCTCACAACACTGTTCGAACTGCGCCTGTGGCTACCACGACCAGAATTCACTGGCCGCAAACACAGTAGCCATCGGCTCTATTTATTAAATTATTATATTTTATTTGTATTCGCGTGAACGCTGCATTTTGTGTCAACACCATTTACAGAAAATATTGGTGATTTTCTAAAAACGAATATCGGAGAAATGCGGCTATATATTTTGTCAATTTTCAAACGCCATTTACGGAAAACAAATTACTGATTTTTTAAAACAATATCGGCACAACTAAATACGGTGATAGAATTTTTGTTAACTTTTCAACATATTTACGGAAAATATTACTGATTTTCTAAAAACAATATCGGCGAAGGTGTACTGAACTACTCTTTATTTTAAATAACCAGCCGTCTAATAGATCTGTGTATAATCGAGAGTATATCGTTAATTGTCATGTTGTCTCCGACAGTGAGGTGTTGCGGCACACATCAAAAACACGACGTCAATTTCAATTTAAAAAACATTGCCTAAGGGTCACAGCTGTGTGGTGTCATCAGATCAACACCTCGTCACACACAACTACGCATTATCGATTTTTTTCCCCACACAAGCGACGTGTATTTACAACCTAGATCTGTGTAATGTGTCGGGTGTAGCCAAAGACCATACATAAATTCGTAATTAGTCACAGATAATATAATCGATTTCCTTAAATTACGTCCGCAAGTTGACAGATATTTCAGAGCAGACGTCATCGTAATTTGCCGTTATTTATTTCCAAAATTAGCCATATATTCTGTAAATGGCGTTGAAAGTTGACAATAAATTAAGACCAGATCAGTACGTTAAATCGCTATCGACGACAACTGACGATCCGATGAGAGAGTAATACCGTTTACGCGTATCCAATGTTAAATATACATCGTTATTTTGTATGGCTTTCGTAGTTTTTACCGAGAAATTCAAACCGTTTCCAATTATTGGGGAAAATTATATTCATGATTAGCACACCGTTTCACTAAGCAGTGGCTACTCTGGGAATGGGATCACACGGTCTATTGTTTACACTGGATTTATGGCGGCCCCCATGAGGTTCGGTAAAACTTATTTTTTAATTTTTAAATAATACGACTGTGGTTTCTTCCTTTTTAGTGATGACCATGTTCCAGCCGTTAACACTTATTTAGCAGCATTATTTATGTAGTTAGTCTGAACATTCTGCAGAGAAATTCGAATAGGACGGAATCGAGCGTTGTTTAAACTTAGTCCTGTTCATATGCACATGTCAAAATATGAACTGAAATGGCGCTTTGTGTGACAGAAATCCGTACGCGGACGATTAAAAAAAATATTTTGTTACAAATATCACAAATAGCGAAACAGCGGTAGCATCTACTGTTTTAATAATATGCATACATATTGTAATTAATGTTTAATAGTGATAAACTTATGAATAATATACGATACTATGGTTTATACTCCAGCACTATGTTTTAAGGCTGTGTGATTTGCCTCAATATAAGCTGGATTAATTAATACTTATATTCATGCGCTTCATGAGAACATCAATACATTTAAAATATACAAATATTACTTAAAGGGGTATCGATATGATACATTTTAATAATATAAATATTGAAAATACACATTACAATCGCTTACAACATAAGTTATTGATCGAAAATAGTCACTGCATCGTGACCTATTTGACCGCATTACCTATTGCGCGGGTACCTCATCATAACCCTGATTACATAGGTAACTGGGGGTATAGTGAGGTATGCTCGCTAATACAATGTTTGAGTAATGTCTGTCCGTTTATCTGTTTGTGGTGGAATTACAAATTCTATGGGAGCATTATTGTTGAGAGAAGAAATCGGAAAATGTTCAATCCACTGACTTTCTTGCATAGCAGTCATGGTTGGGGGTACTGATTGTATATCAAACTCACTCTTACTACATTCGCAAGAACCGTTTTGCATCATTTTTATTTTAATCAAAAATATCTAAATTTCTGGTTGATATATTTCTCCTTTTTTTTTACCAAGATCTTTTTGATTTGTTTGTATACCTAATTTTTCCAAAAACGATTTTCCTATTGAATTCATTGCTTGTTTACCTCTTGAAATAATTACATCCTTTGGATTTTCATGTTGAAGAAAAATATTTTGAGCTAAACCCATTCCTTGTTTTATTCCTTCATTTTTTAAATAATTTATTCCCGTTTTTATTATTGGTTTTATAAATGGTGAAACGGTTCTAATTGCAGATTTGAACAAGGTTCCTAATCCACCCCCATACTGACGTGTAACTCCTCGATATATAGGATGTATTTTCAATGTATTTTTCTTTTCCTAAAATGTAACTTTACCATAGACTTTCCAAGAACAAAATGAACAGGATTACCCGAATCTCCTCTTGCATTGATATGAATTGTATCAAATTTCCGAAATTTTGATACAGGCATAAATGTAAGTTTTAAAAAATTTCATGTGGTTAATATGTTGACTACCAATATAATTTTCAATTGAATTTGATGTTTTGAATGGTACAACTCTTAAAACCGGAGCTTGAATATGTTCTACAATCGAATATTCAACAATATCAGAGTAAACAAACAAATGATTAAACTCCTCATTTAAATTTGACAAATGTGGAAAAAAATCATTTGCATCATTGTTTGAAAAAAATGTATTGTTTAATAGCTTTGGATTACCACCTAACTTTAAAAAACAATGTACCATTAAAATTAATTCCTGTTTTTATAATTTTCTGAAAATCAAATTGTTGACGTTTCATACCATGAGAATATGAAACGTGTATCGCTTGCTTGTTTTTTTGTCTAAAAATATCGCTAAAAGTATCTTGAATGAGATTATCAATTGTTTCCAATACATGAGCTATTGATGAATATGACCCAGGTTGAAAAGTAAATTTGATAGCCCATTTAATCAGAGTACCATCGTCACCAAATCCTATCTCAAATATACGAAAAAACATTTTCTTTTATTTCTAAAACATTCGAGTAGAAAGTTAAATCTTTTGTTATAATATTAAATTCTGTTTCGTCGTTGGTAATATTTAAAAACTGTGACGGAATAATTAATTCTGCTAAGGTCATTTCCCAGTTTTCATTATCGATACGAACTGGTTGAGGTAATTTAACTTTGAAACAACATTGTGTATTTGATGGATACATATCCATAGAACTATCACTCAGTAATGTTGCGTAAAATGAATTCATTTTTTACCGTCTGTAAAATCGAAAGCTGTCTGTGGTTGTTTAACGGATTTTAAGCCGGGGCTTGGTAAAATATATCCTTGAGAACTACTTAGAAGAATAAACCACAGTTCGTGATCACCATTTTGTAAACTCAAGTGAATAATGGATGTTATAACAAACGTCTATATAACAACAATTTGAGAAATATAAGTAACTTGATTTTTTGGTACTCGATTACCAATGAAAAATCACGTTTTTCATGTGTTACTTTTGTTACCGTCTTCCAACGTATCCAGTTTTAAACTATGTTTGCTTTTGGAATCCAACTGTCAAACTTTGTTGGATATCCTGACCAATGTACCTTTATTTCTTTAATTGTTGTATTACCTATTCGTCTTGTTCTATGGTCAAGTACTGATTCAATTTCATATATTTCATTATCTTTTATACATTGAATTTCCTTTCTATAAAATGTCCCCATTATTTTTTCACCATCAAGATCTTCAATTTTATAAATTGTTGGTAAACTTTTATTAATATGAAATATTTAGAATAATTATTTCGTCCAGTTTGATAGATAACCCTTTTGAAATGTACGTTTTGTTTTATTAATACGAACTAAATAAATACAATACAAGTTGTCTGAGATGTTTACGCTTCGGATACCATCTATATTTCTGAGCAGCTGTAAGAATGACATTGCCTTTTAAGAGATTGCGACAACATTCACAAATACACTTAATTATATGATCTGGTGCATTTTTTATTAATTTTTCACGATGCATTTTAGGTTCATTAGCTATAGCCAAAAGCATAGCACCATGTTTTTGAATTAATGGTTTATTTTTACTCATCCTTTTGACCTTACCCATCTTTATACTAACAATGCTTTATATTGAATTATTCAAAACTAATTAATAATTGTATTTTATACGGCTAAGTACTTTTTTAAACGCAAAATCTTTGTTTGACAACTCCTTTAGCCGTAGGAGATCTCAAATGGGTTCTCAACGGCGAAAACCTAGCTACTGGATGTTCATCCAATTCATTAAATTCCTTAAGCAGATGTTCATGTTCGTTTGTTGCTTTATTAACAAGTCTAAACCAATTTTCAATTTCAGGATTATAATTATACTTACTTTTTTTTTTTTTTTTTGGAGGCTGTCGCTCAAATGAGCCGGAATTACTGGGAAAAGATGTATTGTTTAATAATAAGTGTGGGATTGCTAGAAGTTGGTGTGAATGGTAATTGTGGAGATCTTGACGAAATGAGTTTTTTCAGCAGATGATGGTGTATGAACCAATGATATAGATCTATACGAATTATCAGGACTCTGATTTATAGATATACTTGACCTTTGAGAAAATCTTGAAGATTCGTTTTCTTTTTTCAGTTGTTTTCTTTTGAGATTTTTTCCTTCGTGTTTTCTTTTGTTTTTTCAGTTGGTTTTCTATTTTTCACGTTTGCTGTACCTTCCCATCGAAGTAAACTTCTAATAATTACACCACCTAAAAATCCTCCACAACCAGGTTTTAATATTATTTTTTTCTTTGTATCATCATCAATTGTAGGATCCGCTAATTGTTCAACATCTTTTTTAATTTTTTCCATGAAACTCAATGTTTGTTTTGGTAATTTCATTTTATTTTCAACTATATTTTGGGCAGCTGATGAAAACCATTTCAATATCTCTTTTAATCCAGATTTCAATATTATTTCTCTTGTACCTTTATGTTGTTCATCACTCAAATTTCTTAAAGCGTGAATAATACTTCCTGATGTGCACGGGAAAGCCATGTTAACACCTTGGTATCAAGTATAATACTGATATCTATATTACTATATTGGAGAATAAATAATAGGTCCTCTAGCATCTTTATCTGTAATCCATCGATGAAAAATGTCGCTTCTTAAGCGAATTTGTTTTTAGTTCGAGACTGAAAATCAATTAACAAATAACCATGTTCCTGAGAAGTAGCATCAATGTAGGCTGAACTTACGTGTGGACTTTGCATTTGACGTGATAATGTTTTAATTTGTAAGCCATCACGTTCATTTCTAAATAAAATCATGTATCGAGAATTAAGACTTATAGTTCTACTCGATTTAGTTTGCTGAAACATATTTTGTGTAATATATATTACACTTGAATTTCTATGATGACCTTTTAACCACAATTTTATTTTTTCTTCATCTTTTTCTCCTAACATATCATCAAATACTACAAGATGTGGAATTGATGTACCGGATACAATTTCATTTTCATCATCGGGGATACCTTCAATAAATTTAAGGAAATTGAAATTTTCTTGCATAATAGTATAGCTGTGTTGCCATTCTTTGTAACACCATATTACTTTTTCGGGTACAATATTAAATAAATCTTTGCGATAATCAATAATCTTTTGAACAATTTCAGTTTTTCCACATCCACTTGGGCCTGGCCTGCTATGCAAATGTTACTTGGATGTTGAAATAACAAAGACAATAGGTCTTCGTAAAGAAACACTTACATTTTATTATTCCTATCAATTATAAAATGATAAATAACAAACAAGAAAATACGTTTCATTTTGTATTCATTTAACAAGACATATATAGTAATACATAGTAATTCAATCAAATCTAATCTGGCGTTTACGTTTACGATTGTTCACTGGTTTCTCAGGGTTCTTAACATCCACGGTCTTTGAACTGGGGTTCTGGTCACAATCACAAGCCCAATGTGATTTCGATTTACAGATGAAACATCCAGCATACATAACATTTCTTGGAAGTTTCATATGGCCTTCTTCTTTGTAATAAGATATGAATTTTCCAACATACATGTCTTTGGTGATACTAGGCAAATCCAAAAAATTGAACTTCGTGAGAATATGGATTCACAAACACACCCAGGTTCTTTCCTTGTATCTTTTGACTGCATTTATTAGCCCAATGTTCCGTTGATTGACAGATGTAAACTTCTGTTAGGTTATATTTCGTCACCTCCCTATTTCTCATCGATGCTGATTTTGTAACCTCTTATCTGTAGAAATCAGGTAATCAGAATCGCCCGAATAGTTGTAAGATTTAAACGATCCAACAAAGTTTCCAATATGTTTTATCGGATAGGTTTTCGGTATGTTGCTGAATTCAACTTCGTGAGTAAACGGATTTACATATAAATTCATATCACATCCTTTGTGCCAATATTTCAGACTCTAGAAATAGTAGTATATAGGGAGTTAAAATGATACAACCAACCTGCATAGTGCCCCTACGCTCCATCTACGGTCACACACCCCTCGAATTTGTGTATGGATTGAATAAACAAAAAATGAGGACCACCTATAGAATAAGAGTGTAAGAAGAATGTTTTTGGTCCAGCCCATTTCGTCAGAGCCAAGTTAGACAACTGTGTACTTTCTAAAGCGGGTCGTCCTTGTCAGAGTTGTCTCTCTTATACCATACAGTCATTTGGTCAGAGCCAAGTTAGACAACTGTGTACTTCTAAAGCGGGTCGTCCTTGTCAGAGTTTTATCTCTTATACGATACAGTCTATTTGGTCAGAGCCAATTAATTAATTAATAAGAAAAAAATAATATTTGCTAACATATAGGAAGCATGAAAATATAAATTAATAATTTAAAACTGAACACCACTATTATTATATAGAAAACATAATAATTACTTAATTAATTAATAATTTCAAACTGAACACCCCCTATTATTATAGAAAACATAACAATTAATTAATTATTTAATTCATAATTAAAAAAAAAAGTATATTTGCTAACATATAGGAAGTACGAAAATATTTATTCAGAAACTTTCAAATCCATAGATGCTAAATGTGGAATTGTTCGTTTGTTTCAATGCAGCCAATGTGTAGTAATCGTCGTTTGAAGTCGTGCCGTTTCGTCCAAAAATGCAGGAATCGTTCGCTACCTGAGGCCGAGCGATTTGTCACTAAACTTTGCGATTTCGATGCATAAAAAGTACAACAGCTACGCTTTGTTTCCTTTCACTTTCAGAAACACTGGATACCGTAGATGCTATTCTCGAATTATTTGTTCGTTTCCGTACGGCCAATGCGCAGCACAATCCCATTGAAATAGTGACGTTTTCACCCGCGACGGCAAGCAGAAAGCAGTACGGTCCGATTTTCGCCGAACTTCGCGACTTCATAGCTCGAACTGGGTAATAGCTAGAATTAAGGCTTTTGCACATTCGGAAACCTTGGAGTCCATAGACGCTAATCGTGGAATTATTCGTTCGCTTACGTTAAGCCAATCTGCAGTAATCACCATTTGAATAAGTAGTGTCTCAGCGCACAAATGCAAGCAGTACGGTCCGATCTACCCCGAAATTCGCGACTTCATAGCTCGAACTCGGTAATAGCCGGAATTAAAGTCTTTGCACATTCAGAAACTTTAGAATTCATAGACGCTAAATGTGGAATTGTTCGTTTGTTTCAATGCAGCCAATGTGTAGTAATCTTCGTTTGAAGTCGTGCCGTTTCGTCCAAAAATGCAGGAATCGTTCGCTACCTGAGGCCGAGCGATTTTTCTCTAAACTTTGCGATTTCGTAGCACGAAAAGTACAACAGCTACGCTTTGTTTCTTTTCACTTTCAGAAACACTGGATACCGTAGATGCTAATTCGCGAATTGTTTGTTCCTTTCCATGCGGCTAATGTACAGCACAGTCCCATTGAAATAGTGACGTTTTCACCAGCGACGGCAAGCAGAAAGCAGTACGGTCCGATTTTCCCCGAAATTCGCGACTTCATAGCTCGAACTGGGTAATAGCCAGAATTAAAGTATTTGCACATTCGAAAACCTTGCTGTCGGTAGATGCTAATTGTGGAATTGTTCGTTCGCTTCCGTTAAGCCAATCTGTAGTAATTGACATTTGAATAAGTAGCGTCTTCGCACACAAATGCAAGCAGTACGGTCCGACTTACCCCGAAATTCGCGACTTCATAACTCGAACTGGGTAATAGCCAGAATTGAAGTATTTACACATTCAGAAACTTTCAAATCCATAGATGCTAAATCTGGAATTGGTCGTTTGTTTCAATACAGCAAATGTGTAGTAATCGTCGTTTGAAATTGTGCCGTTTCGTCCAAAAATGCAGGAATCGTTCGCTACCAGAGGCCGAGCGATTTTTCTCTAAAATTTGCGATTTTGTAGCACGAAAAGTACAACAGCTACGCTTTGTCTCTTTTCACTTTCAGAAAAACTGGACACCGTAGTTGCTAATTCTCGAATTGTTTGTTCGTTTCCTTACGGCCAATGTGCATCACTCTCCCATTAAAATAGTGACGTTTTCACCCGCGACGGCAAGCAGAAAGCAGTACGGTCCGATTTCCGCCGAATTTCGGGACTTCATAGCTCGAACTAGGTAATAGCAAAATTAAAGTCGTTGCAAGTTCTGAAACATTGGAGTCCGCAGATTATAATTGTATAATTGTTCGTTCGCTTCCGTTAAGCCAATCTGTAGTAATCGGCGTTTAAATAAGCAGCGTCTTCGCGCACAAATGCAAGCAGTACGGTCCGATTTACGCCGGAATTGGCGACTTCATAGCTCCAACTGGGTAATAGCCAGAATAAAAATCTTCCCACTTTCCGAAACTTTCGAATCCATAGATGCTAAATGTGGAATTTTTCTTTTGTTTCAATGCAGCCAGTGTGTAGTAATCATCTTTTGACGTCGTGCCGTTTCGTCCAAAAATGCAGGAATCGTTCGCTACCTGAAGTGAAGCGATTTTTCTCTAAAATTTGCGATATCTTAGCACGAAAAGTACAACAGCTACGCCTTGATTCTTTTCACTTTCAGACACACTGGATACCGTAGATGCTAATTATCGAATTGTTTGTTCGTTTCCGTATGGCCATTGAAATAGTGACGTTTTCACCCGCGACGGCAAGCAGAAAGCAGTACGGTCCGATTTACCCCGAATTTCGTGACTTCATAGCTTCAACTGGGTGGAATTGGTCGTTTGTTTCAATGCAGCCAATGTGTAGTAATCGTCGTTTGAAGTCGTGCCCTTTCGTCCTAAAATGCAGGAATCGTTCGCTATCTGAGGCCGAGCGATTTTTCTCTAAATTTTGCGATTTCATAGCACGAAAAGTACAACAGCTACGCTTTGTTTCTTTTCAATTTCACAAACACTGGATACCGTAGATGCTAATTCTCGAATTGTTTGTTGGTTTCCGTACGGCCAATGTGCGGCAATCTTCCATTGAAATAGTGACGTTTTCACCAGCGGCGGCAAGCAGAAAGCAGTACGGTCCGATTTACCCCGATGCTAATTGTGGAATTGTTCATTCGCTTCCGTTAAGCCAATCTGTAGTAATCACCCATTCGAATGAGTAGCGTCTTCGCAAACGAATGCAAGCAGTACGGTCCGATTTACCCCGAAATTTGCGACTCCATAGCTCGAACTGGGTAATAGCCAGAATTAAAATCTTTGCAAATTCAGAAACAAATTCAGAGTCCGTAGATGCTAAATATGGACTGTTCGTTCGTTTCAATGCAGCCAATGTGTAGTAATCGTCGTTTGAACTCGTGCCATTTCGTGCAAAAATGCCGGAATCGTTCGCTACCTGAGGCGAAGTGATTTTTCTCCAAATTTTGAGATTTCGTAGCACGAAAAGTATAACAGCTACGCTTTGTTTCTTTCCACTTTCAGAAACACTTGACACCGTAGATGCTAATTCTCGAATTGTTTGTTCGTGTCCGTACGGCCAATGTGCAGTACTCTCCCAGTGAAATAGTGACGTTTTCACCAGCGGCGGCAAGCAGAAAGCAGTACGGTCCGATTTACCCCGAAATTCGCGACTTCATAGCTCGAACTGGGTAATAGCCAGAATTAAAGTTTTTGCACACTCGGAAACCTTGGCGTCCGTAGATGCTAATTGTGGAATTGTTCGTTCGCTTCCGTTAAGCCAATCTGTAGTAATCGCCCATTCGAATGAGTAGCGTCTTCGCGCACGAATGCAAGCAGTACGGTCCGATTTACCCCGAAATTTGCGACTCCATAGCTCGAACTGGGTAATAGCCAGAATTAAAGTCATTGCACATTCGGAAACCTCGGAGTCCGTAGATGCTAAATGTGGAATTGTTCGTTCGTTTCAATGCAGCCAATGTGTAGTAATCGTCATTTGAACTCGTGCCATTTCGTCCAAAAATGCCGGAATCGTTCGCTATCTGAGGCGAAGTGATTTTTCTCCAAACTTTGAGATTTCGTAGCACGAAAAGTATAACAGCTACGCTTTGTTTCTTTTCACTTTCAGAAACACTTGACACCGTAGATGCTAATTCTCGAATTGTTTGTTCGTGTCCGTACGGCCAATGTGCAGTACTCTCCCAGTGAAATAGAGACATTTTCACCCGCGGCGTCAAGCAGAAAGCAGTACGGTCCGATTTACTGTGAACTTCGCGACTTTACAGCTCGAACTGGGTAATAGCCTGAATTAAACTTTGCACATTCGGAAACCTTATCGTCCGTAGATGCTAATTGTGGAATTGTTCGTTCGTTTCCGTTAAGCCAATCTGCAGTAATCGCCATTTGAATAAGTAGCGTCTTCGCGCACAAATGCAAGCAGTACGGTCCGGTCCGATTTACCCCGAACTTCGCGACTTCATAGCTCGAACTGGTTATTAGCCATTAAAGTCTTTGCAGATTCGGATGCCAGAATTAAAGTGATTCGGAAACCTTAGTGTGAAAAAAGCTAATTGTGGAATTGTTCGTTCGCTTACGTTAAGCCAATCTGTAGTAATCGCCATTTGAATAAGTAGCGTCTTCGCGCACAAATGCAAGCAGTATGGTCCGATTTACCCCGAAATTCGCGACTTCATAGCTCGAAATGGGTAATAGCCAGAATTAAAGTCTTTGCACATTCAAAAACTTTCGAATCCATAAATGCTAAATGTGGAATTGTTCGTTTGTTTCAATGCAGCCAATGTGTAGTAATCGTCGTTTGAAATTGTGCCATTTCGTGCAAAAATGCCGGAATCGTTCGCTACCTGAGGCGAAGTGATTTTTCTCCAAACTTTGAGATTTCGTAGCACGAAAAGTATAACAGCTACGCTTTCAGAAACACTGGATACCGTAGATGCTAATTGTCGAATTGTTTATTCGTTTCTGTACGGCCAATGAGCAGCACTCTCCCATTGAAATAGTTATGTTTTCACCCGCGACTGCAAGCAGAAAGCAGTACGGTCCGATTTTCCCCGAAATTCGCGTCTTCATAGCTCGAACTGGATAATAGCCTTAATTAAACTTTGAACATTCGGAAACCTTGTTGTCTGTAGATGCTAATTGTGGAATTGTTCGTTTGCTTCCGTTAAGCCAATCTGCAGTAATCGCCATTTAAATAAGTAGCGTCTTCGAGCACAAATGCAAGCAGTACGGTCCGATTTACCGCGAACTTCGCGACTTCATAGCTCGAACTTGGTAATAGCCAGAATTAACGTCTTTGCACATTCAGAAACATTCGAATCCATAGATGCTAAATGTGGAATTGTTCGTTCGCTCCCATTATGTCAATATGTAGTTATCGCCGTTTGTTTGTTTGTTAGTTTGTTTGTTTATTGGTGTTTAACGGCCTATCAACAACTAAGGTCATGTATGGCCGGGCAAAGGGGTTCGATCCCGCATTGAACCTGCTGCATTGGGGGGAAAATTCCAAAATCAGAACTGAATATTTACATCGAGAAACAATATATTCAGCCTTGAAATTATGAAATTAGAATAACCTGACCTGGTGGCAGGTCCATACCACACCAAAGTCACTTGGCCCCTTCCACTATAATAGGATTACGAACAATCATAATACTCACATAAGGGGCATAACTAGATTCAACTGTCACATACAAAATGCCAAAGACGTATGTGAGGGCCGAACCAGGTCTCCAGTCGGAATTCCGGTAAGGATAAACACCGATCGTTAAATTACCCATCGCTTGCAACCTCCTTCCACCCACTTTCGCCGTTTGAATAAGTAGCGTCTTCGCGCACAAATGCAAGCAGTACGGTCCGATTTACCCCGAAATTCGCGACTTCATAGCTCGAACTGGGTAATTGCCAGAATTAAGGTCTTTGCTCATTCGGAAACTTTCGAATCCATAGATGCTAAATGTGGAATTGGTCGTTTGTTTCAATGCAGCCAATGTTTAGTAATCGTCGTTTGAAGTCGTGCCGTTTCGTCCAAAAATGCAGGAATCGTTCGCTACCCGAGGCTGAGCGATGTTTCTCTAAACATTGCTATTTCGTAGCACGAAAAATACAACAGCTACTCTTTCTTTCTTTTTACTTTCAGAAACACTGGATACCACCGTAGATGCTAATTTAATTCTCGAATTGTTTGTTCGTTGCCGTACGGCCAATGTGCGGCACTCTCCCATTGAAATAGTGACGTTTTCACCCGCGACGGCAAGCAGAAAGCAGTACGGTCCGATTTTCCCCGAACTTCGCGACTTCATAGCTGCAACTGGGTAATAGCCAGTATTAAAGTCTTTGCACATTCGGAAACCTTGGAGTCCGTTGATGCTAATTGTGGAATTGTTCGTTCGCTTCCGTTAAGATAATCTGCAGTAATCGGTCTCCACTGAGGCGAACCGGTTATTACCAAGCTATGAAGTCGCGAAGTTCGGGGTAAATCGGACCATACTGCTTTCTGCTTGCCGCTGCGGGTGAAAACGTCACTATTTCACTGGGAGAGTACTGCACATTGGCCGTACGGACACGAACAAACAATTCAAGAATTAGCATCTACGGTATCCAGTGTTTCTGAAAGTGAAAAGAAACAAAGCGTGGCTGTTATACCTTTCGTGCTACGAAATCTCAAAGTTTGGAGAAAAATCTCTTCGCCTCAGGTAGCGAACGATTCCTGCATTTTTGGACGAAATGGCACGACTTCATACGACGATTACTACACATTGGCTGCATTGAAACGAACCAACAAATCAACATTTAGCATCTACGGACTCCGAGGTTTCCGAATGTGCAAAGACTTTAATTCTGGCTATTACCCAGTTCGAGCTATGGAGTCGCAAATTTCGGGGTAAGTCGGACCGTACTGCTTGCATTCGTGCGCGAAGACGCTACTCCTTCGAATGGGTGATTACTACAGATTGGCTTAACGGAAGCGAACGAACAATTCCACAATTAGCATCTACGGACGCCAAGGTTTCCGAGTGTGCAAAGACTTTAATTCTGGCTATTACCCAGTTCGAGCTATGAAGTCGCGAAGTTCGGGGTAAATCGGACCGTACTGCTTTCTGCTTGCCGCCGCGGGTGAAAACGTCACTATTTCACTGGGAGAGTACTGCACATTGGCCGTACGGACACGAACAAACAATTCGAGAATTAGCATCTACGGTATCCAGTGTTTCAGAAAGTGAACAGAAACAAAGCGTAGCTGTTATACTTTTCGGGCTACCACATCTCAAAGTTTGGAGAAAAATCGCTTCTCCTCAGGTAGCGAACGATTCTGGCATTTTTGGACGAAATGGCACGACTTCAAACGACGATTACTACACATTGGCTGCATTGAAACGAACGAACAGTCCCACATTTAGCATCTACGGACTCCGAGGTTTCCGAATTTGCAAAGACTTTAATTCTGGCTATTACCCAGTTCGAGCTATGGAGTCGCAAATTTCGGGGTAAATCGGACCGTACTGCTTGCATTCGTTTGCGAAGACGCTACTCATTCGAATGGGTGATTACTACATATTGGCTTAACGGAAGCGAACGAACAATTCCACAATTATCATCTACGGACGCCAAGGTTTCGGGGTAAATCGGACCGTACTGCTTTCTGCTTGCCGCCGCTGGTGAAAATGTCACTATTTCACTGGGACAGTACTGCACATTGGCCGTACGGACACGAACAAACAATTCGAGAATTAGCATCTACGGTGTTCATTTCTGAAAGTGAAAAGAAACAAAGCGTAGCTGTTATACTTTTCTTGCTACGAAATCTCAAAGTTTGGAAAAAAATCACTTCGCCTCATTTAGCGAACGATTCCGGCATTTTTGGACGAAATAGCACGAGTTCAAACGACGATTACCACACATTGGCTGCATTGAAACGAACGAACAATTCCACATTTAGCATCTACGGACTCCGAGGTTTCCGAATGTGCAAAGACTTTAATTCTGGCTGTTACGTAGTTCGAGCTATGGAGTCGCAAATTTCGGGGTAAATCGGACCGTACCGCTTGCATTCGTGCGCGAAGACGCTACTCATTCGAATGGGCGATTACTACAGATTGGCTTAACGGAAGCGAACGAACAATTCCACAATTAGCATTTACGGACTCCAAGGTTTCCG